>QANY01006039.1:1893130-2087988 GCA_003255025.1 Datisca glomerata
GGGGGGGGGGGGGGACTTTTTTCTACTCTCTCTAACACTTAGCTTAGCTTAGGGTAGGTTTGCAACCCTTTTATATTTAATTACAAAAATTTTCTATATACCCCTATATGCCAAAAACCAAAATTCCCCATTCCATTTAGACTTATATGCAATTTTCACTTCTTCGCCTGAAGCCAAAATTGTGTTCAATTTAAATTGATCTCAATTAATTAATTAATTTTTTTATTTACTAATTATAATAATTAAAAAATAATAAAATAATTAATTTCAGTTTTCACTAAAATAGTGATGGCACTCATCATATATGAGCTCAGAAAGTGTGCATTGGTCCAAAACATATTTTTGGTTCAACTGATGTTGTTTCTCATTTATATCATTATGAGCTATTGTTGAGATCGAATGGACTCACATGAATAAATCTATGGGATTAAAATACCTGGCTAATTTATCTCCATAAACTTTTGACTTGTTTAATCCCGACATCGTACGGCTCCACTATAAGTCTGATGCCGATAGAACTCTCGATTCATGGGCGTTACATTTTCTAGTGGTGTAAATAAATATTTATATTTCAAGATCCACATAATACTTTACGATATTACCCTTCGTGAATATCAGTGACAATAGGAGATGTAAAAGTATCATTTTACCCCGCTAGCTATTATTTCCTTAACTCCTTTATTGACTGTGAATAAGAAAGACATATAAGTGAAGTGTCTCATACCGATCACCACGTCTTATTCAATGACTTATGTCATCAAATATCAGACCCGGTTTATTTAGTCACACACTCATCAATAAATTATAAGGTGAAATTATTGCTTTTGTAACCTTACCACGAATTTCATATCTGTGAATCACGTAACTCCAACATAGTTGAATCACTGTCCCAACAGCCGAAGTATTGTCCGGCAATTCAAACTCACTCCTTTGACATATCAAATATCACAATTAACAAAGTCAAGTTTTGTATTCACCTCAAGATTAAGGTGATTATAAAAATACCCTTAAGATGTAACAATTAGATTTAGACCTAGATAAACAATTTTACTCTAAGCTAATTAGTTACTGGTCTATTCAACATGTTCCATAACATATCTAGCTCAACCGTTAGAGTCTCCACTCCCCTACCCCGAGACCAACATCCTTTGATTCAACCTAATAGTCCTAATTGGATTCGATTGTCCAGTCAATCATAAGACTACGAATAACATTCTGAACTATCTCAGAAGAGTTTATCTGGAAGATCACTCAGTCTTTACTCGTCTTACGTTGATAATAATTTCAAAACTTAAGTAAATTACAAGCACACTTTAATTAAAAGAAACTTTCAATTTATTCATAAAATTCAGTAATACATAAATGTCAAAGAAATAATCGTTTACTCATAAATAGTTATTACTCCCTACTTTATGGACATAATTCCAACAAGCCCAAAAGTTGGGATTAAACAAAAAGTGATGACTGGTGAGGTACACTAGCCCGCCAGTCAGGATTAAACAAAAAATGATGATTGGTGAGATAATCTATCCCACCAGTCGGGATTAAACAAAAAGTGATGATTGGTGAGGTACACTAGCCCACCAGTCGGGATTAAACAAAAAATGATGATGGGTGAGGTAATCTATCCCACCAGTCGGGATTAAAGAAAGTGATGACTGATGAGGTACTTTAGCCCACCATTCGGAATTAAACAAAAAATTATGACTGGTGAGATGCTCTAGCCCACTAATCAGGATTAAATGAAAAGTGATGTTTACCGAGTGTCCCAGCTCGTAAGATGGGATAAAGAGTCTAGTCAGAGTAGGCATGTCTGGCTAGACATCAAGGAAATATGTCTGCTGAGCACTTGCAGACGGGATCAAGGGTCTCGCTAGAGCAGACATGACTGGCTAGACATCAAGTAAAGATGTTTGCCGAGCACTCATGCTCCCAGACAGAATCAAGGGTCTAGCTAGAGCCGGCATGACTGACTAGACATCAAGAAAAGATATCTGCCGAGCACTTATGCTCGTTGATGGGATCAAAGGTCTAGCCAGAGCAGGCATGCCTAATTAGACATCAAAGAAAGATGTATGTCGAGCACTCATGCTCATAGACGGGATCAAAGGTCTAGCAAAAGTAGGCACGTCTGGTTAAACATCAAGGAAATATGTTTGCTGAGTACTCATACTCAGAGACGAGATCAAGAGTCTAGCTAGAGTAGGCACGCCTAGCTAGACATCAAGGTAAAAAGTGATGTCTGTTAGGAATCTCAACTCGTCAAACGAGATTCAAGGGTCTAGTAAGAGCAGGCACGTGTGGCTAAACATCAAGGAAAGATGTTTGTCGAGCACTCATACTCGTCTGATAAGGTTAAAGGAAACCCCTGTCGAAGATAATCTCGACACAAGCACCAAACATATCTACTGGGCATTATAGCTCGTAAGACAGGGACAAGGCCCTATGATGGGCGCTTCAGATTTATCCAGAGCAAGAATGTCAACTAAATCTGTTATTTGTAAAACAACAGATAAGTTAGTTGATATGGATAGTCATATATGTTAATTTTAAATTAACTGATATCTAGATAATTATATGATTAAAATAAATTTTTAATTCACAGTAATTGTCACGTGTCAATCACTGATAGGGTGTCAGAAATTGGCATGAATTACTGTGGTGTCACGTGGCACTATAATAGTGAGCGTGCAACACTGAAGTGACACTTCAGTGGTGCCGTGAGGCACAGTGCGAAGTTATGTACAATTATAGTGGGCCCCACTACAATTGATAATTTTACAATTAAATATTATTTCAGTTTATCTCTAAAAATTTGATAAGTCATTATCTAGAATATATACAGATATTATTCTAATGGCTTTATTGGTTGAAAGAAGATGAGAGAATCATTTGATCAGATCATCAGTTCGTCAATCAATAGTTGAATTGAGAATCGGTTGATCTGATCATCAGAGAGATTTTCTTCTGTGATTAAATGTTAATCAAATCTCTAAAAAGAATAATCATCACGTTTAGAGAATCGTCTCACTAAAGTCATTCTCAGTAAATCTCTGGATCTCATTTGTTGAGAATATCTAGAGACACAAAAATGTCTTGTAATACTCTACGTGCCCACATACGTCCTGGTCATTGAGGATTGACTTGGAAGATCTTGGTGTGAATCACGGACTCTGCTGATTTAGGAACGGAAGATCGATCGATTTTTGCAAGGACACTTGATATAGACTATAAGAGGTATATGATTCCTAACCCCGTATGTTGTAGATTTAACTTATAAATATATAATGGCTCCTAACTTATTGAAAGAGAGTGTTTAATAAAAAAATTTATTTGGTTATCATGGCGTTGCGCAAGTTTTGTTTTATTAAGAGATTTGGTTTTTATTAAAAGTTTAATTTTTTAAAAGGTCGGCTTCCGCCGCGCTCACGCCGCAACGACCATCAACTTCTTGGGCATGGAGGAGTCTAGTTGAGCGTAGAAAGCTTCTTAATGGTAGGTTGAGATGGTCAGTGGGCAATGGAGATATAATGAGTATTTGGGAGGACCCGTGGGTTCTGAGACCTCATACTTTTAAAGGCATCACTCCAAGAAATAACAAATTTGTTAAAGTCAGGGAATTACTTAATTCATATAGAACCGGGTGGAACTTACAGTTACTTGAATCAGTACTTTTTATCGTGCGATGTGGAGATAATCCGTTCCATTTCGTTAAGTAGGTTTGAGAGGGAAGATGAATTGATTTGGCATTTTAATAGTTGTGGTATCTATTCAGTCAAATCAGGTTACAGACTAACGAGTCATATGATGGAGGAGGGCAGACTGGGTACTAGGAAAGAATGTTGGGTCTTGTAGCATTGGTGTTGATGTTGACATTTGGAAAGATCTTTGACGGCTAAAAATCCCTAAAAAAATTCAAGGAATTTTGTAGAGAGTCCTTAATAATTTCTTAGCCTCTAAAAATAACTTGGCGCATAGAGGAATCCACATCGATACAGCTTGCACTCTATGTGATGCTGAGCCTAAAACCTCTATTCATATTTTCTTTAACTGTATGGTTTCAAATATGTTTTGGTTCCATAGTAGATTTGACTTTCATTCTTCTCAAGTACAGGGATGCATTCTTCTTGACAAATGGAAGGCTATTGCCGAGTTTCTTAAAACTCAGGATTACCCAGATGAATTGTTATCTTGCTTTGTATTTCATCTCTAGTACATGTGGAAAGCTCGGAATAATAAGGCTTTTAATAGGGTAAATTTTGACCTAGGATTAATGGTGCAACTGGTTGAAAAAAATTCTTTGAATATAACCAAGCTGTGCATATTGGCCACGTTGGGGACATGGAATCATCTTCTATTCGACAACACCAACATCTCATCAGCAATTGGCTTCTATGTGCTGATGCTGCGAGAAAATCAGAAGACGTTGGTGGAATTGGATGGGCACTTAGGATCCTAGGGGAAAATCAATCGCGGTGGGCTTCCAAAATCTTCGCAACTCGAATTGTGTGGTTTATTCAGAAGCTTATGCATTTTTATGGGCTTTGGAATCTTGCATTCAATTCAACCTGACTCAGATCATGGTTAGTTCAGATTGTTTGAGGCTCGTTGAAGCCATCACCAATATACAGTTTCTCAACCCTGAGATTGGCAATGTTGTTTTTGATATATGGGCTCTGGCTAATAACTTTAACTCTATTGTATTTAGTCATTGCCCTAGATCGAAAATGTACTTGCACATGAGTGTGCTAGAGAGGGACATTTTAACGATTTGCTACTATCCTATGTAATTCTTTTCATGAATCTTCTCTGCTTGTGGAGCAGGAGTTGACGTATCCTTTTTGAGCTATGAGAATCTATGAGAATCTTCCTTTGGCAAAAAAAACATCAGTAATATTATTCAATTTGTGCAAAGCACGAGTCTTTTGATAATATACAATCTAGGTAGAAGCACGACCATAACTAAAATACAATCCTTACAATATCAATATTCCCTTCAAACTATTATTAATTAATCAGCCTGTAATTTTTTTATATTATAATTAAAAATTTACTTTAAACATTGTCTATTACTTTTGTCATTTTGGTGTAATAAATAAAGTCAACAGAATTGGACAAGACACATCCAAGTCTCCTAGGTATGTTCATCCGACGGCTTAATCACTCGATGCAACATATTACAATAAACTGGCACACATCTAATAACCCACTAGGGTTTATAAGATTAGGTTTAGCACGCTTTTATATCTCTGCCGCACTCTAGGGTTTTCGAACCTTCATCTTCAATCTTCTTTTTCCTCAGCTCTCAAACTTATCCACTCTGAGATTTATTTTTCTCTTCGCAGTTATTATCTTCTAAAATTGTTTGGTTCGTCATGGAGCTGAAGAAGCAATAGGGTTTCGTGGTTGCTGCAACAGTTTTGTAGAGCTAAGATTTTGAATCGGATTTTTGGGTCAGAGTTATGGCAACCACGAACCCTTTTGATCTTTTGGGTGACGATGACAACGAGGACCCAAGCCAACTCGTTGCTGTTCAGCTTCCAAAGCTCGCGCCCGCCAAAAAGACTCCGGCTCCAGCTCAAGCGGCTCCTGGCGCTGCTCAGCAAGCTAAGCCAGCTAAGCTTCCATCCAAGCCGCTCCCTCCTACTCAGGCTGGTGAGTTTCGGTTATATCGTGTGCATTTTGTTTTCTGATGCTAGTTGATTTTTGTTACTGAGTTCTTTGTCCCATAGAGTAAAACGAAAGTTTGATTACTGTTTCTATTGAAAGTGTGATTGTCACGAAATGTCGAATGATTATTGTTTCGGAAACTAATATATGATACTAGTGAAGCTGACGAAAATTGATACAGATTTTTCACATATTTTTTTGTAATTTGGTCTAGCCCAATACCTTGGATATAGCTGGTTGTGGTCCAAATGAGAAGAAACTTCTTTTAAGCAAGTTTCAGCATATAATTTACGACTCACAAATTGTATTATTGCCTGTTGGTTGCTTCATAGGGAGATGAAAGTGAAAAGGTGGCACTCAGCCTTCTTTTTCTTCTCCTTTTTAACGGGTTTTCTGTCAAATTTCGCTTACTTGCAAAAGTTGCAGTACTGCCTGTTGTTATCAATAAGGAGAGGAAAGTGAAAAAGTGGCTATCAGCCTTTGTTTTCTCCTCTTTTTTGATGTTTTTGGAGTAACCTCTAATTTACTTGGTATTTTATCTCATAGGTCACAACCTTTTGAATTTACTAACATGTGTTCGCTTACCTGTGATAGTGAGAGAGGATAAGAGTGAATTTGGCCGTGGAGGGAGTCGTGGAGGTGGACGGGGCTTCGGGCGTGGACGAGGTGGAGCTGGATTCAGTCGGGAGACACCCAATAATGAAAATACAATTGGAAACAACAATGGGTTCTCTGGAGGGTACAACTACAGGCCATCTGAGGAAGGTGAAACTGGAAAGCCCTCTGAAAAGCGTGGCTATGGTGGACCTCGTGGTTCTTTCCGTGGTGGTCGCCGTGGAGGATTCAGCAATGGAGAAGCATCAGACGAGGAACGCCCTCGAAGGACATATGACCGCCGCAGTGGGACTGGTCGTGGGTGAGTATTCTTTGTTTAAAATTCTTACCAATTGCTAGATGGGGTTTTTTATGTGTTGTTGAAATGTTTGTTGCAGTATCTGAGGGATTGTTTTCTTCTTTGAGAAGTTATTTTCTGTATCTACTGATAAAGAAAAGTTATTTTCTATATCTATATCATTACGTAAAATTACTAGTATTTCTTATGCTTATGCCATACGCGAGGTCGTGCTTGTTACTGTAATTGTTGTTTCTGTATCTGTAACTAGGAATGACATTAAACGTGAGGGTTCTGGTCGTGGGAACTGGGGAGCTGCTACTGATGAAATTGCTCCGTGAGTCTATCATTCACCAACTGCAGTAAATATTATAACCAGTTACTTCCTTTATTTTATGCATGTTTTACCCATTCTTGCTTAAATAAGGGAGACTGAAGAGCCTGTTGTTGAAAAAGAGAAGAACGTTGAAGCTGAAAAGCAGCTAGGAGATGATGAAGCTGTGGATGCTAACAAGGAGACTCCTGAGACAGAAGAGAAGGAACCTGAGGATAAGGTATTCTCATAAAATTTTAGTGGTCATTGTGTTTGTTCTTGATAACATGAACTTCATGGCTGGCTTGTATTTTATCTCAACTCTAACATGCTTTGGCTGCAAAATTAAGGGTCGTAATTTGTAATTGACATTGCTCTCTGTTTTAGGAAATGACATTGGAAGAGTATGAGAAGGTGCTTGAAGAGAAGAGAAAGGCTCTGCTGGCTTTGAAGACTGCTGAAGAGAGGAAGGTTGATGCGGAGGAGTTTAAATCTATGCAGCAGATATCAAATAAGAAGGCCAACGATGATGTCTTTATCAAATTGGTATGATACTGCTCCATATGTTCTACTATTATATACTTCATCCGTGTTACTTGTACAAGTATATTTACTTTGAGGACTTGGTTAGCAGGGTTCTGAGAAGGACAAACGCAAAGATGCTGCTGAAAAAGATGAGAAATCCAAGAAAGTATGTTTTTATTTAGTATAAGAAGATTGCTTCTAAGTTGCTATGCTCTATGTTACTCCATATTCTATTCTTCGAAGCTCCTCTATCTTTCCCTATTGATTTTCCTTTAACTGCTTAGAAGAGAGACAATAAGAAATTCTGCTTTACTTTTGGCTGTGCTTCGTCCTTTACTTTTGGCTATGATTTTCACCATTTATTTTGCATATGCTATGCAGGTCGTGTTGTTTTTGTTTTGTTATTAGTCTTTCTAGGGCTAGGTCACTTTAACATGTAAAATAAACGTATGGATGCTATGTTGTATATTGCTATATTGTATGTTGTTTATACAAAGGAACTGATGCGACTTTGCTTGGTGTCCAATGAGTTCATTGGACCTACATACTGCAATTTGGATCAGTTATCCTCAGGGCATCTAGCCTGTTCTTCTATTCCATCTAATTTTTGTTGTTTTCTTACTAACTACTAACTAATTTAGTTATCTTAGATTCAATTTATTTGATTTCAGTAATAAATAGTTTGACTGTAATTTGTTTTTGAAAATTGAGTACAGTGATGATTGTAGAAGTATATACTTGTCGGTAATATGTGTTAATTGTTTTCATATAATTAATAGGATTTTTTCTAACTACTGCTGTTTGTTATAGTCTCTTAGCATAAATGAGTTTCTGAAACCCGTTGAAGGAGAGAGGTACTATAACCCCGGTGGTCGTGGGCGTGGTCGTGGGCGTGGTTCAAGAGGTGGATATGGTGGAGGCAGCCTGAGCAATGTTGCAGCCCCATCCATTGAAGATCAAGGGCAGTTCCCCACCTTGGGTGGCAAGTGAAGATCTCATGGCTGGGACTCATTTTAGTTTCTCTGTTATGGAGATTCTGATATCATTCCCATGTTTTCTTAGTGGCACTACCAACAGGCATGTTAAAACCCCTCTTTTAAAATGATGTGTAAATTTAAATCTATCTATTGGGACCTAATTCGAGTATCAGTTTTGATTTGGAAAAATTCTAGAAAGGTTTAGTTGTTTCTTCTTCCCGAAAACCGCTCATGTCTTGATTTGGTTTTGAAAGTTTTAAGCGATTTATGCACATCATGAGTTGAATGAGCTTTCCACATTGTGTTGATTGGTTTTTGTTTAGAACTGGCGGGAGAATAGTTTCTGTTTGAAATACGATGAAATGTTTATCTGGAAAAATTTAGATATCATTCCCAGTTTCTGTTTTATGCTATTGGCATATGACGAAATGTTTTCGTCTTACGAATGGGAATCGGTATTTTGTTGATACCTCTTTAGAAGAGTTGAAAGAAGATATATAGTCTCTTCCTGAGTGATTTGTTTAGCTGAAATGACTAGGAGGTTCCTTAGCTGTTTTGAATAATTTGGTTTCTAATTTCATAATGTTCCTAAAAACCTTTTGGAAAACAAATTTCAAGATCAGTGAGAATTTGAGTTTTTTGGTTATACTTTTGATATAAAAAACAGAAACAAATTTGAAAGCTCCACCCAAACTTTTTGTAAAATGTCATGTCATGATGATTTGTTAGTTCGTTTATTTACTTAGTATTGCCTCCACTTATGGTTTGAAAATATGAATGAACAAAAATGAGAAGAAGAGTAAGATAATTTAGAGAATCATTAGAGAGTTGTAGGTTATTTTTATATTTGTTTTTTTCATATTCACAATCATTAGAAAAAGCTACAAGCTGCCTACTGTCTTCATCCTTAAAGCTAGCAGTTGGTAGATCATTAGAAAAATGTTGGATCATATAAACTTGGAATATGATATGGTAAAAAGCTAGCAGTTGATTGGGGTATTCTGTTCCACGCTAGTTAGTAATCTTAAGAAAAAACAAGGCTTGAAATTATGTTACATTCTTAAAGTTTGTGTTCCCTTCTGATTAAGCTTGAGTTATCTTAAATTGATCAACAAAGCATCAAGAACTCTTCTGTTAAGAACGTGAACTGTTTTGTTATCCATCCGTAGCTTCAACAACAATTCATTTGAGCGTCAAATGCACTTAAACATGATGTTAAAATCTTATGGATCACTAGGTACCCGGCACGTGCGTCAGTTGTAATAGGATATTCGGATACTATTAATAACGTGCGTCAGTTGTAATAGGATATTTGGATACTATTAATAACGTGCGTCAGTTGTAATAGGATATTCGGATACTATTAATAACGTATACATAATGAGACAACAATATATAATAAAAATTGAATAATTCTCACTTCCACTAATAATTAATAATTGCATTCCATCAATTTTATAACTTAATAATAAAACTAAAATGAATTATGAATTGAGTAGCCGAATTAAAAATTTATCAATTTCATAATTGAATCGAACCATAATTCATCAATGCTATAATCAAATAACGCTAACATCAATCAATTTTATATTCAAAATTGAAAGTATTGATATTGCCGAGAATGTGAGAAGTTCGAATCTCTCTATACTCGGTTTAATTAAAAACATATTAATCATCTTTCTCAATCAATAATTCAATTCACTTCACTGATAATCATCTTTACACATTCCATACACATTGATTAAGAAGCATCCTATCCAAAAAGCTATCAAATATCATAATCTCTCTCACACACGCCCACACCCACGCCCGCGCACACGCCCACGCCCGCGCACACGCCCACGCCCGCGCACACGCCCACGCACACACACACAATTGCGCACACATAACTGCGCACACGCACACAACTGCGCACACACAACTGCACACACAACTACACAACTGCGCGCGCACACACGCAACTGCCCACACACACAAGCTGCACACACACACACAACTGCACACACACACACACAACTACACAACTGCGCGCGCACACACGCAACTGCGCGCACACACACAACTGCCCACACACACAAGCTGCGTGCACACACACAAGCTGCGTGCACACACACAACTGCACACACACACACACAACTGCACACACACACACACAACTGCACACACACACAACTGCACGCGCGCGCACACACAACTGCACGCGCGCACACACACAACTGCACACACCCATAACTGCACATACGCACCCAACTGCACACACACACCCAACTGCACACCAACACACCCACCAACTGCACACACCCACCAACTGCACACACACACCCAATTGCACATGTACACAACCAACTGGAGACACACACACACCAACTGCACGCGTACACACACACAACTGCACACACGCACCCAACTGCACACACGCACAACCAATTGCACACACACGCGCACCAACTACCACACCCACCTACCAACTACACACACCCAATTGCACACACGCACCCACCAACTACCACACACACCCACCAACTACACACACCCAATTGCACACACACACCCAACTGCACACGCTCACAACCAACTGCACACACACACACACACCAACTGCACACACACAACCAATTGCACATGTACACAACCAACTGAAGACACACACACACCAACTGTACGCATACACACACACAACTGCACACACCCACAACTGCACACACGCACCCAACTGCACACACGCACCCCACTGCACACACACACCCAACTGCACACACACAACCAATTGCACACACACACCCACCAACTACACACACACACACACCCAATTGCACACACACACCCAACTGCACACGCTCACAACCAACTGCACACACACACACACCAACTGTACGCGTACACACACACAACTGCACACACCCACAACTGCACACACGCACCCAACTGCACACACGCACCCCACTGCACACACACACCCACCAACTACACACACACACACCCAATTGCACACACACACACACCCAACTGCACACGCTCACAACCAACTGCACACACACACCCACCAACTGCACACACACACCAACTGCAAAATATATATGCTTTCTTAATGAATTTTTCTTTAGTCCAACTATCAAAGCATTGAACAAAATTGAATAAAAGAGAGGTAATGTAATTTCAACAATTTAACAAAGACACTGGATTAAGCCTGCAAAAAGCTATCAAATATCATAATCATAACACTAAAAACAACAAATTGTAGACAGAAAGCTATTTTGCCTTCTTAGGAGGTTGGAGGTTCGGCATCTTCTCTAATAAAACTCCACCACAGGTACTGGGATTGTAGTGGCATGTCAGAGGGCATGAACATCTATGAATCCTTAGTATGGAGGGAAATCATAGATCTCAAGGAGCATCGCACGGCCATCATAATTATAGTGACAAATGATTCCAGCTAGTGAGTATGGAGGGTGAACCTAAAACAACAGATTCCATGCAAAGACTGTCCAAAAGCTGTAGAAGCTTCATATGACGTATAATTCAGAATGAATATTAATTTTCAAAAGATGGTATGATATATAAAAATATAGTTTAAAAGTGTATGGTTGATAACACTGGGAAAACCAATGTGCAATAAAAAACAATCATACCATAATCTAATTTATAACAGTTGAGGTATAAAATGTGGGTGGTTATGAAAGCAAGCAGTGGAGCAGAAACCATGACTCTGGAAGCCTCATCCCTCACACTAAAACATCTCAGCACAGCCACAATAAGGGAATACCCAAGTATCGCCACAACTGAAGAATAGTCCAGTTTTTCTGTCAAATCCACGTCCCTGCAGTTGGATAATAGAACAAGTTATGTGCAGGGCACCATATACACTGTTTCATTGAAAGATGAGAGTTAATGGCTCTAGAAAGTAATGGATAAGCTTACCGACTATGGAAAACAACACTCCAAAACCAGGAATTCATTGACAAGATCACGTAGATGTGCCACAAAATCTCATACTCATAGTATGCCTTTTTGTCTTGTTTAAGAGGCAACTTATAATACATAAGTATGAAAAAGGATAACCATTCATGAAAATGCATTGCAAGGTTGAGAGCAGACAAAGCTACGGAAACAAGTTGTTGAGCAGTAAGCATGTTAAAAACCAAAATTTAGAATATTATAATAAGGTAACATCAAACCAAATCTAAACAAAGAAACGCTTAAAGTTTATAGCCTATTGAAAACCAAACTTGAATTCCATATACAAGCTTGAAGGGCCATTTACCATGATATTTGATAGGACCACGACCAAATATCTCCCTTTCTTTATCTCTATCAAGCATACAATAGTACTGGCAGTCACTTTGACAATATCATTGCTTCCACCTCAAGTAAATAGGTTCCTACATATACCATGGACGTTCAATGCATACACCATCTGACGAGAATTTGTATCGAGGAAAAGCATGTATGCCCTATACATCTAGTTTCTTCACATTGTATAAGATAAGCCCTATAGTACAAGAAGAATAAAAAACATAGTCCCTTATCCATTCTTTTTTATCTGTATGAAAGTCAGGAGAAAATTGAATTCCTTTGATCTAATATTAGCAAATGATTTACAAGATCTCATCACAGAAAAGAAAAGAAAGAAACTACAGTACGCATTAGCAAAGATAGCAATCAACATATATTTTATCTCCAAAAGCAAGTTAAAACTATTTTCTTGTTTAAGTATTCGAAGTCGTTTGTCATACTTTTCATTCAATTTGTCATCGAAAGATGAGTTCCTATTGTTCGTAATAAGTAAGCCTAATTTATACACAAACAAAGAAAAGAAACAAAACTCACCGAGCAGCATAATATGACCACAAACAACCAAAAACAAAGACCATCGATTGACAACAGAAATAGAGACAATACACGCAAAAGATCGAGCTGCAGAATGTGAGTAGAAAAATATAAATAGCTGAACACTCTCCAGAACATGATAAAATGATACAACTCTTTTCAAAAGATAATACACCTCTATCATAAACAATAACGTAAAAACCTTAAACAAATAACATAATATACAACACACCGATTAAAAAGATAGACAAACAAATAGTACGCGCCGAATAAAACAGAACAGATGACTAAAAATCATAAAACAACACTCTCAACCAAAAACCACCGTTTAATCAAATAAAAGCAAACAAACATCTGTTATTCGGTCAGCATTTCTCGAAGTCACGAAAAACTAAAATTAAAAAATCAAACTTTACTAATAGACTAACAAATAAACAAAAAAAACGTAAGAACATGGATAATAGAAGAAAAAGAAAACACAAAAAGAAAGACACAAAAAGTAAAGCTAAAACGTGGAAAGAAAAATAAAGGGAAAGAAAGACAAAGAAGAAGAAAGACAAAAGAAGACAAAAAAAGACAGCGCAGAAGAAAGAACGAGAAAAAGAAAGATCAACAATACAATTGAGGCTGAAATCTTAAGTTATTATCAAATTTTAATTAACATTTTTAACCGTAACCGACATATATGAGAAAAGAGCAGATAAATACACTCAAGAGTCATAGGCAAAAAAAAAAGAAGCAAAGCCAAAATATTACTAACAAACATGAACCAAGGCGTAAACCAAAAGTAAGCATTCAGAAAACCTAATGAACATGTATAAAGAGCAAAAAAGGAACTACTTCAAAAATCATATGAATATCAACATAACAATCATAAGTAAGAAAATTATAGCTCACGTTACAAACCAAAAGTCACAAGAAGAAAAATGTAGCAGAAGGAAAATTGGGAGCTGGATAACACGTGAATATCAAATTTATAAACCCACAAAGAAAACAAACAAACCACACTGTTTAAAACAGACAAAAATATCACCAATTATTGAAAAGTATACTTGCAATACAAAGTAAGTCTATCCTAAACCAAAATATCATCGATTATTGAAAAGATATACTTGCAATACAATGTAAGTTGATCCTAAATCAGAAAAATCCACTGGTTAACAAAAAATGTACAGCCACAAAAATAAAAGTTAGCAAAATACCAACCAAAAATAGAACACGATATAAATCTATCTAGAAAATATGACAGAAAAAAGTACATACCTATGAAAAACCAAAAAAATCTCAAATCATTAAACATGCTAATAAAACATAATTCTTAAAACTATAGAAATCAACCCACAACAACAATAAAACAATCGAACAAAACTAAATTATAAATAACATCTATAACAATTGAAAAAATCCTAGATTTAAACACTAATTATCAAAGAAAATGGAAACCCTAAATTAAACACCAACTAACAACATAAATGAAAAGGAAAAAATTTCCACATAGTTGTACTAATCACAAACAGAAGTTTAAAATCTACCAACACTCATATCTAATTATGAACAGAAGGTTATTATTCTTCAAGGAAAAAAAGACCAAGCAAAAATCATCACAAGACAAATGAGAACTAAACTGAAAATCATACACAACCAAAAAAATAAAAAAGTTCAACAACCACCACCTGAACAAATCGAATGAGGAGGGAAAATTACCCAGATCAAGCGATAGCCCCAACGAACAAAAGGCAAAGGCCAACAGAGATAGAGGGAGACTACAAAAAAATGGGATTCATTACTAATTATTAGCATTAATGGAATGCTAATATTTACTAATTGTGTGAAAAAATTTCTTTCTAAGTTTTTATTTGGGATCAACTACCTTAAAGATCAAACAGCTTTAATAAATACATTAAAGCTGACAATTCATCTTATTAAAAGCACATATATGTCCCAACTTCAAAACTTTTGCAATTCATTATGAAGCCTAACTTTGTAAAATAAAAGCATTAGATCTAAGACATATATGTGCAAGCGAAAAAATCAAGAGCATAGTATTAATTGATAGATAGTAAGAGAGACCTTCAAAGACTTTGCAATCAACAAGATCAATCATGGAGGAGACAATAACAAGAATGATATAGATATTCTAAAATAATATGTTTCCAACAAGAATTACAGAAGAAACTTCTATAATAATTCCTTGTTATCAATTTTAGATAAAAGACTAATGGAGTTCAAAGATGGACTATGGATCTTAGTGCACTTTACAAGTAAACAACAAATTTTCATGGATAACACAATGGGGCAAATGAGTTTTTCAAACTACCTATATCCAACCAATTTTCTGTCGTCTTTAAGCTCGGGAATTTAACCAATCATCAAGACATTTCATCTCAGATGGATAAAGATCACTTAAACGTGCAAAATCAAGAAAGATTTCCAATTGCTAACCACATTTCAATTCAAACAAACGTTAACTAAAGCATTTAATAAATGTTAAAGCACTTAAACTTGAAATAGAGCTAATTCAGTTAATTTCATTTTTTGTCATACTTAAATCGAAAAAAGGCCATAAACAACATATTGTAGAACGAATTTATCTCCCCTAAATTTCTTTTAATTTGCTTAACAATTTTTATATCTTGATGCCTAAGAAATATGACAATTTTGAAAGAAAAGATATTAGACATAACAGGTACAAGCTAAGTTTGACATATGCTTTCTCTATGGTCCGAGAGAGCTACTTAAAAAGCTTCAAAACAACAAGCAAACATGCATATAATCTAAAGAAAAAGAAACAAGCAAAAATTTTATATACTACAAATTTACCTTGTCTCTAGCAGCTAGGATCACTGTTTAACCAGCTTCTGCAGGTCTTTTGTTGCCTGAAATAGTAGTTTCAAAGTAAAAACCAGCCTTCGATGTAATTGCATGCAAACATGTACTACAAAAGTTTATATCTAACCAACTGGTAATGGTAAAAATATTGCTCAAAGTCGAGGCAAAAGAAAACAAATTGACATGTTTCCCTTCAGGTATTTTATAGCGTACCCTGCTTTGGATTTCAATATATTTCTTACAAGGACAAAAAATTAACCTCAAATCACCAACTGGAAATTCAGCGATTAACAAAGCATACATACACAAAAGCTATACCTAAGAAGACAGAAATAGAGGAGGTTCGCTCCGTATACCAATGACTGAAAGTTATCGATTGTTGTCTCTCCACGCACTATGTTGCTTTAGATTATAAAACAAAGATACAAAGTAAAATAGACAGAAAGAGATACAAATTAGTCTATTATCTATTTACCCAAAAAGATAGACATCCACACAATCTACATTATTAGAAGACACATACATAGATCGATTGAGAATATCAGACAAAGCAATCATCATTACATTACTTCTGACAACCAAATGCAATAGCCAATGTGAAGACACACAGCTCAGCAAAAGAAGAAAAAAAAAATACAGAGCAGAAGAAAGAACAAGAAAAACAATGAGGAAAATGAACAAAAGATACATAAAAGAATAAAAAAACATACCCATTATAAAGGGACCGATCAAAATATCCATCGTCAACAAACAATTTGTCATACCTTTTAAAATAAGGATATAACAACTAAACAGTACAACACAATAACAAGCTTCTAAAAATAAGAAATTATATCAAATAACACATACACAAAAATAACAAAAAAAAAAAACAGAAGCATTTTCATGACTTAATACTCAATTTACCTGCAGCTTCAACTTAAAATAACTAACTTAGAGATAACAAAAGACGAGAACGCTCAAAATCTAACCATAAAAAATTTGACCAGTCGGTATCAACAAACTATAAATTAAAGCAGAATCAACGATCAATAGGAGAGTTTTGTAATTTGGTGAAAAATGAAACAACAATTCAAAAAACTTTCACCACCTTTACAAACAAAGACTAAACAAACACAAAAGCATATGAAGGAAAAGTTAAATTTCCATAATAACGAACCCTAATTTATACACACAAACAAAGAAAAGAAATAAAACTCACCGATCCGTTTAATATGACCACAACAACTAAAAACAAACACCATCGGCTACACATAAACATAGAAAAGATACATAAAAACCTAAGCCGCAGAATGTGGGTAGAAAAATAAAAATAACCGAGCACTCCTAAACCAGAACATGACAAAAAAAATTACAACTCTATTCAAAAGATAATAACATAAAACCCTAATCAAATAACATAAACACAACACACCGATTAAAATGATAAGGTATAAACAAATAAACAATTAGTATGCGTCGAATAAAACAAGAACAATCCACAAAATAACACCATAAAACAACACTCTCAGCCAAAAACCACAATTTAACCAAATAACAGTAAACAAACATCTGTAATTCGGTCAACATTTCTTGAATTCATGAAAAAAATAAAAATAAAAAATCAAACTTTAACAGAACAACAGATAAACGAACAAAATCTAAAAACACGGATACCATGCATCAAACTCAGAAAATCAATAAACAAAAGAAAACAGAAACACGTGAATGCCTAATTTATAAACCCACAAGCGGAAAATAAATAAACCACATCGATTAAGACATGCAAAAACTTTCAAACAGTCAATCTATCCTTACAATAGATTCCAACTCTATCCTAAAACAGAAGAAAAAGGCCATGGTAGGCTCCCAATAAAACAAAACAAGTTACGAAACCAAAAAAATACTAAACACAATCCAAATCTATCCTAAAACAGAGGAAAATTCAAAATAAAATTTGAAGCCTATCCTCGCCAACGGCAATACAAATCATTTTATATATACAGAAGGGAAAGAAGATAAAAAACCACCGCTTAGACAGAAATTTCTAAACACATAAGACAAAATCCACCGAACAACAAAGAAATTTTTTGATACCATAACCGGATAGAACAATAATGAAACAAAAGCCCAAAAGCTACAAAAAATAAGAACAGATAAGCGTAAAAAAAATTGAAATAAAATCAATTACCAAATTAATTGACAGATCTCCAATTTTCTGGCAGACAAACGGAAAACGTAGAGATTGAGAAAAATAACAACAATAAATTGAATCAACTTTGAATCTGAACTTATTAAACAGGAATTAGAAATAATCGGCCATATAAAAATCTAATATAACATAGAAGTAAAAGCACAAACAACCAACAATAACTATAACAACAAAAGAATCAATATTAGAGAAGAAAAATCATGAGCATACCTCTATCTCTGCAAATGAGTATGGATAATAGGTCAAGGAAATGAAGAAAGGTTCAGATCGAGAACCTCCTTAGACCGATGACTCGAAACCCTAAGCAAAGAAAAAATAGATTGAGGATACGAGAGAACAGAACAAAAGGCAAAGAAAAAAATGAGAAAACAAGACAGAAAACAGAGAAATACATACTCTCTGCATCACTTAAGCAACGACGATAATCGTAGCCGTCACATCTGAGTCTGCGACGAAGATGATCGGCGAGCGACTGTGTTCGACCGAGAGAGAGAGAGAGAGAGAGAGAGAGGTGGCGTAGCAAAGAGAGGCCGCTATAATCGTGAGAGAGAATGATGGAGAGGCTGTGTTCATGAGAGAGAGAAAGTCGTTAAGAGTGAAAGAAAGAGGAGAAAACCCTAAACCTAATGAAAAAATACTTTAAACACTACACAATCAACCGCTGAGATCAAACAACATAAACGGCTCAGATTTATCCTCACAACTAAATGAACGGCTCAAATCAAAACAAACCTACGGTTCAAATTCAGTCAATATTTTTAACTTTGGAAATGACTCTTATGCACTGATGTTGGGGAAAATTTCTACACAATAGGAGGAATCATGAAGAAAAATCACACACCCCATCAGAACCCTCTCTTTTATTATAGAGAGAAATTCACAACGAAACCCATGGATTTCCCCTGACATTGGTTAATTTCGGTTTCTCTGGTAACAAACCCAAATAGACGATTACAAGAATCACATAAAAAATCCTTTTCAATGTTCAAATAGACGATTACAAGAATCACACAAAACCATTTAAAACATTGAAAGTGGAAGCATTTATGTTGTCTGTAATTGCTAGAAAAAAAAACAGTAATTTTTTCTTTAGAAAAAAGATAGGCTTATGTTATTATTAGATGCTATAATCAAATATCACGTTAATCCCTCCAAATGAACCATCAGGCATCAACGTAGACCCTTCGACTTGCAAGAATGAAGCGTAATAAATTGAATAAAAGGCTTTATAAAGTGAAATATACCCAATGCCAAGGTCTTTGTTGAAAACCAAAGTCAAAAACTGAAAATGTGTGAATATTAATCATCAAGGAATGCCAATATTCTTCAATTTGACGACTTTTACTTAACTTTTCATGATGACAAAGGAATACAATCTTGGATAAGAAATATGCGGACGAGGAGCAACTCCAAGAGGCTCTCATGTCTCATGTAAAGGGTGTAGGGAGTTTCAAAATCTAAGGAATGATAAGAGAGAAATAAAAGAAAAAGGGAGGATATAGTATTGATGGAGCTTGGTTAGAATAAGGGATGGAGTAGGTTCATAATTGTAGACTCTCATGTCGTATGTACATTTATTTAGTATTTACAGAGAGTTATGTCAGCGACAATTCTTGAACCAGTCAATTTATTAACGATTCTTTAATTGTTTTTTATTCACTCTAAGTATGTAAAACTTGATTTACTAAGTTTTATTCGTATTTCATTTTTTCACAGAAGTAACGCACGTTTAACCCATTTAGTTTCTCTAAACAATTTTAAATCCCACAAATTATCTGACTTGAAAAGTGTCTCACACTAATAGATAATAAGCTTTTATAGTCTTCACCAAAAACTACATTAATTTTTTTTATCAAGACATCATATTTTATTGATAGGCAGATGAATCAAGGAAGTCTAAAATTCTTACCATAGTATCATATTTATACTATAACATGTAGAGGTAAATCAAGAACGTCTTCTTTAACTTAACTCTAACCATACTTTGTATGGCATAAATAACCATGATTCAATTCCTTATTTCAAACTAGGGAATAGAATAGTTATAAATAAAAGATCAATACGAGAACTAACATCCGTTGTAGTCTAGTTGGTCAGGATATTCGGCTCTCACCCGAAAGACCCGGGTTCAAGTCCCGGCAACGGAACTTCGTTTTTTTTTTACCCGATCAAAGAACTCAAACAGTCAAGCTCCCGCAAGCGACTTGGGTACTGTTCAGAGAATAACAATTTTCTTTCTTTGATTCAGAAACATGAGCAATGAAACGTCTTCGAATCACAAGGAACAACCCCACATTGTTCTTCCTCAAAACTTCACCAACGAAACCCTACATTTCTTTTCTCTCGACCTTCACAACCCAAATCCCATTTCCCAATCCAAATGAAGAACCAGAAGCAACTCCCTCCCACTCCGGTTTTCCCGTCCACCCACCGCCAAATACCCATGTGGTTTCCCCCCATAACACCCATTCTGATCTCATTTCATCAAACAAGAGGATCACCAACTTTGTTAGAGCTGGTGATATGGACTCTGCTCTTAGAGTATTCGAGAAAATGATCGTTAAGAGTACGGTTACTTGGAATTCCTTGTTAGCGGGGTATTTGAAAATGCCCGGGAAAATGAACGAAGCCCGTCAACTGTTCGATGAAATTCCCAAACCAGACTCTGTTTCCTATAATATCATGTTAGCTTGTTACTTACGCAATTATGGTATTGATTGTGCCTTGGCTTTCTTCGATCAAATTCCTGTTAAGGACACGGCATCTTGGAACACGATGATATCAGGGTTTTTGCAGAACGGTCAGATGGATAAAGCTCGAGAGTTGTTTCTGTTGATGCCTGAAAAGAATGGGGTCACATGGAGCGCAATGATTTCTGGCTATGTAGAATTTGGTAATTTGGAGGCAGCCATGGATTTGTATGAAGTAGCTCCGATTAAAAGCGTGGTTGTTCGGACTGCAATGATAACTGGGTATATGAAGTTTGGGAAGATTGAGTTAGCAGAAAGAATATTTATAGAGATGTCTGTGAAGAATATAGTGACATGGAATGCTATGATCTCAGGGTATATAGAGAATTATCGTGCTGAGGACGGTTTGAAAGTTTTTAAAGCAATGATTGAATGTGGGGTGAGGCCAAATGAATCAAGTTTGAGTAGTGCTTTACTAGGTTGTAGTAACTTATCGGCATTGCAGATGGGCAGACAATTACATCAACTGGTAAATAAATCTCCATTGATCAACGATACAACTGCCGGGACTTCAGTGATTAGCATGTACTGTAAGTGTGGAGATTTGGAGAATGCGCTGAAACTGTTTGTAGAAATGCCTCAAAGAGATGTTATCACATGGAATGCTATGATTTCTGGTTATGCACAGCACGGGGCGGGTTTAAAAGCTCTAGATTTGTTTGATCGAATGAGGGTCGGAGGAGTGAGACCAGATTGGATCACCTTTGTTGCAGTTCTATTGGCTTGTAACCATGCTGGACTGGTTGATCTCGGGATTCGATATTTCAAGTCAATATTGAAGGATTATGGAGTTGAATTAAGATTAGATCACTACACTTGTGTGATTGATCTTCTCGGTCGAGCTGGTCGGTTAGATGAAGCTGTAAACTTGATAAAGGAAATGCCTTTTAAGCCACATTGTGCTATTTTCGGAACCCTTTTAGGTGCTTGTAGGATCCATAAGAACATAGAGGTGGCTGAGTTTGCAGCCAAGAGGTTGCTTCATCTTGATCCTAATAGCGCAGCTGGATATGTCCAGCTTGCTAATATCTACGCTGCAATGAACAAATGGGATTATGTAGCTAAGACTAGAAGATCAATGAAGGAACATAACGTTATTAAGACGCCTGGTTATAGTTGGATTGAAGTGAAGAGTGTAATTCACGAGTTCCGATCAGGCGATAGGCTGCACCCAGAATTGAACTCTATACACCGAAAACTAGACAAGTTAAATGAAAAGATGAGGTTAGCAGGCTACGTCCCTGATCTCAAATTTGTGTTGCATGATGTGGAGGAAGAGCATAAAGAGAAGCTTCTGTTATGGCACAGTGAAAAGCTAGCAATTGCTTTCGGGCTTCTGAAAATGCCTCTAGAGGCTCCTATCCGAGTGTTTAAGAACTTGAGAGTATGTGGCGATTGCCACCAAGCCATCAAGTACATATCAGAAATTGAAAGAAGGGAAATTATTTTAAGAGATACTACAAGATTTCATCATTTCAAGAATGGTTTATGCTCATGTGGTGACTACTGGTAAGCTTCACATCTCTTAAACATTATTATTAATGACAAAATCAAAGACATATGTTGGAATGTATTGAGCATAGAAGACTAAATTGAGATGAATAAAGTTAAGTGATTACCAGAAGAGGCCGATTGAGACAGGTTAGCCAATGGACTTTGTGTTGAAAGCCTAATGAAGGTTGACGAAAGACATGGATGTGAAAAATGTGTTTAGCTCTGATACCATGTTAAAGGATTAATATCCAGTTGAGTTTTCAACCTAAAGATTAAGCTATTCGGAGAAGTTGCCAAACTAGGTATCTATATTAATATTTAGTATCACAATTAGTCGGAATGAGATTTAATTGTCAATAACATACAACCTTGGCAAGAATGACGTTCTACAGGTTATTAGTCCCATGCTTCTATAGGTTCTCTTTAAATTCTGTGGCTGACATAGCTGAGGAAAACAATGCAGTCAAGTTGGTTGGCTACAAAAGAAAGGCTTCTGCAGCTGCCGCAAGATTTGAAAACAGAATTGATCATGATATTGAGTCCGTCTTTCCATGACTCCTCTTTGCATACTTCGCCATTTTCATTGAAGCAATTAGTTTGAAAGATTGATAACATTGCATGGTTGTGCAATAGATTAGAATCCGTGTCTTTTGAGGATTCGTGTGGTGGCCTTACTGAGAGGAGCAAGCAGATTGCTGAAAATGGTGATGGCTTGATATGCTTTGAATATTTGTTTGAAGCAACTAACTTTGATTACTTGAAAAATTCAAAGAGGTACTTGAGAAAAAAATGGTGATTAAAGCAGTGATTTGACGACATTGAGAACGAAGACAATATTGGTTCAGTAAGCATTCACGTGGTCCAACACTACTGGCAAGACGAGGGCAGTGACAGAGAGAGGGGACAGAAGATCTGAATTCCAAAGTTAAGGACTTCATCAAATGAGTTTTCATATAGGAGAAACTTGATTAAAAGACGACACCGATATACTCAACACCAACTACTCTTGAAATGGAAATGAATACATTTTGATTTGTGTGTAAAATTGAGCCAAAGGTGCTAAAGAACACAACTCTTTCCTCCCATTGTTAAGAGATCAGGGTCCTTTCTCGTTTGAGTAAATCAAATCCCCTTCTTTGTTTAGTCTTGTTCAGACGGGTAGACTCAGTTCCAACCGTACAGATAAGATTGACACTATTTGAAAATAATTAACACTTTGACTTCACGAATCCGCTCTAATCATGTATTATAATTAAATTTATTTGAATCAGTTCAAGTCGCTCCAAGAATGTCTAATATAATTATTCTTAAAAAAATAGCAGGTGTGTTCCTTTTATCATTGCTATTTATACATGATCAAAACTGATTCGTCCTCATTAACGGTGAGGATGAGCTCCACACTTAATCAGGACTCAGGAGGCAAGTATTGTTCATATAAAAATGAATCTTTATTCAACGATAATCTTGACAGATTAAAATTCTCTCATATTCCATAAACATGTGATAATCATCTATTACAAGAATAAACGATTCAAATTTGCTCTAAGCAAAGGACAACACAAAAGTAAATTTAAATTCTCTTTTCACTCAACACTGAGGCGAGGTGATCGTGACCGCATTCTAAAACAGACAATAGATCACACCTCCTATTGGGGACCTATTTTTCTGCCAAAAAACAATCTAACGACCCAAATTGTCTAAACATCACCTCTTCTCTCCTAAGGAGGCATTTTTTAACCTGTTCTTACCAAATAATTTGAACTTTTGGATAAAATGAAAACCACCGAACCACAACATCTAGACAGATACGTAAGGGACGACAGCTATGACAGAAAATGCTAATTCTGGCGTAGCGTGTATACTAGCAATGGTTTAAGATTAATTTTGAGCTATCACAGAAAAGATGGCACACATGAAAAGGACTGGGAACAGAATACAAATACTACAATTATCAATATGGCTAATTTGTACAGATGTTCTTTAAGAATCAAATACATATTGAAAAGAATGGATAACGAAGTGCTGACCAACTGACAACAAAGTTAAAATGATAAAGAACAATCTTTCATATTAAAGCATAGACAGTTTTACATGTCACAGAGCGCACACACATACACATCATCATGAGTGTCTATTTTCTTTAAGAAGAGCAGCATCCAGACTTCTGGTTCACAGGCTGTCCTCGAATCTGCACCGTTGGAGGCCTGGCATTGCTCATTGGCTGAGTCGCCATTCTGCAAATAAGAGCAAAATGATGAGAATAAAGGTCATACCATGAGAGACGTTCAGGTTTGAAAACTAGCAAAAGAAACATATGCATGTGAAATGAAAAGGTAGTCCTGAATAAACTCTAAGCTTTCTGCCCAGACATTAGCATACTGGTACAGGCTAGAAAGTTATCAGACTGTCATTTCATATCTCATCCATGAAAAGTAATTAACAGTATATGTACCTATTCTTTATTTCGGCGGCCATGGCCATGAAAGCCTGTTCCACATTTGTAGCGTTCTTAGCACTTGTTTCCAAGAAAGGAATCCCAATTTCATCGGCAAATGCCTAAACAAAGAGAACATTAGGTTTGCTAATTTTATCTTCTTCACTTCGTGAAAGTGATTCTGATCATTAAGAAATGTACTAAAAGTCAGACCAGAAGATCGAGTACTACCTTGCCTGTTTCATAGGATACAACTTTATTAGCTGTAAGATCACACTTGTTACCAACCAATAGCTTGTTCACATTTTCACTTGCGTAACGATCAATCTCGTTCAGCCATTGCTTAACATTATTGAAACTCTCTTGATCCGTGACATCATAAACAACCTGCAAGGAAGATCAAACCAATAAACTAATTTCTAATGCAGAAGCAAGCTTAGGAAAGAGTGATGCAACAAAAAACAAACGAAGAAAGAAAAAAGCATTACTATAATGCCATGAGCCCCACGGTAGTAGCTGCTAGTGATTGTCCTAAAACGTTCTTGGCCAGCAGTGTCCCACTGCACACCCAAAAATAAGGAAAAGAAAACCAGTCAATAACAAAAGCCACAAATAAAATGTCACAGAGTTTTTTCACAAGTCCGAAAACACTAGCCACAAATAGGAAATAGTGAGTTAGCACTGAATAGTATGTAAATAATTGATTTCATTTGATATAAACAAAATTTGACCTCCAAAACTGAATCCCACAAGTGTTTCCAAGACAATATCTAATCTCTAATTTTCTGTTTATACATAATGACTCCACTCATGAAACATGCTAGGTTACACAACTCACTGAAATAATGATATATTTTTATAACGGGAAGACCATGAAGATCGTCCGGCCAAGCAGAGTTCAAATAGTTCTATTTGTGATCAGAAATGAAACTGTGACTAAATCTAAGACCCACAAAATCCAGAAACTTACAATTTGGAGTTTAATAGTCTTCCCATCCTGTTCCACGGTGCGTATTTTCTAAATGAGAAGATGCAGAAGATATCAGAGCTTGAGTTTACGCCGACTCGGTCAGTGATAAAATCAAAGGAAAAGGGAGAAATGCTTACAAAGTCAACTCCGATGGTGCTGATGTAGCTATCCAGATACGAATCATCCTGGTATGCAAGTAAGTACCATGTTTAACAAACTCATATCTATTCTATTGGATAGTTATCGTAACTGAAAAAGCCTAGCAATGTAACCAAAGTAATGCCAAAAAACTAAAAAGGAAAGAAGAAAGTAAAATAGAACACCAAAACTTACAGCAAACCTCAGGAGTAGACATGATTTCCCAACACCAGAATCTCCAATGAGCAAGAGCTTAAACAAATAGTCACTGCAAGTACAAAAGGTATTTCTCTCTCAAAACCATTCGCAGAAACAAATAATTGTCATCCATAACAAAGTAACCCATAAGCATATGCATGGAAAAGCATACGCTCACTTTATGCCAAAAAAGGGGGGAAATAATGGTTAAAATTACACTTGTACATACACAGATTGATGTGACCAACCATTTGAAATAATTGAGGCACCTAACGATATATGTACTCTTGGTTTGCACTACTAAAGACCTCAAACTGTATAATGAATTGATTGCAATACAGTAGACAGCAATTAGAGTAAGCAAAGAAGTAATTACTTGCTAATGCATCTTTGCACAGTTCAAATAAATAAAAGAAAGGACCTCGACAACCATCTTTGACTCTTCAACCCTTTTCTTTGCCAAAAAGGGCAAAATGAGTCCATTTCAACAATTCGACAACTTCCAAACAAAGGTAAATTAACAAGGCTTTATTTCTATCATTTTAAGCCAAGTCGCCTCAGATATCTGGCTATGTACCCCCTAACTTTTCTCTTATTAAAAAATTCTCACGGACTCACATGCGCAACAAGGCATTCGTCAACAAGAAGAATCAGATCTCATTGCTTATACATAGAGCACAAAAATTAATGACTTGTTCAAGCACCTATATCCTAGGATCAAGAGATTCCACAGCACCTGGATCTAAATCAATCAGGCAATCAACAAAATCAATAACCAAATTATAGCTAACAGCGATTAGAACAAACCAAATAGCTTAGCAGATCTAAGCTAATTCTATAATACGACGAAATAATTGAAACTAAGAGTAAGAAATGAATTAGCAAAAAGTAAATTAAAAGAATTATACAATATATTCGAACTTACTATTCAGGATTCATAGCTATAAGATGTAGGGATCGATTAAATCACAACAAACTCGACAAGATGCCAAAGACGAGTGAGATTTTCCGGCGAAAACTTGCAAGAGAATGGAATCGTTCGGCGGAGAGAGAGAGAGAGAGAGAGAGAGAGAGAGAGAGAGAGAGAGAGAGAGAGAGATGGGGAAATTAAAGGAAGGAGAAAAATTCGAGGTACAAGAAGAGAAATTGGTTATGTGCACATTTAAAAGGGCCTGTAAAATGTCAGATACTTTGTTCCGGATGATGACGTAGCACGGCTTCTGTGATTGCGCCACGTGTCAAGCATCTGATTCAATTTATTTTATGGCCACCTATGATCTATAATCTAAATAATCATGGTCATAGTTATAAGTTACGTATAATTAATTTAAGTTGAGTTGACATATTTAATTGAGACATCATATTTATATTTTAGATGTTGTGTTTGATTTATACTTTTTTCAAAATTTTATGAGATTTGTAAGAATAAATCTAGATTGATCAAATAATTGATCAAGTTTTAAGCAACCAATAATGTGTTACTCATTTATAAGTTGGTGTTTCAAAATATTTTAATGAGTGAAACTGTAAATTATAAAATGATTGACACATCACTTGATCGCTATATAATCATTCAATTTGTAATGTACGTGAACAAGTAAAAATCTTTGTGGAGCCACATAAGCGGGACATGACCAATCAGAAAGAGGCGCGCGGACTGACACTGCGACGAAGTGGGAAAAGTCAATTTAAACCGTCGATCTCATCGTCTCCCATCAAATGATTCAAGCTTGATCAGTTATTGATAGAGATAAGCTAACATCGATTAGTTGTTAGTATATATGAATTAAATCTGATATGATAAGCTATATCCTGTAAGAATATTCTGTTTGTTCTAAGGGTGTGCAGAATTTTTACGAACCGACCGATCCGAACCGAACCGAATCGGTTCGATCGATTCTTTTTCTATGGTAATGGTAATCAGTTCAGTTAATTTAAGTAACCGAACCGGAGGTAACGATAAAATTACCATGAAGGGTGACTTATGATTGTTGAGTAAAAATCATCGCTAAATGTACCTATTATAGGTAGCTTAGGATTATTGAGAAGGAAAAAAATTTCCATTAAGCGCACGAGGTGACAAAACACTTGTGACGAGGGATGACTTAGAACTGAAAGATGTTTAACATCTAATTTTTACTACGACTTTTGTAGTTATCAAAATGAACCAAAAGATTATGATGGAACCGTTGTCCTGAAACACGTTTAAGATGTTTCAGCGAAGTTTATTCCTGAAACGCGTTTAAGACGTTTCAGCGAAGATTGTTCCTAAAACGCGTTTAAGACATTTCAGAAAAGATTATTCCTGAAATGCGCTTTAAGATGTTTTAGCGAAGTTTGTTCCTGAAACGCGTTTAAGACGTTTCGTTGAAGATTGTTTCTGAAACACATTTAAAATGTTTCAACAAAGATTGTTCCTGAAATACGTTTAATACGTTTCAACGAAGTTGATTCCTGTAACGCTTTTAAGACCTTTTAGCAAAGTTAGTTCTTGTAGCGCATTTAAGATGTTTTAACAAAGGTTATTCTGAAATGCATCTAAGATGTTTCGGCGAAGATACTTCGTGGAGCGCATTTAAGATGTTTCAGCAAATTTTATTCCTGAAATGCATTTAAGACGTTTCAGCAAAGATTGTTCCTAGAATGCATTTAATATGTTTCAGTAAAGATTATTCCTGAAATGCGTTTAAGACGTTTCAGCAAAGATTGCTCCTGAAATGCATTTAAGACGTTTCGGCAGAAATTGTTCTTGTAACGCGTTTAAGAAGTTTCAGCAGAGTACGTCCCTGGGATGAGCCTAAGACGCTCCAGTAAAGTTTGTCCCTAAAATGCAATGAAGACATTTCAGCAAAGGTAGTTGGGCAAAACTTAGCGCCGTTGTGAAACCCTTCAAAGCAAACTTGGCCGTCAAACGTGTTTCAACTATACAAATTGTCTTTGACTATTTGCTTTGCCCATTGCCGTGGAATGTGGCTTTAGTTGTATGGATTGAATCTAACTTAGGTATTTATTATGGATGTGCTTATGGTAAAAGTCACGTGTAAGAGCGATGTATGTGCGAAGTAGAGATGCATGATAAAAATTTGAAGTACGGACAAGTATATAACCATTTAAGTATGAACATGATGGACAATTCAATATCACACGTCTTCTTAGGCAGCTTGATTACATTTTCGTATATATGTGTGTGCCTTCTTGAGCAATGTCGTGCAAGTTCCTACGTATATGCGCTATCACAAGTCGAATCGTCTAAAGATGACACTTCAGCGTGTTTACCTACCGCAGAGAAATTTCTTGGCGAACTCTGCCATCATTAGATTTTTCTCTTGGGTAATATGTTTCCTTTGATGTTATGTTGTGTTGGTTAAACTCCTCTTTGGTGAACTTTTCTCGATCACTTCTCTCATATCATTAATATTGGAAAGTGATGGTAATGACTCTGATTAATTATCTCTAGTAATAGTTAATATGAACGTATCGTTGAGACGTATGTCATAGATGACCATGATATAATTAACGAATGTTGTTTGACTCTGCTAACTTGTTATGATACATTGGCATCTGAACACACATCATGAACATGCATATGATATAAATCTTATCGCATATATTCACTCGTGCTAACATTGAACATAAGGTTGTGCATTGCTAGTGTATATATATTTTTCCAGCTAGTCATTCTTCAGTGAACATCGCCGTGATCAGACTTTTTATTGAGTGAGGCTCGCCGTAGTCAACTACTATTTACATCTCTTATTGGAGGCTAAATGAAAGCAATTGATATATCATCATATCCAATTAGAGGCTACAACAATGAAGATGACCCTGCATGCCAGATTTAGTGAAGAAACATTCGTCGCCACAATTGAACATCTCACAATTCGATGGCTCATCAAGTAAGGTCATAACACACACTGATATTATGTACAAGTTCAAGTGCTACGCACTTGAACTTGTACATGGGGCTAATGTTTATACATGAAATTTATACCCTGGACATACTCGCTGGGTCCACCTGCATTGGCCGGACCCTTGTGATTATTTACCCACAACCGTCAAGTCAAGTGATAAGACGATGGACCCTTACCGCCTTGAGAATGAATTGGAGGCATACAACTTAGTAGGTTTAGGATAAGGTTCGTTGTGTCGGTCTGCCGTCACGACCTTCTAAGTAGGTTTTATGTGACGCCCCGATCCTGAGGGTTAAACATACGTGTAATTTCACAATTTTGAAATCTCCAATTCGAAACAAACCTTAATTTTGAGAAAATTTTCAAATTTTCAAATTCGTAATTTACCATGATGGGAAAACCCTGACCTTAAATAGCGGAAGCATTAAATTTATCCATGATCGGAATCTTAATCATAAAATAGCGGAAGCGATAAAGTGTCTTAAATGCATAATTAATAAAACCTCAAAAAACTGAATTATATTTTGAAAGAAAGTCAAAACTTGAAATTCATAATTCATGAAACGTTCACTCATCATAGTTCGTAGAAAATCATATCGTAAAATAAACTACTTGAATAATCAAGTTTAACAGAAAACGTTTTCCTAAGTTTTTAATCAAATCATAAACTGAAAACATAAATTCATCTGATCTAACTGGTTATGACAGTCTCCCACTCATGCTGCTCGCCATCACCACCTACATCATAATTAACTGTGGAGGAATGAGTATAAATGCATCCACATAGCATAAATGCAATCATGACATAATATAACTGAACTTGACATATAACATAAATGAAATAAAGTAACGTACTTAATCATGACATGACTTAACATAGCACGCAGATAACACGTGTCTTAAACAAAATCATTTAACAATCTTAATCATATATTGGCTTGTCATATCCTCTAGTTAACAACCTAATCAGAACTGATCACACGTTAACTGAAACACATCATGACGGATTGGGCGACGAAACAGATGACACTCATTGTGCGACAGGACAGATGACACTCATAGGTGATGAAAAACGTGAACAGATGGCACCTCATGAGTGACGAAAAATATTTACAGATGACACCCAATGAATGGCCAAAACATGAACAGATGACCCTCTATGTGTGACGAAAGCGTGAACAGATGACACCACATTCGTTCAACAGAACATCACGTGAACAGTCCTGATTTCTTGTTAACTAAAAGTCATGCTTAAGTTCATATTTTGCTTAATTACCACTTGAATGAATTAACCTCATAACTTGCAGAATCCAACGTATGACAAAAAATAATCATACAATGCATACTGATACATATAACATAATCAAACATGATAACATACTACGCAAAATTAGTCATACTCAGACATTTATCTCATGATAATCACATTAATAACTGAACAGAAATCAATCACCAAAATGTTAACCAAATATAATAATTATCAAAAAATGGTTAAACAGATAACAAATACATGATACAATTATAACATCAGAGTCACATCGTTATATAAATCAATTTACCCAAACATATTTATGAAAGTAACATGCTTATAGACAATTAAAGTTGATGAGAATAACACATATTACATTTATCACACGTGAGTCACATTACACTGTAAATTCACTTACACAAACATATACATGTATAACAACGGGAGTCACACTATTATATAAGCCCACTTACCTGAAGCGAAAGAATGAATTGAACAATTAATGACTTGAAATCCCAAAAAACATAATCACTAAATTGTTTTGAAAGAAAATAATATAAACACATTTTTAATATCATAAAATAGAAAATATAGATTTAATTAAAACAGTGCAAAATGGTCAGAACGAGGTCGGAAAACAATATATCGGGTCCAGGGTCAAAAGATAAAGTTTCGGTTCAAAAGGTTCAGACCAGGCTGGTTCGCACCAGTCCGGTTCAATTTTATCTGATGGACCGGTTCAGACCGGCCTGAGTGAGCTGAACCGGTTCAAAACAGAGCAACTGGGTGCAAGACCTAGTTGCAGAGCATAAAGAACGACAAACAGGGAGGGGAAGAGAGAGAGAGAAAATGAGAAGGAGAGAGAAATAAAGAGGGGAAGAGAAACAGTAAGGAAAGCTGAGACGGGAAGATAGTGAGGGATGAAGGGAGAAGCAGGGAGAGACAGAGATAGAGAGAAGCAGAGAGAGACAGAGATAGAGAGAGAAAAATAGAGGACGAGAGAAAGGGAAACAGAAGGAAGGGGAAAAGGAGCCTCGGTGATAAACCATCGGTGATGGCAGAAGCAAAGGGAGAGAGAGAAAGAAAGAAAGAAAGAAGAAGGATGCAGAGAGAGAGAGAAAAAATGAGAGAGAGAGAGAGAGAGAGAGAGAGAGAGAGAGAGAGAGAGAGAGAGAAAGAAACAGAGAGGGGAAAGAAAAGAAAAACAGTGAGGGAATGAAGAAAGAGCAAGGTGATAGCTGAGAGAGAAAAATGGAGGGAGGGAGGGAGGGCAACAAAGGGTTACAAAGAAGTAAAGGAAAAGAGAAGAGAAAAATAGAGAGGGGAAGAAATAGGGAGAGGAAGACGAAGCAAGGGCGAGAGAGAGAGAGAGAGAGACAAAAATAGAGAGAGAAAGAGATTAAAGAAAGAAAGAGAAGATTACCCAAATTCAATCATAGAGAGACCAACGAAGGAGAAAAGTTGCTGGCTGTAGGTGGCTGCACGAGGGAGGAGAGGCTGCGAGGGGGAGAAGAGGGCTGCGAGAGAAGAAATTGTTGTTTTGGAATATATATAATAGGTTAAAGGTTGGTTTAGGGTGTATATGCATGTAGTGTGAGTGATTTTCAATTGAGGGTTGAGATTGCTTGATCAAGGATAAAATAGGGTTAGGGTAATACTAGGGTATACATAAGTATATGCTGTGAGTGAGCTAAAATTTTATAAAATAAATTAAAATTCTTTTAAAATTGAATAATTAAAATTTAAACTAAACCACATATAAATAAAATTATTTTACCAAAATTATAAATAATCACTTTTTAAAACCAAATTTTAAAATCATTTTATCTTTGAAATCAATTTTACAAAAATGTCCATTTACGGAGAGTCGGGATATTACATTTTAGATGTGTCATCCTCTCATTGAGTATGAACCTAGAGACATGTGGCAGCGTCATATACGTTGGCCTTACATACACTTGACAATCGTTGATTGGCCATCATAAAATTAGGGTTTACCCCTACATTTTATAAAAGAGACTTAACACTCCTATTGAGGGGGAGATATACATTGACATTTCACACACATATTTGGGGGCTCTCTCTCTCCCTCTCCTTGGTAACCCCAAGAAGGTGCGTTTGTCGGCGGTTGTCACCGTCTAGGCCACTAAGGATGCTCATTCTTTCCTCCACGCTAGGCTTCCATGTTCCTAAGGCTTTTCTGATGACTAGACTACTCTCCTTTTTATGACCCGATGCGGTTCGAAATCCATCCCCAAAACAGATTGTTTTTATTTGCGTGTTAGTCCTGTTGAGCCCCAATGTTGAGGATTGTATTAATTAGTACGGTAATAGGGATGCTATTTTGTCCTACTCGATTAACTAATCTAGATAGACTATCAAGTCAAATGCGAGGTGGTACTAAAATAACATATCCAATTCTTTAGTACAATCCAGTCCTGGCAGCCAAGCAAGGTATAAGAGTTTTCATACAAGAATACCTACTTAGATTTAAGTTAATTAATTAATTAGTTAATAAAATTAAACTAAGTAAAAATAAAACTTTAAAACTGACAAAAACACTCATTTAAACATTTTAAATCGTTGAGGAATTTAGAGTTACCTAAAATACAAGCTAAAATGTAAAATATATCATTATAATTTGACCAAAATGTAAACTATATTTCTAATTTTTTTTTCATACTTTAATATTCATATAGTTGAGAAGCTTCAAAATACACCACTATGTGACGATTTTTTGTAACTTCCATTAACAGAAGTTAGCAATGTTAATTAATTTAATTTTTATATTTTTATTTAGTTTTTACTTCTTGGTATTATATTTTTCCTCTTTTACAGTTGAGGGAGAGAGAGAGTTTCTCCGTGAGAGACATAAAAGGAAAAATTTAGATTTGACATCGGAAGATCAAAAGTCCAAATTTCCCTCTAATTTTTGTATAATTCTCTTCGAGTAAGTCAAGTTCTTTATTTTGTATTTATTTTATCTTGATTTTGTGATTTCAAGATTGTCTTCCACAATGTGATCTATTTTGAGTTGTCATGACATGATGGTTCGAGTTTTTTGTTATTATTTTGAGTTTTTTTATCCTCAATTTGTTGATGATTATCTTCAATTTATCTTCTATGTTGTCCCAACATGGTGGGTTAGAGTATTTTACTATTGTTTTGAGTTCCCCACAGTTTTTTTTTATTGTTCTTCAGACATGGTGGGTTTGTGGTGAATGAAGTTACGTAAAATGGCGAATATGAGAATGAAGGTGAAAAAGGAGGTATAAAAAATGAGAGAATGAAGGGAGTTATTTAAAATGGAAAAAATAGTGTCTAAAAATGGAGGAAAATATGAAAAATTATGGTATTAATGGATGTCTTCTTTTTTTGGGAGGAATAAGAATGATAAAAAATCAGAGTTAAATTTCTGTCAATTTTGATAAAAAAATATCACATAAAAATGTATTTTGTAGTTTTTTAAGCTATATAAGTATAAAAATATGAAAAAATTATAAAAATATAATTTACATTTTAATCAAACTGTAGGTTTATTTATATAGGGGTGTGCAGTTTTTTTCCGAACCGAACCGAATCAGTTTAGTCGGTTCTTCTAATATACCAATTGTAATCGGTTATGTTATTTTTAATAACCGCATTTTTGGTTCGGTTATTTTTTTCAATAACTTTGTAATCGGTTCGAACCGATTACAACCATTTTTTAATATATATTTTATATTATTAATTATTGTTATTGAGTTGAATATTTAGATTTAGTAGTATTAAAAATGAATGGAGGTTAGTGTATGGAGTAATGAAAACTATATTTGATCATTGATCTATTGATGTTTTCAGTTTAAAATTCTTGTTGTTGTAAGGAGTTTTACACGTGCAGCCGAACCGGTTACAAGTAACCAAACCAAACTGATTACTTTGATTATATTCGATTCGGTTCGGATGATTACACCCACTCGATTCTCTTATATAGGTAACCAATAAAATCAGTTCAATCACAAAAATATCTTACTGACCGAATCAAACAGTACACGCTCTTATATTACCGTAAACTAAACTGACAAATATTATAAATTTGGGAAAAAATACACCACAAATTGTGTTAAAGACGATTTTAATGAGAAAAATCACGATCGAATTCTCATTTGGGCCATTTCCATTTAAGCGCGTGAAAGACATTTCCAAATCTCAAGGAAAAGAAGAGAAGCCTACTAAGCCACGTTTTCACTTGGGTTCCCATCGGCGCAAGCTTGTCAGCGAAGGTGAGGTCAGAGTCAGACATGGTGGCTGAAGTAAAGACCAAATGGTGTGAAAGTTGAAATTTTCATTGAACTGCTCATCTACTTAATCGCGACCCCGCTGCATTGATCCCTCTTCGATCTCTGCCAAATTTCTTGAAGATGCGCAGAACTACGGATGGATCCAGCAATAGGTCGCCGTCGCGATCGTTGAGTTCGAATCCGATCTTGAACTGTGATCAGCACCTTCCAACATTCAATCCGCTGTCTCATGCGGCCAAGAGAGAGCAGTACCGTGTTAAGCTGGCCGAAACGTCCGTCCACTTCATCCCTCTTGTTCTCGTCCTCTGCGCTATCATTCTCTGGTTCTTCTCTAACCCAGGTACGATAAATACCGACGGTGAATTGTATATATGGGTATACACCATATGTTTGATATAATGCTTGAACCACAACTTTTAGACAATATCTTGACTATATTGCGGGATAATGATATTCATTTTCAATGTAGAATTAGTGATTATGTTTTAGCATGGAGTATGATAGTGTTTTGTCTGAAATTGCTTTAATATATTAAAAAACACTACTTTAACTCACATTTATTTAACAAGTGTTATTATCTAATAGTTCTAAAATGCAGATTCGTTACTTTGAAGCACTTCTACAAGACAACAAAAAACTCCAATCCAAGTGGTTTTAAAATGCTTCCAAATACAAATGATATGTTTCTTTACAATCAATTCAATTGCTTTATTAAAAGATTTATGTAATAAAATTTTACCTAAAATAGTGTTATCTTGTAGAAATGATGAACCTTTTGGTTCTGATCTTAAAAGGAAAGATGATGTGCCTCTTGGTTCTGATTTCTTATTGAAAAATGCTGCCTGTTTACAATGAGGAAGGATGTATATATACAAATAATTCTAACGGTTGCCTATGATCTCCAACGGATGCCTACTTGAAGCCTGAAATCGTTTTTTACCAGAAATGGTTAGACACCCACTGTGTTTGGTGAAAGTCTCTGTTCTGCTTCTCTCTTTTGTTTATAATGAAGATTTCCTTCTGAGGCTGCAACTTTTGATTCTCTTTCTTCAACACTCCCCCTCAAGTTGTTAAGTATTCTTTGGAGGTTATTTTTGTCAAGGGCTTTGGTGAAGATGTCGGCTAGCTGGTCTTCACTACGTACAAATGGAATGGCGATTTCTCCCGACTATACCTTCTCTCTTATGAAGTGACAGTCCACTTCAATGTGTTTGGTTCTCTCGTGGAAAACGGGGTTCATTGCAATATGACGCGCTGCTTGGTTGTCACAGTGCATCTCTATCGGTTTTCTTATCTCGACCTTCATGTCTTGAAGGAGATGTCTAATCCATGTGAGTTCACTAGCAGTGGAGGCCATGGCTCTGTATTCTGCCTCTGCACTTGACCTTGTTACAACAGTTTGTTTCTTACTCTTCCAGGTTACTAGATTTCCACCTACAAAGACACATAAACCAGTTGTAGATTTTCTATCATAACTACCTACCCAGTCTGCATCAGTGTATCCAACTACGGAGTTTGCCCCGGTTCTCTTCATCCATATCCCTTGACCGGGTGTTCCTTTAAGGTATCTGAGTATCCTTTCTGCGGCTGCCTGGTGATTTGTGCAGGGTGCGTGCATGAATTGACTGATAACGCTAACTGCAAAAGTGATATCTGGTCTTGTAACCGTTAGATAAATGAGTTTTCCTACTAGTCTTTGATATTGGCCTATATCAATTATTGGTTTGCTATCATTCAGTCCTATTTTCATGTTGGTTTCCATTGGTGTGCTAACAGGTTTTGCCCCTATCATGCCTGTTTCTTTTAACAAGTCTAAGATAGATTTTATTTGAGATATAAACAATCCCTTTTTCGAGTGAACTATTTCTATCCCTAGGAAGTACTTCAGTTTTCCTAGATCTTTAATATCAAACTCTCCTTTTAGAAATTGTTGAACACTCCATATTTCATCGTGGTTATTTCCAGTGATGATAATGTCATCTACGTAGACTAAAACGATGGTGGTGGAGTTGTTCGTGTGTTTGACGAACATAGATGAGTCAGCCGAGATTTTGACAAAGTTAATTTTTAAAAGAGACAAGCTTAATTTTTCATACCATGCCATTGGTGACTGTTTCAGGTCGTAGATAGCCTTCTTTAATCTACATACCAGAGATGGGTGCGTTGCTTTCTCGTGTCCTGGAGGTAGGGACATATATACTTATTCTTCCAGATTTCCTTGGAGGAATGCGTTTTTTACATCCATTTGATATAGTTCCCAGCTGAGGTTGGTGGCAACGGATAGTGACACTCGGATTGTGTTCATTTTTGCCACTGGAGCGAACGTCTCCTGGTAATCCACTCCATATGTCTGGGTAAAGCCCTTGGCAACTAGTCGGGCTTTATATCTTTCGATAGTGCCGTTGCTGTTGTATTTGGTCTTGTAGATCCATTTACATCCTACAGGTTTCTTCCCGTTGGGTAGTGGGATTATGTCTCAAGTTTTATTCTTTTCCAAGGCTAGAAGTTCTTCATTCATCGCCTTTCTCCATTTGGGGTCGAGTTGGGCTTCTTGATAGGTCTTTGGCTCAACTGTTTCATCAATTTTTCCCAAGTATGCCCTGTGGATGTTAGAGATTTTATCATAAGATAGGAAATTTCGGATAGGGTATAGAACCTGATGGGACACGTAGTCTTTTAATCTTGCTGGGGGTTGAGCTTGCCTTGTTGACCTTCTTACGATTACTGCTTCATCAGTGACAACTGCCTCATCAGTTGCTCCCCCTGAGGTAGTTGTCTCAGGCGCGGTTGATGCGGTATCCTGTTCCTGTCTTATGATATCGGAGGAAATAATACTGTTAGGTAGCGGAAACGTTTGGTGGTGGTTATGATTGTCGGAGTCCTTTGGGTAATAGGATTCTAGTTCTAAAAATTGTACATCGCGCGAGATGTAAAGTTTATGGTTTATTGGGTCGTAGCACTTATACCCCTTTTTCTTAGCGGAATATCCCAAAAATAGGGTTTTGACTGAGGTTTTGTTCAATTTATCAAGCCTTGGAATGTGTACGAAGCATGTACATCCGAATACTCGTATGTGATCAAGGTTAATTTTCCTACCCTTGAGAATTTCTAGAGGGCTTTTCAGATGCAATTTTACACTGGGTAATCGATTGATGAGGTAAGTTGCTGTGAGTATAGCTTCGGACCAGTATCTTTTGGGTACGTTGTTTTGAAGGAGGAGAGACCTTGTCATTTCAAGGTGTCGATTTTTGCGTTCTGAGACACCATTTTGTTGTGGGGTGTGGATACATGTGGTTTGATGTCGTATACCCTTTTGTTTAAAAAACTCAAAAAATGTGTTGTTAGTATACTCGGTTCCATTGTCAGACCTAAATATTTTTATGGTTGTTTCAAATTGAGTTTCAACTAAATTGTTGAACTCATGAAAACGACTGAAGACTTCATTTTTTGATTTCAAAAGATATAACCATGTGGTGCGAGAGAAATCATCAATAAATGTAACAAAATATTTGAATTTATTATATGAATCAACTGGGGCGGGTCCCCAAACATCAGAATGAATTAATTCAAAACATCGTTTTGTCGTACTACTAGATAGTGGAAAGGGTAACCTGGTTTATTTTGAGAGTTTGCAGACTGAGCAACTGCTAGAGTCTGAATTACAACCAAGTAATTTGTTTAGGATTTTGTCGGAGGGATGACCGAATCTCCAATGTAATATTTTGTCTTTTTGTACTGTACTGGAAAGGCATGTTTTGTCGGTATCTTCTAAGTAGTACAGATCGTTTCTAAATTTTCCTTCACTAATCTTCCTCCCGGTGACTCGATCCTGAAAAATTACTTTGTCAGGTGAAAAAGTAACATTGCAGTTTAAGTCTTTGGTTATTTTACTGACGGATAGGAGATTGGAGTTAAAATTGGGTAGACAAAGTACGTTGTCAATGGTTTTTGTGAAGAGTGTGGTGGACCCTATGCCAAAAATTGGAACTTTATTTCCATTGGCTACCGTCACGTATTGTGGTTTTTCTAATTTAGTGAGACTGTGTAGATTTTTTGTGTTATGAGTCATGTAGTCAGAGGCACCAGAGTCTATTATCCAGTGTTCTAAGTTATGACAAAAATTGTTTTGTTCACAATAGTTGCTCTGGATTTCTTCCTAGAGTTCCTGTCCTGTTTCACAAAAAAAAAGATTTCACTGAGTTTTGGGTCTATTGAATTAGTTATCCAGGTCATTATCTGGCTGTCCATGATGTCCCATTCCTCTGAGTTTCGGTCTGGTCTTGGCTTACTGCCGTCCACGAAACCCAGTCTGCCTCTTCCTTTCAGGCTCACCTGAGCCGCCCTGGCCCACGGTATGTAGTTGTGGCCAGTGAGCAGGATGGAGGTCAGTCTGGGATTGGTGTCATGGTGGTGAAGCTGGCCGGATGTTGATGGTTCTGCCATATGTGTTGGTTCTCAGAATCACTGCTTTGATACTATGTAGAAATAATGAACCTTTTGGTTCTGATCTTAAAAGGAAAGATGATGTGCCTTTTGGTTCTGATTTCTTATTAAAAAATGCTGTCTGTTTACAATGAGGAATGATGTATATATACAAATAATTCTAACGGTTGCCTATGATCTCCAACGGATGCCTACTTGAAGCCTGAAATCGTTTTTTACCAGAAATGGTTAGACACCAACTGTGTTTGGTGAAAGTCTCTGTTCTGCTTCTCTCTTTTGCCTATGATGAAGATTTCCTTCTGAGGCTGCAACTTTTGCTTCTCTTTCTTAAACATATCTCAATGAATAAAAGTAACTTATTTGCAAGATGCACTCCCAAGCACACCAAAATAACATTAGGTGCTTAAAGTTGTTGATTGCTTGTTTATATTTTAAAGGGCGAAAATTCACTTCATTTCCAAAACTTTAGCGTCTTTTGTACATTTCCAGCCAAGCTTTTGTTTTTCCCTCCATTGCTACTTGAAGATACTTACCTTGACACATTGCCACATGAAGGTTACTCGGCTAGGTGTTGAAGATTAATCTTTTGATGAACATCTTTAGTTTGAACAAAGTGAGAAGAAAAAGTTTTGTTCAAAGAAAAGTAAACTTCAGGTGACATTGTGTTAAAAATAGTAAATTAAGTTTGAATGGCATTGTGCAAAAGATCCTAAAGTTCAGGGGTAAAAATGAAATTTAACCTATTATCAAGGTAGAACTGCTGCTTTACATGCACTAGTTGTTCTGTCTGTTAAATTGATTATTTTGTTGCCAGAATCAGGGATATGACTTATGATAAGACGAAATTATAGTGATCGAGCATAGACTAGCCTGACAAGAAATCAAGCTCTTGACAAGCTTGATACTTGAACGATGTGCAGATTCCACACGATTGTTAGAGAGGAAGAAGCTATTTCTACTTGATAAGACAACCCACTCGCTTTTTTTTCTTTACTTATAAGAAAGAAGAAGCGAATAAGCTATCTTATCGAGCAGAAATAGCTATCTTATCGAGCAGAAATAGCTATCATTGCCTTTGTTAGGGAATGAATATGATTCACTCCGAATTTTGAAGCCGAAGTATGGTACATTTCTAAGTGTTTGTTCTTACTGGTATTCTTTTGGCTATTGAAAATTTGCACAGTTGGTATTCTTTTGTTCACCTTATTCATCTATCAGTTTTGTTGCAATTTATTGCTATGGTGAAGCTTGCTTACGTCTTTTGTCAGTCAAATCATTCTTATATTAATTTACACTCGTGTAGCTTTCTTATCAAAATATTTTGGTATCTAGATAGGTTAAGTATAAAATTGTACTAGGGTGCGAAATCCTCGATAGTATTTAAGTGGTTATGGTTATGGATCTTTAAACTTTGTTCTCTCTTTGAAACTTAAAGAGGCTGTATGTTCCGATGCTCAATTGTTGGAAACTTCAAATGGCAATTGCTAAAACTTGCTGACAAGAAGATGAACCATGAGCATAGTTGCATAGAAAGTGTGATATAGAACTGAAGAAGGGGCTGCTAAAGCAGACAAATCAGTAGACTTCCATAAGTTCCATGACAAAAACAGGAACATCACGAGAAGCAAAGCCCTCTTTGTTCTGTTGTAAAAGTCACATAAACATATGTCATCATACCGAAGAAAGTGTTAGTACAAGTTTACTTAGTCAGTAAATAAGTATTGTTTTGTTGCCATTAGGATTTAATCATCGGTATTAGGTGTCGCACTTTTTGATATGTGATCCAGATCAAAGGCGAAGAGGGAGTAAGGAGTTCATCTTCTTCATTGTTCTCGTTTTATGTCAAAGATAGAAAATTGGGAAATATGCAACAGAAGTGATTGAAGACCTTAGGAATTAAATATACTAGGACTACAAAATCAAGACATGGATGTAGACTCTAACTAAAAGCAATTCAAGAACTTAGGTATGTCTCAGAGTTTTGGCTGGTTTCTCCAGCATAAGACTTTTAATCCCTCACATTTTCTAATGCAATACCACCGATCTAATTTGAAATAGTAGTCAATTGTATTAAAGAGAGAAACATGTTCCTGCCACATGACCTCTTTCTACACAAACAAGAGCACACTTTCTAGCACAAAATACAGTTTACTATGAAATCTTTAATATAGTTAAGAAAATCTAGAAATAAAAGATGTCAAAACTGATTATTCTTATTATGAAATCTTGATGATAATATCTCGATTTTTAATGGGATGAAGCAAAATCATTAAAAAAAAAATTATAGTCATATTGTCAGTCTGAACAAATGATATTAGCTTTAGTAGTTTGATTAAACCATTTGTAATAACTCTTGACACATTTTTTCTTCTCTAAGCTTTCCATGTGAAGAAGCATATCTCCTATAAATTTTGTAGAGGTTAAGGGGGTCTATTTTTGTTCATTTCATTTTATAGTCTTTGCCTGGACTCTTTTTATAGGTAAAACATTACATAATTAAAAATATAAATAATTGGAAAGAAATATCTTTAAATCAGCGAAAACTGTAAAAGAATAAGGAAAGTTTTGTAACTCAAATTCATTATTTACCATAAATGCTCACAACCAATAAAATTCACTTGCAATTATCAAGTTTGTTCTAACTTGCGTCTTTGTTATTTTGGAGAACATCTCCACCATAAAAAGAAGAAAAAATGATCGTGCATTTAATTGTTATGATAAATTGAGTGTGAAAACAGAAAATTAAGAATAATAATCAAATGGAGGGTTGAGAATTTATTTTTATATTTTTAGTCAAATGATTGTTGGATAGCTGGACTTACAACAAAAAATATTCAAATCTCAGTAGAGATTTGTCAAACTTACGTTATAAAATTTAAAGTGAATGTGGGAATATAACTCGAATCCACAATCTCAAAAATATGAGTATCAGATTTTAACTAAGTGTACCAATCCAACTTATCCTCAATAGAGAATTAAATACAATAAAAATGTGAAAACCCATATATGATATGTTTACTTGAAAAGCTTTGTAAGAGCAAGGTAGCAAGGAGAACAAGACGAACTTAGAAAGTCATGAGAGAAAAACATTTGTGTATTTTTATTCTGAAAATCTCTTACCTATAATGAAAGGAAAACCCTCCTTATATAAAGATGAAGGGGGCATGCAGACAATTAGCAGCTATAAACCTAAACAGTCTAAAGTAACGATAATTATGACAAAAAACAAAACTAAAAGTAAACAGTCTAAAGCAAACAGTCTAAAGTAACGATTATTACAAAAGACAAAAACCTAAAAGATGACAGCAAAGAGAAAGCTAGCATTATTACAACACGACAGAGTTTAGTGTGAGACAGATGGCAACACTACCAATCACTTTTGGAAATATGCTTATGATCAGACCCTAGGTTGGCATAGTCTTCATCATACAGTGGGTCCTGAAAGTATGTGGAGCTGAAGTCATCAACATCGTGAGGGTCATCTCATTCAGATGGTGGAACAAAAAGTTGGTTGAGCTCGGGGGAAAAACAGTCAGGCTGGAATTGGGTGTCCAGCTGATAGAGATCTTAAGACTCAAATGGATATGGATCCTGAGGATGAGAAGACGACAAACCATTGAAGATGAATGAGCGTTGGTATTCATGTAAAGTCGAGGAGGAAGCTCTAGAGGATGCCTGTGGGCTAGAAGGAAATTGCCCAAGGGGAAAACCATTATAGTCCATATCGGTGGTGGATTCATTAAGACGTGTTAAGGTTCGACCCAATTGGTGCATGAATTGTTTTTCATATTTGGGCCAAGCAGGAGAGGACTGCCAGAAATTAACATAGTTACGCATGTATAGGGTTCCATCAACATACTGATCTTGTTCACGGTGGAGAGTGTAGAAACAGAAACAGTTTGTCTCTGTTTTTTAGGAGTTGTCCATATATTGTATTCGGTGAGGATCTTGTGAAGCTGGCTTCGCCAGTATGGCAGTGGAGCAACAAGTTCAAGAAGAGTCACAAGGTGCGTATGGGTATTAGCAGCATCACAAATATACCGGTAAATAAGATATTGAGGAAATCCGACGGCACAGTAATGAAGGGATGAAAGAGCCCAAAGATACCAGAGGAGTTCTTCTGGTATGACACCTTTAATGAGAGGAACTGTGGTATAAGGGATGGCCATATCAAAATGGTCCGGGAAATGGTGTATTTGGGTTTTTACAAGTAATAGATGGAGCCAGTAAAATAGAGTTTTGTGGTAAGATTGTTGATCATAGTGAGACCATCAGGTTTAGGACCTGGAGGGAAAATGGTAGCAGGCATGCTGATCGACATAGTGAGATTGTAGTGAGGATCAGAAAGAGTAAGAATAAAGAGGGCCTGACAAGAAGAAGAGCTGTCTTTCTGAGGTCGAGAGAGATAATCAGCAATGGTATTCTGATATCCTTTGAGATAACGAACTGAGAATTTATAGCCTGAGAACTAGTCTTTCCACCTAAGGAGTTGTTTATCAGGAAGAATTTTCCCTTTTGGATCAAACATCTTGGACAATGACGTGTTGTCCATCTCGATAGTAAATTCATACGGGCTGAGATAAAAGCTGAATTTTTCAATCCCTTTTTTGACTACTAGGATCTCCTTATAGGTGGCATGAGAATACTTTTCAGAGTTTTTAAATTGTCCACTAGCATGCCCACAATAAAAATGTTTGCCCTTATCTTCTTAATGAGGATGGCCCCCTAATGGTCATCAATGGCATCCATCTGTAGGATACGCAATCCCATGTCAGGAATCTTTAATGGATAATGATTTTAGGCAAGGTCTTTAAGGGCTTGGATCGCCTTTGTCTGGGCAGGGCCCCAAGATGGAGGATTCTTTTTTAGAAGTTTGGACAAGTGACTGGTGTAGGTGGCTACGTGAGGGATGAAATCTCTAAAATAATTAATGATGCCAAGGAACTGTTGGAGTTGTTTGACCGTTAAATCAATATTTGGGATTTTGAGCAATTCGATGGCAATATGAGGACCTGGTTGGAATTTTCTATTTTCAAAGATCATATCCATAAATTCAATACGGGTAGCACCAATTTCGGCCTTCTTGGCAGAGAGCATAATCCCATAATGTTTGATGAGATCAATAGCTGTGATAATAAGAATTGATGAGAAGGTGAATCTTCGGAGAAGAGCAGAATGTCATCAATGTAAACCAAGACACTGTGCAAAATGTGCTCAAACATTTGGGTCATGGCCTTTGGGAATAGCGAAAGTGCTACTTTCAGACCAAATGGCATGACGATCCATTGATACTGGGCATTCGGTATACAGAAAGCAGTCTTATACCGGTCCTCAGGATGAATGTCTAACTGCCAAAACCCAACTTTAAGGTCAAACTTGGAGAATATCTTAGCCCATTTGAGATGGACAGATAAAGTATTGGGCTTTGGAAGAGGAAACTTATCATCTTGGAGAAACAGGTTGAGAGGTTTGTAGTCTATTACCAACCTCTTTTTCTCACGTTTAAGTTCAACTCTTTTTCAAAATAAAAGGCCTGACAGGCCCAATCAGATTTCGTGGGCTTAATAAGCCCTGAAGAAGAGATGCACATTCTTCTCAGGCCAACACAAGATCATCGGGATTCATGCCAGTATGAGTGGCCTTGGTAGGATTGAGGTCTTCATTGCGTTTGAACGGAAGAGGAATAAAGAATGCAGGATTTTTCCAGAGAGGGAAAGTATGGGAAAATTGGTCATGCCTATCAGCACAGTACGGAAGAATCTGGTAACGAAGATAGGTATAAGCAGGAGGAACTTGTTGAAGCTCGAGGAGACTGGCAACATGGGTATAAGCACATAAGAAACTTTTATACTGGATCTCAGTGGATAAAATCTGGAGTTTTTTTATGCGGGAGAAAGCATCAAAACCAATTAATATATCTTTGCCAGGAAGATCACTGCCTAACACCTTAATCCAGAGATGCGATTTGGGAAGAATTGAAGACCAATACGTCTCTTTGTAATCCACTCAATTTTGAATAAATTGCCATTAGCAGTAGAGAAATATTGGTTATAAGGAACCCACTCTTCAGAAAGTAGAATGCATAGTTTCATGACTGTTCTGCAACAGCCAGTATCTAAAAATCCAATGGCTGGAATAGCTTTTGCAAGTTGTCAGCAAGAATCTTGATTTCAATATGTGGTTTGATGGATACAGCTTTATCTTTGGGAGGGTCATGTAAGACTCCAAGAGATCCCAAGCAAAGGATGGGAGTAGGATTATTCGATGTGTTAGAGTCTGAGGAGGTAGCGAACTCAGATGAACAGCTGGCCGCACTAGAGGAGTATGGTAAGACATATTGAGTGTCTTCATTGCGGTTAGCTTGCTCTTCCACAGCAGATTCAAGTTCTTCGTCGTCTCGGAGGAGAAGAACTGTTTGTAAATGTTGCAGCATCTGAATATATCTTCTTTTTGCAGAATGTCCTTTTTGACCACAGATGTAGCATTTTTCGGACTTGCGGGAGGAAGGATGTCTTTTCTTAAAATACCGAACAAAAGGCTTAGTATGAGAATGACGTCTGAAACCCTTTTTCCGAGATGGAAAACGGTGGGTCTTTTCTCGTTTGTCCCATCTGTGCTCCTTTGAACATGAACAATCCTTTTGGGCATGGCATTTAAGCTTGAGATAGGATTTGGTACATGCTGATCGCAGTTTGGATTACCCTTTGAGCATCCCCTTAAAAAAATTTGTTGTTCACATAGTTTATCAAGGGTGGCCAATGCAAGTTGATAAATTTCACCAAGGGAAATGTCCGTCATATCATGGCGAAGGGCATTAAGGAGGAGATGCAATGAACGTGTGCCGGAGGTTGACATCATTAGCTCCATTCAACATATAATACTTGTCTGACATATGTTGAAAATGTTTTTGTAAATCATGGCGTTCCAACGAACAACATTTTATTTCAAAAAAGTCTTGACGACTCCATTTGTCAATGAGTTGGAATCCCCAAGGAATTATTTATGTAACATTTCTAAAAGAGTATCAGCATCAAGGCTAAGAGCTGCAGTCAACCTTTGATAAGGACTAAGACTTTGAAACCATTCTCATAAAGTCCTTGTGAATCGAAATAAAAACTCAGAGAGGACATCTTCGAGGGCCACATCTGGTTTAGACAGCTGTAAGTCAATCCAAGCACTAAATTCATGAAGACGATCATGCCATTTATTTGGAGGAAGATCATCAAAAGTAAACCAAGGGCCAGTTGTTGGTTTATATATGTTCCTCGATTCTTGGGAATGAATTTGAGGAGGAAGATCATCTACAAAGGGTTAATCCTCATCGATATCACCACGTTGGACCATGGCAATAGTAGAAATATCCACTTGGCTTGCCCCGGAAGGAAGACTAGAGGTATCCTTAGTGCTAGAAGTATCAGCTTCTGAAACTGAACTGGAGAGACTTTGTAACGTCTGAATTGTCAGATCAGGATCCAGATGAGCCATTAACTTCTGAGATTGAGGAGGAGGACAGACTGGTAGAATAGAGGGTTTCGTCGTAGAGGAAGTTGAGTCCATGGGAGTGGGATGGTCTGAACACCAGGAGGTATTGAAGAAAAAGGAGCAGGCTGCATTGGGGGAGCTGTGGTTGTTGACCGAGATTGTCTATGTTGCCTTAAAATGGGGTAAGACATTTTGAACAGATTGTTATAGTCAAAGGCTTTTGGATAAGGCATGGAAGAGGAGAGATACCTAGGAGTTTGACTGCTCATGGGATACGAAGGATATAGATAATAAAGAGTTTGTGATTTCTCCTTAGCCATATCTGCCTCTATCTGGTAGACATCTTGTTGAATCTGGGAGAATTCTTGCTCTTTTTTCTGGAATTCTGGGCCTATGTAACCTTTTTCGGCCAAGTGTTTTAATTCTGTATCTAAGTGCAGAGCTCTTAATGCTAACATGTCCTGAAGCTACTGAAGTTGGTCAATGATCTACCTGACTTGGGTGGATAGAGTGTCAGATTGTAGATGTAGTTGATCTAGTTTAGCCTCAATCTTTATGAGAATCTGATTTTGACACACAGCATTTTCGGACTGCCAATTAAGCACCTCTCCAGCCACAGGAAGAGACCTAGGTTCTCCTGTTGGAGTGATCTCGGTAGGAATGGAGAAAGGTCTGGTAGACACTCTCGTAATCGAATTGGTGTTTCTGGTTAATGGAACAAATTCCTATTCGTATGATTCCATCATGGCAATATAGAGAATAATACTAGGAACAAAATAGATTTGAAACTCCGATGTTGGTTACATAGATGGGAGAAGGTCTGTATGGCCAGTTTCTTGGAGCAACTCATACAGAGAAAGTTGCTGAGAAGATACTGATGGCTGAGGGCCAACCCAATGAGTGGTATTGGTAGAAGAACCATCTTGGTCATTCTGGTCATAGTGATGATGGTATGCCTGGGAGCGACAAGATAATTTGTTGGGCTTCTTGCAGGTTGGAGGAGTCCTTTGATACCACGAGTCATCATCAGTATCTGTTTCTTCCCAAATAGGCTCATCACAGTCGCACTCAGGGTCGCATCTGTCTGGGGAAACATCCCAGATGAAATGTCCATTTACATGGGACACATAGCATGGTTGAGCTACATGATCAATCCAGGCTATGGGAGGACAGTTTCGCGAGGGCGTGTAAGTAGGAGTGATGGTTAAAATATTTCCATAAAACACAAGTCTGGAAGAAGAAGGCTCTGGTGTACCAGGTCTGGCAAAGATGGTTTTAATGGTCTCATCAGGGATGCACCTTAGGAGGGGTAGAAGTATGAACATCATGTTGGATGGCATGAAACTGTCGTTCATAGTTATTGATCCATTCGAGAGGCATTAGTTTCGTGAGTTTGACTTTAGAGATATGTCGAGGGATCTGGATGATAGAGGTATCATCTGCTCTGTCAGAAAGCGCAAAAAGGGCATCTTGAGTAGAGTTGGGAAAATGAAGATCAAACGAGTGATTTTGGAGGCGATAAATGATCTGATGATGCAGGGTGGCCATGATAGCTCTGGAGTCTTGTTCTTTGCCTACAATTTGGACTTGAATTTTCAATCTCTGAGACAGAGTTGGGTCTGAAAGTTTAATATTAAAGTCCGGGGCAATGGTAAGAATGACAATGCCATTACTGAGGGTGGTGAGAATGGAGCCAATCAACGCATTACTGTAGGATGTGAAGGTGGTGTCTAGGAGAGCAATCCGAGCAGTAGCGGTAATCCTTTTTCTACCATGGAGGGTCAGGGTAAGTCGGATAGCACCAACATGTAGGTGTATGTAGCTTTTAGTCTGCCAACCATTAAGCAACTCTTGAGGGATCTCAAGAGTAACATATTGTTCTGCGGTGGTGGCTTGGAGACCACAGTGGTCTAATTTTGTGGTTTGCATAATTTTCTTCACATCAGGTCTGTGAGTAGATATCAAAGTTCTGATACAACGCATGACTCAATTGGACCGATGACAGAGGCTGTATGGACTGAGAAGTGGTAATTCTGTTTCCTGAATTCTGACATCTTCAGGGAGATGATAGATTTCAATCAGGTTCTCGATCTTATTTGCAATAGTTCGACGCATAGAAGGGAGAATATCTTGAAGAGAGAAAGAAGAGGAAAGACGAACTGGTTCAAGGTTTGTGGAGTCACTCATTTTTCTCTGGGTTCTCCTTACTGTCCTATTTCTTATAATAGATTGCCATGGGCTGTAAAAGTATGGCTCTGATACCAAGGTAGTAAGGAGAAGTTGATGGCTCTTATAATAAGTGTTTTTCTCTCATGGCTTTCTAAGTTCGTCTTCTTCTCCTTACCACGGGCTCATGTAAAGCCAATGAGGAAGCTCCAGAGGACACTTGTGGGCTAGAAGGAAATGGCCCAAGGGGAAGACCATTATAGTCCATGTCGGTGGTGGATTCATGAAGACGTGTTAAGGTTCGACCCAATTGGTCCATGAACTATTTTTCATATTTGGGCCAAGCAGGAGAGGACCGCCAGAAATTAACATAGTTACGCATGCACAGGGTTCCATCAACATACTGAGTATTTAAAAATGACAATAAGTTTTTTCTAAAAGTTTGTAGATTTGATGGGAAACCGACACATCTATATGTCAAAAATATTTTTTTTTCTTACTGCTCAACACGCACATATCTACCCACGTTAGGGGTGTTCAAAATCAAACCGAACCAGCCGAACTGAACCGAAGGGAAAATCGTTGAAACGAAAATTAGGTTCGGTTCGGATTTTGATGGTTTTCAAACCGAACCAAACAAATATTTTTTATATATAATTTTTTATAAACCGAACCGAACCGAAGTAAAACTTTAAATTTATATATATTTTTTCTATAATATCATTTAAAAATTATTTTTAACTAATAATACCAAACTGAAGAACCGAACCGAACTGAAACTCACGGTTCGATTCGTTTAGTATCACGGTTCGGCTCGATTTGGTTTAGTTTTTCGTCAAAACTGATCAAACCGAACCGCGAATACCCCTGACCCGTGCCATGTACGGTATTGTATAATTTTAAAAAGTACATCTTATGTTAAGAAATATATACTTTTGAAGTATCAATCCTTAGTAAAAAATGTGAAATTCTGAACAACTATAGAAATGAAACAAAAAAAATTGCATCTACCTTTTTATAGTCTCATTGCTATGGTAGCAGCATGAAATATTATTATAAGTGACAAATATTCTTTTTGGAAGTAAAATTATTCTAAAGGAGGAAAAACTTCAATTTAAAAATTTCAACATGAAATATATACCTCAATAATTTTCAGACGATCTCTCGATTCTCGAACAACATGTCTAGTTTTGAGAAAGATCCTGCAGCAATTATCAATAACATTATATGTAAATTAAAAAAATATTCACATTTTTTGTAGGCTCATATTTAATCAATACCTAGAAGATGTGTTCATGATAGAAATAGAATAATAATAAAAGAAGAAACAAATAAAACTGACATAAATTGGGAATTGCTTCCACAGTCCCATTCGTGTATTACACTGAAACAGAAGAACGATTAGTAAGGTTGCAAGTAAATTGTTTTCATTGTAGAGCAATACGATTCTATTTTATTTCAAAATTAAAAGACGACATCCAATGTGAGAAATGTGAAAATAATAGAGGGCTATATATATTTTGAGTTTCATAAATATTTTATGTAATTCACAATGCAATAATTTTTTTTTCAAAATACAATGTAATAATTATAGGATTGATATGACACCCACGACACCAATTTTGTTAAGGGGAAAAAGTTTTAAAAAAATATTTGATATATAATAAAAGTAAAATTGCTTGAAAATATAATGAAGAACAAATTAAATCCATCAAGCAATATTTAATAAATGAGTAATTAAATAAATAAAATAACGATGATGCATAATATTAAAGTGCAGAAATTAAATGTGCGATAAATTAAGTATGTAAAGTAAATAGCATGTAAAGAAAAGAGTAGGGAAGAGAGATTTGACACGTATTTTTACGTGGTTTGGGAAAACATGTTCCTACGTCCACATTCCAAGGATCCCTTCTTGAAGACTTTTCTCAAATGATCTTCTTAACTGTGAAGTTCAAATCTTTACAAACCCTATTGACTTATGGTGCCAACCAAACCTTGACAATACAGCCCGGTCGAGATCTTCGAATTTCTTACAAAATTTCTCTCTCAAAAAATAGATCTCTCAATTTTTCGCTCACAATTTATACTAGCTTATCTCTAAAAAATATCTCAAATTCTCACTCAAAATACAAGTTTCTCAAAGAATAAAACACTACAGAACTTCGTCGGAGAGAAGTTGAGAGGTGTGGAGGAATGAGAATGTCGTGGGTATATATAGTGTTGACAAATCACTATTGAAACCGGCCAGACCAGTTGGAGAACCAGACAGACCGATTGTCAAAGGTTTTCCTTATTGATAAATCGGTCACACTGGTTACTCCACCGGCCTGATCAATTTGCACAATTAAGCAAGTAATTGCCTTTTGTGCAAACCGGTCACATCCATCAGGGAATCAAACTAACCAGATCTAAATCAGTGCACCGGTTTCCAACCGGTATCTCCGAATTGACCTCCAAAAGTGAGTAGATTAGGTCTTTTACATTCTTGTTTATGAGCGGTTCGGTCTAGTTTGGAATTTTTTGAAGCATTTTGAGTTCGAGAATCGAGAGATTGTTTATTAAACTTTTAATAAAAACCGAATATTTTAATAAGACAAAACTTGCGCAACACCACGATAACCAAATATAAACTTTTATTGAATTTTTTTAATCAGTCAGGATTCATTATATGTTTAGAAGTCAAATCTACAACATACAAGATTAGGAGTCATATACCTATTGTAGTCTATATCAAGTGTCATTGCAAAAATCAATCGATCATCTGTTCTCACGAAATCGTTCCAACGATCAGTAGACTCTGAGATTCACACCAAGATTTTCCAAGTCAATCCTCAACGTACTAGGACGTGTGCGGGCACGTAGAATATTACAAAACATTTTTTCTGTCTCTAGATATTCTCAACACATGAGATCTAGAGACATGATCTTAGAATATATATATATATATATTATAATATAGATACATGATCTTGGAATAAATATATGATATTAATGAATAAGATCATATAATGAAGCTGAAATAATGATTATATATTAATGTTCTATATTACATTCAATCAACTTTTGGGGTATTTACTTATTATTGTATAAATATTATATAGAAAATAAAATGCATGATAATTAAATGAAATAATATGACATGTGGTAATGCTTATACATGAATATTAACTAAATTGTCTTTCTAATTGATGATAACTATTTTGATAAAATTTAACCAGTTATTATGAGGTGTTCATGTATGAGGCGTGTAGTCATATGATACTTGGAGAAGAATTGGGTATGGACATAAAGATAAAATTTTAAGTATTCATACTCAACTTTATATATGTAAGATTGTCCTAAGAAGGCTTTTGATATGATGTAATATTTAGCCAAATACCCAAAATTTCAATCATCCCCTTACTTGCTCCTGTTAGGTATCTAAATTCAAGAAAAAAATTAGATGTATGTAATGTGAATATCCCTCAAAAGAGGGTATCGGGAAAACCCCCAAATTGAAGGGGTATGTGAATGCCCAGCAACTTCATATTTTTGTCACCTAAAACAACCCCATTTCTCATCTTCTTCAATCCATCTTGAAGATGCCCTCTCCACCGATTACATAAATCTGCAAAGTAGAAACAGTGACTACAAGGAGAAAATGCAGACTAGAATGAGTGATCGGTATTTTTAATATTCTGATTTTAGAGAAGGAGATAACTGAGAGAGATGGGGGAGAGGGAGGGAGTGTGTGTGTAAGTGAGAGAGAAGCTCTGGATGGGAGATTACAGAAGCTGTGGATGAGAGATTGACAAAGCAAAGCAACGCCATTTAGTGGGTTTTAAAAAAACCAACGTGAAAATACTGGGCACAGAAAGAGGAAAAAATTGAGTTTTAAAAAAGTATAGAAAACAATTTAAAAAGTTGAAAACTTTTTTAAAATGGCTTTCCAAGTAGGACCATTATCGTTCTCTTTAAAAATTGAAGTCTTTGGCCATTATAAAGAGAAATGCAATTATCATAATTATAGCATTAAATTAGTGTAAGAGTAAAATTGTACAATAATAATCTATTTACCACATTCTCACAATTATATCAACTATCACCAAACATGATAATTTTAAGTTTTCGAACATATACATTCTAAAAATCATATTCCAACAATCTTATTCTGAAAATCCTTTACTCACATTCTTATACCAAACGCTCCTAAAAGTTATTTCATGTGAAGTGTGTGGCAGGGTAATCTCCTTTCTCCACTTCTTTTCTGTCTGCTGTGGATTTTTTGAGTGAATATCTTACATACCTTCTAGACGCGATTTCTCTAGCTTCAATCTATTCTTCGATTAGGATGCGTGCTCTAACACGCTATCATTTTACGCAGATGATGTTTGCTTTTCTGCATGGCTTTTCCTCATAATCTTCAGCTTGTTTAGATGTGTTTGAAGATTCAAAACAAATGTTCTATCAAGTGACAGTTTGCGGTGTAATCTGTAATATACATCCATTTTCCAGAGTTTCACGTGAGGTGATTTAGAGAGCACTTGAGACAGTTCAAAGGATATTCCAGAGGTGATTTCTAGGTAATCCCCCATCTTCTTTACTCTCGCGAGAGAAGAGAACCCTTTTTCGCGGCCTCTATGTTCGCCTCTTCTAGAGTCCATTTGTCTTTACTGTGGAAGTCTTTCGAGATTTGGGACGAAGAAATCAAAGAGGTGAGATGATTCAAGTGGATCGAGCGTGTGGGGGGGGGGGGACATGAGAGCCTCTGTGAGTTTCTATAGTAGAGGAAGCTTTCCCTTGGAATTAACATGAGGGTAAACTATAGTTTTACCCCTTGAAATTTGAGGTAGTTTTCATTTTAGACCTTACACTTTAAAAATTTGTAAAGTAGACCCTACAATTACATTTTGCATTCACATTAAACCTTATGTAGCACCTCCTTAAAAATAATAACGGTCCGTCACAGTCTGCTTGCGTGGTATTACGCGGTAAGTAGTTTAACGTCACATCAATTTTTTTAATTTATCCAGCTGACACGTGGGCTGAAATCTCCAAAATACCCCCAATTCCCCTATTTATTTCTTCTTCCTCCTCCCTCATTCACGAAAACGTCTACTTTTTTTTTTTGCAGAGTTTTTCTACCTCCTCTGCTCCATTTTTGCAAAGTTCTTTGGGGGAATTGGTCAATGTGTTTGAGGCCGCTACGTCAGATCGGCTTGGCAATATTACAATCTGTAAGGTACAATCTGATTTAGTAGTTTCTTGTTGGTTTTGTAATGTGTAGCGATTCTTGAATCTTGCTTAAATTATTTCCAGTTCCATTTAGATTTGGTAGATTTTGAGTTTGAATTTAACGAACATTTAATCTTCCTTTGAAATGGTCTATGGGATCTGTATCTCCAATTTTGGAAAGTCTGAAAAAATCGATAGGAAATTAATTTAGTGTTAGATAGTTTCTCATTCAATGTGCTAAATTGGAAAGTATGACGATGAAAAAGATAATCTAGTCCAATATATTGTCTCTGAAATGGAGAAGAAACAAGGTTTCTTCTCAACCCCGAAAGATGAGGTAGTATGAGGGCTTGTGGAGGAGCTGACAAGATCTTCCAATGGCAGCTCCTGGTTTGAACTTCGGTGTTGCCTCCATGCCCACGACCATCACACGGTTCATTACTGATGTTCTTCTTGTAGACGGACAGTGATTTGGACGGGATGAAAAAGATCTAGAAATTTGATCCACGTGAGGTGAATGGGTAGTGTGTATAGATCAAGCTTGAAGTGTTCTGATGAGACACAGGGTAAGCCTTAGGTTTGTTCAGTATCTCGCCTTACCTCTTTCAGCGTTCTTAAGCATTGCCGGAAAAAAATGGTGGAAATGAGCTTGCTCTCACTGCCATTGTATTGTACCACTGTGAAATAGGTCGCGGTCTCCTATTCTAGGTAAGCGATGCAGTTCCAATCGGGTTAGAGTCTACATTTTCTCGGTGTCTAACGGCTTCTTCTCTGTTACTTCCACTATTCATCACCTTCCTATTGAATCTTGTGAAGGTTCGAGATCCTACAAAGGTTCAAGATCTTGTGAAGGTTCGAGGTCTCTGCGAAGAAATAGGGTTGTTGCTCTCATTTACAAAAAGAAGGAGGAGGAATTCATCTCACGTGACACAGTCGCGAGGAGATAATGTCTTTCTGAGGGAGGAGGAAGAAGAAAGAAAGTAGGGGGAATTAATGGTATTTTGGATAATTCTTCCCACGTGGAAGCTGGTAAATTAAAAATGTGATGTGACGTTAAACTACTTGCCGCGTAATGCCACGTAGGCATACATGACGTACCGTTATTATTTTTAAGCGGAGGTGCTACAGAAGGTCTAACGTGAATGCAAAATGTAATTGTAGAGTCTACTTTACAAATTTTTAAAGTGTAAGGTCTTAAATAAAAACTACTACAAACTACAAGGGGTAAAACTGTAGTTTACCCATAACAGTAATACCTACTTATTGAGAATCAGAAACGATGAGAAAAGAAGGCTGGAAGTGGGTTGCTTGGAAGGTTGCCTCTTTTTTTTCTGGTGTCATCATCAACTGTCCATGTAGGAAAAACATACCTTCAAGCTGGGTTTGGGGGTGGGATTGGTGAATCGAGCTGAGTTTCTCCTGGTAATCCTGTGGAAGTTAGCAGAGACACTATGCTAGGAGCCTCGGTTAGACAGGAGAAATGTGTCATTGGTGACATTTCACATCCTATCGTGGGCTTCTCATCCATCCATTCAGATTAGGTGTCGGTACATTGGGGCTCCAATGTTAATGGGTCGATTTAGGAATGTTAATGAGTCGATTTAGGGCTCGTTTGGAAGTTAGGATAATACGAGATAATATTGTACTAAATGTATTGGATTAGATTGTACTGTACTTTATTAAATAATAGTGTTCAGTATTTGATGCTGTATTAGTTAAAAAACTGTTACACTTATATAAAATTTGGCACATCATAGTACTAGATTGTAAAAATCTGTTTATCATGATTTGATCCGCAAAAATATATATGAAACTCATTAATATGTTCTTTTAAAACAATCAATAATTAATATACTAAATTTTTTTTCATGAAAAAGTGATTGATGCAAACACAATTAAAACAATAAACAACATATAAGAAAATAAAAAATAAAATCAACAGATGCACAATTACACAACCAAATAAATTTTCTCTACAGATAGAAATGCAAGAAACCCAAATTGTAGGGGAGATCACAACGAAATTAAAAATGCAAGAAACCCAAATAACTTCTGTGATTTCCATTGTTGGGTTGAGAGGATTAGGCAAGACAAAGAGAAAATTGAAATAGAAAGATATAGATATAGAGAAAAATAGAGAGACAAAAGAGGGAGAGGTTGTTCTTGCATGAACAAAGCTTCACCGACGGGAACAAAGCTTCACCGGCGGGAACAAAGCTTCACCGGCGGGAATGAAGCTTCACCGGCAGGAATGGAGCTTTGTGTGGTTGCTGGTCTTCATTAGGGATGTTCACGGTTTGGTTTGATGATAAAACTGAATCGAATCGAATCGTTCGTGCTAAAATTAAAAATAAAATTTTAAATGATATTATTATATATAAAACTAAAGTTTTGTTTCGTTTCGGTTTTATAAGAAATTATATATAAAAAATAAAAAATGATAATATAAATTTAATGTTTCGGTTAGGTTCGAAAACCATCAAAATTTCGAGCCGAACCGAAACTGAGGTTCTCTTATTTTTTTGAACTGAACCGAATCGAACACATATAAAAAAGTGACTGAACCAGTCATTTTTTGTTCTGTTATGTCGATTCGGGATAATTTTGAATACTCCTAGTCTCCATGAGTTTTCAGCTTTGTTTTTCTTAGTCACGTGTAGTTCCTCCTAAAAGTTGGGGACTAAATTATCTCATGTAGTTGGTACTCAAATCACACTGCATTAACTAGTACGGATTTCATATTTTTATCAAACGTCAGACAGTACTAAAATAGTAATGTATTGCCTTTAGTATTGTACAGTATGGACTACCAAACAAGCAGCTGATGTACGTGTCATTCCTCATTGACCTTCATGATGTAAAGCAAGTAAAGACAACATCTGGCTAGTGAACGGTTTCCCTCTAATATTGAGTCGATGGGCTCAAACGACGGGAGTCAATGTTGGTGCAGCAGCTCCTCATTCAAGATAGGTTCGGTTTCTCGGGTTGCCGTTACACTTAGAGATGAGAAGACTCTTACAATGAATGTTGGGGGATTTTTGCAGTGGTTTTCCTGAATTAGCAACTAAGAAAACTATTGGGAGAATTCTAAGCAATTGCAGAATGAGGGTGTAGAGCAGTGCGAACCTTCCTCGTCTCTTAAGGGTGAAATGTGGATTGTGGTTGTACTATATACCGTTGGAGATGGAGGCTATGCCTAGTTGCCACTGGCTGAAAGGAACAAGTGGCGTCACTGATTTGTCTCAGAACCAAACTGGGACGGTGCTGAGATCCAACGTGCGGCTAGCACGTAATCTTGGATTCATTAAAGAGGATGATTCAATTAACAAGAAGAGGGCCCTACCTGATTTTAAAATCTAAGAGCCGTTACCCTTAAAATTATAGTACACTGAGACGCAAGAATGACTATTTTAGGAGAACGTCACTTTGATTCCTAGTATAAGAAAACTTTAAATAGGAGGGTTTCACTTATCTTTCAAAAGGAAAGTAAAACAAGATGTCAAATATTACTTCCCCTCTTTCAATTCCAATTAAACACGCTATTTGATTATATATGTATGTGATACTTCAATTTGTTCTTTAACAACATAAAAAATATGTTACACTTAATTTTTTCTTTTCGATCAAATCTCTATTTGACACGATTTCTTCTCATACCTATGAAATTTTATTGAGCCCACCAATGAGACATCGGATGAATCTTTAGGCTCTTCCAATATCAATAGGTTGATTGTTTCACTCCATGTATCTTCCGAAAAGAAAAAAGTCCACTGATAGTTATTTTCTGAATTCGAAAGAGAGTATTTGATTCTCTTAATAACTAAAAAGTGTATTATGTTTGAATCTAATGGGGATTTGCAGTGGTGGAGGATCTTGATCAGAAAAAAAAGTCTAGTTATAAGATATCTAATGAAACCGTCACTGAAATTGTGAAAATAAGAAAGACTCATATATGTATGGATTACTACAATAAAAAAGAATTTGATTCTAATTACGATACAAATAAATAAAAATTCTTGGATATACTGGAAGATATTCCTATCAATAATTATCTAGTAGAATTGAGGGTCAGAGATAGGTAATATTTATGTCTACGAACATTAGGAGGAGGAATTTTTTCTCACAAGGAGAAAATCAAACTTCTAACTTAAACTTAGACTTTAAAAAATAGTTTGGTTATGATTTGAAAACTGGTTTCTAGAAAAAGTGATAACAAGAAACAAACAATGTTGTTTTCTAAAAGAAAACTAATGTCCTAAAACATAATAATAGTGTTTTAGTATAAGTTTTTTGAGAACTTGGTTTAAAAACAATTTTTGAAATCTGTTAAAATCATAAGTACTGTATTTGGTAAATTTAATTCTTTTTGTTATTTTTTGAACTGAAAAAAAAAATGAATCCCAACCAAACCGGTAAAGAAAGATGACTATCACTAATTGGCTTGAACAATCAATAGTTAGCTGTACACCACAATTTCAAATTCCAAAGTCATCCACAAGAGGATCTCAGGGATTAGCTAGCTTTTGGGTTAAAAAAAACATTGCTTTTGAAGTGGTAAAACATTGAAGTTGGTATGGATAACTTTCTAAAAGATGATATCATTTATTTATGAAAAAGTGCATATATATCTATAAAGAAGGGAAAGACGATCCTTTATTTAGTAGCTCTCTTTTCTGTGGAATCAATGCTTTTTCTATGACCCTTTTCTTTCACGTTGAGAAAATAACCATTCTATGATAAATTCACCTTTTTTCTTTCATTATTGTGCAGACCGGTCCAGACACTCATGACTATTAAAAAAACCAAGTTCAAGGTAGTCAAGTGGTAAGAGTAAGTTTGTAACGTTCGCTTCTTTGGATCAAAGATGTTCATGAAGAAATGATGAGAGTTTTGTGAGAACACAACTATAAAATTGATTTGTAACGACGAAAATTTTTTATCTTTAAAAATAATAGACGATGGTTGATCATTCGTCGTCTAAAAGAATGTCAAAAGTTAGATGAGTATAATATTATACAATGAATCATGATGATGAGTTGTTCAAATATCAACCTCTCAAGTCAAACTATAATTGCATTTTTTCCAAATAAATTTTTTTTTGGGAATGTGTGTTAGCATCTCCCTATATTTCTGAGGATGATGATTAAATCTAATATTCATACCGGCGACTCTTACGATCGTTTGTTGTGGGGTAATCTTAACTCAAATGTATGGAATGTTAGTGATGTTTAAAGATTCATTTGTTTGGTATGACAAGTTGTAAAATTTTTAGATGTCCGGAATATCATTTGAGGGTATCTTGATATCTCCTAAAATTGAAAGGTATCTTCATGACCGGCATCTCCTTTTTAATTCATTTTTTATAGTTTTTCTCAAACTAACATTCATCTCTCTCTCACATAATCTTTTATATACATGTTAAACGGTGTGTAATTAGATACTCCAAATATATTTTAATGTGATCAATTAAAAATTATTATAAAAAACTCAATATGGCTATAATTTTTTTTTGAAGTACCAATATGAATATGTGTTTATGATCTCTTTGATGAATAAAATTATTTCTAATTCTAGCATTATATATTAGTTTAAGGGTAAAGGTGAAATTATAAGTCTCTTACACATTCCTTCAAAACAAACAAAATAATTTAACATTCTCATTTATCATCATTTCTTATTATTTTATTTGTATCTTATAAATTAATTATTTCATTCTCAATATTTTTTAGATAAATTTACAATGTAATCATTATGATAAAGTAACGATTGAGGCATTAAAAACTTGTAACCATGTGAGTAAAATTGAATAAAAAGATAATAAATTAAAAAATTAAAAATAGATTTTATTTTATCAAAGAATAAATTAACAATTTATAATTTATCCTATTATAAATTAAGTAATAAATAATGAAGAAAAATAAATTAATTAATAAATCATAAACGTAATTCAGTTTAAGGATAAAATTAGAAATTTAAAATTATGCTTATAACATTTACTTCCACATTCTATCAAAACAAACAAAAGAATTTAACATTCTAATCATTAAATCATAACGTTCTTAAGTATAGTAAATAAAGTAATCTTAACTTTTCGGATATATATTTTTCCACAATCATATTTTCGCAATCTTATTTCAGAAATCATTTACTCACAATCTTATACTAAACGATTCTTAGTTTTGCGTTGACAGTATGATGATTTGACCAATTGGACTATAATCTTCACTAAGTCAAATTTATAACTAAATATGCTTATTACTTCATTTCCTTGAAATCGTTGCCGTGTGGATCTATCTTAGATTTTAGATTCTACGTCGTTTTTTTTATTAGAATCGATAAATTGTAAATTGTAATTATTGACGAATGACATTCACTTTAGTGAGAGAAACATATATTACTTGTTTTTTTGTGTTTTCTACCAAATGGTTTGTTAATCAAATCAATCTCTCCTTACTAATATAATTATAAAAAAAAATAAAAAAGAGATTTAAGGGCGGGTAAGCCTCTTTAGAGATAGGGCAGCTTCTGGTAGGGATAGGATCAGTTCACCTTCGCATGCCGATTTTGATTACTCAAAAGAGAAGAAGCTCTATCCTGGTGTTAAGGACATCCAACCAGGGATGTCCCCACAGAAATGTTAGAAAAAGTGAACGAAAAGAGTAATAAGAAGTGAAAAGAACAGAGACACTTCCCAACCAGAAAGCAAAGTTCCGGACCACCTTTTCCAACTAGATAGCGAGTGATCACTCAGCGATGAACACTAATTGAAAGCGACCGGGAATGAGTACCTATCCCGCGCTAGGCAGAGGTAATCCTATAACCAATCCTCTCATAATCTTCTGAATAATTGAATTATTTTATTTGTTTAGAATAATTTATAAAGTTGACAAGGATTCTAAATTACTTGTGATTCTAATTTATATCATCATGAGAGAATTGGATTATTTTAAAAAAACAGAAACAACCTAAAATTATCAAGTAAAATCAATCATGAGAAGGTAAATAAATTATCTTCAAAGTTACTTTTCACTTATTTACCAAAAAGTTATACATATATCAAATATAATTATCTAAAATTACCACCAATTACTCTAAAGATTATCTCATGTAAAAACAACCGCATGAATCATGTTTTTCCACCGATTCAATTGTCACATATTTAACTGTCATGCTAGTTCTAACATACCAAACGGCCTCATAGTTTAAAGCTAGAGCAGACAAAGTACATGCTTGTGTGTATACTGTCTATTTTTTCATACACTTGTGGGGCTGAGAGTCCATGTGCACATCATTTTCTTCCTCAGGGATCATTATGTGACAAAATAGACCCACCACTACCAACCATTTCTATCATCATACTTGCACCACTAGTAAGGTCCTATTACTCTAATCCTTTCCCTCACATTAAAAAAAATCCCTAGTAAAGACATACTCTATCTCCTCGGATTATGATTTCTCATGTTAACAAATAACTTGAAAGAATTAGGTTAAATCTTGACATTAATCTTAATCTCAATGTCCCAATTCGGTGTAAATAAAATTTGATAGACAATTAATCCAGAAGTGAGCGTAATAAATATGAAACATGTAAAACAATTCATTTAAACTATGATTTTCGTACTTAAACTTTACTTTTGATATTTTAATCCTCAAACGATCGTAAGAAATAACAACTATTTAAAATAAATTGGGTTTTTTTAATTTGGGTTCCGCAGATTCAATTTAACAAAAAATTAAGTTAAGGGATTAAATGAAAAAAATCAAAATTTATGGACAAAAAAATATGAAATAAATTCAATGATAAGATTGAACAAATATAATAAAATTTCCAAATTCCCTCACGAAAAAAACAATTAATCTTCTTCCTAATTTCTTCCAACTGTACCTTAAAAATAGCTGGAATTGGCAACCTAACCCTTTTTGCTATCCCAATTCACGTTCTATTCTCCACCACACAAAGCATCATTCATTACCCCATTTTTATTGTTGCTAAATTCTTGTGCTTTATCAGTTGACAAGAGCAAATGAACAATTGGAAAGGGGCTAATTATTAATTAAGGCATTTTAGCATCAAACTATAGCATCATAATTAATCTGATAATTAATATGAGTTGAAAAATCGCAACAACTGAACTACCGGATGAAAATTGTGTTTTTAAGTAATGTTTAGATCTCGAAAATTAAAACAGAAAGGAAGAAAACTTAAAAGTCCAAAATGTCCCTTAACAACACTAACAAATACAACCCCATAATATCACCAAAACCCATTATTCCCCAATCCTTCCCAAATCACCAATAAAACTCTAAAAAATCATAAAAATAAAAAGACAATAAAAGTCCAAAAAAAGAAAGAAAGAAAGAAAGAAAGAAAAGAATACATAACTCAATACCTAATTATATGCTATTAAACAATAAGTGCAACACCTCCAACGAACATAGCTAGTAAGGCAATGCTACTTCCATGAACAAAAGCTCCTGAAGGAGGCACTGACGAAGGAGCTGGTGGCTCTCCTGAGCTTGGGGATGGTGCTGGGCCCATCGGTGACAAATCTGATGATGGTGGCGGCGAGGGTGGGCTGCTGGTTGATGGGGTTGGGCTTGGTGAGCCGGGAGATGAAGGAGAAGGTGATGGAATAAGTGGTGGAATTGAGGGGGGGACTGAAGGTGGAGGTGAAGTGAGAGTGGTGGGTGGGGCTGCAATTGTAGTAGGTGGAGTGGCTATTGTGCTTGGTGGCGGTGCTGCGGCGGAGGTTGGCGGTGCTGTCACTGAGGTAGTTGGTGCAGGTGTTGGAGCTTGAGCAATGGAGGATGCTATAAGAGCAAGTGAGACAGTTAGCATCAACATTGCACTTGTGAGGGCCATAGATTATGTAGAGAGAGAGAGAGAGAGAGAGAGAGCGAGCGTGTGATGGGAGGTTGATATATATTATATAAGCTAAGGAATAGGAAGCTTTTGGGAATCAGTAGAATTCTTTTGTACCTTTAGCACGATGCATTATCGTTTTCTCACAATGTTGTTACGTAATTTCACATAAAAATGAAATTAACGTTTAGTCTCCAAACATTTTCACACCGGCAATTTACCACATCACTTTTATTTTTAGCCAACTATATCTATATCATCGTTAAATTGAAATGATGTACGTAGAACATTTGTGGGTGTAGATGAGATTTAACACCCTAAAGATACTAAATTGTATTGTTGAAAAATCTTTATGCATAACTCAGTTAATATATATCACTTGATCTATTTTTCTTCTTTGTTAGCACCATTATATAGTTTCTCAACTTGTATACTATTTCAACCAACTACTATACCTTGCCTGGCCGTAAAAGACAGGCTATTCGGGTTAGACAAATATGATCATCGTCATCATTATATGTTGATAGTATATATGATTAAATATATACATGTGATAACAAATTATCAAATTAGAAAAACTAATCTTTACTAAAAGCCTATTTGGACATCCATTATTCTACACCACACATGCATTAGCATTACATAATATACTATGGTGCTATATAGTATTGCTCATTTTTTAGCGATTATGCCAGAAACAATTTGGACAGACATTATATATAATTGCTTTTGCAGGGTTAAAACCTCACACTATTAAGCTAATAACGGAAAAATAAATCTAATTGGAAACAATATTATAAAAATTAGCATAATAATACTAATTAAAACTAATTCGACCCACTATATGCCCAGACCTAGTCATCAATCATCATCATTCACTAAACATAGACCATTTTCGCTAATCCAAAAGCTGAATATGCTCGATTAAAAATCTAAATTTTAGAACCTATGACTTAAAGAATTGATCATAAGGTTAAATTAAACGTGAAGCTTTGGAAACTTCAAATGTTATTCTTTCAATATTAGAGAAAGGATGAGTAGTGTAGTTTGCTCTTATAAGTTTTTTACTACGAACATTTAAGAATGTTTCCATACTTTTTCAATCACATAGTTCAATCAAACCAAATCTAGAAACACATTATAGATATTATCTCACGCGTATGATAATCTTCTTTAAATCTCTCTCTAATTCAGATATAATTAATATATAATATTTCAAGGTAAAATTCTTTCTCACCTTATGTATAACCTCACTATAATTCTCGAGATGAAAATGCATTTTATTTTATGGCTCGTTTACTTACATTTAGAGTCTAGTGAAGTTTGGAATCGATTTCTCTAAGAATCAGATAAAGAATAAAATGACCAGGAATTGAAATCTGAAATCAGATTAATAAGTTTATTAATTGTTAAGAATTAGAATAAAAAATCAGATTATTAGGAATAAGAATAATTGTTTGTGTTTATTAAATCAATGAATCGGAATAAAGTATATGACATTACTAAAATATTTTTCAAGGAAAATAAGTAGAAGATATGGTTGGTTAGATAAATATTTTGAGGGTATAATGGGTGTTTCACAATTCATTCCAAATAAATCAGAAACATGATATCTCACTACCACCTTTTTATCAAGCGAGTCTCATTCCATGCAGTCAAATGAATCTATTCCAATCAAAGCTGTGATACCCACATAGAATCGAATTCCAAAGTTATAGTAAACAACTAAAATGATAATTTAGAATCAGATTCAGCGGAATTTGATTCAACGGATAAATCAAGCACACGCCATTAGTGATATATTAGTTGTGAACGGAAAAACAAAATATGAAAAAGTCATTGCCATGTAAAATATTAAATAAAAATAATACTGACTCCCGACCTGGTGAGGAGAAGTTACTCATCACCGTTGACGTGAATCAATCAAATATAATCATATACTATAAATAATGTAGTTTGCATTTAAATTTAAAAAAAAATTGTAGGTCTCACTAACAGAAATGTGATTATTCATCAAAGATTAATTTTACATCGACTAAGCTTCAAGTGATCAAATGATATTCAATTGTTCATTAGTTAATTCGTCAAATCATTTTAATAAATTATACAATATCAACCTATAAATGATTGACACATCAAAAAAAATGTAAAATTTACATACATGATCAGACTGATTGATCTATGTTAGCGGTGAAAAAAAAACTTATCTTCACCTAGTTAGGAGAGGAACAAAATAGACGTAAATATGTACAAGCCTCATTTATTGAGGAATAGATCTTCTGGAGTAATTTAGTTCAGGTTTGATTAGTAGATGTCTAGGAGCTTGTACTTAATGAGATGCATGTAAGCAATGAGGAGTGGCACATAGGGGCTAAGCTCCCTGAACATGAATTGTATTTGAAACTGGAAAAATCTTCGCTTAAACAGAGATGAACTTCACATCACTCTATGTAAAGACTTGTTGTTTCCAATCTTTAGAAATAGAGAGGAAGATAATACAATGAGTGACATGTTGTTGTAGTTTGTGCCTCCTTTTCATATAATATATATATGAATATTTGGAAGCATTTCATCAAATACTTCTTAAGAAACACTCATTTTTTAAATAAAATAAAGATCACTAAAAGAAAAGTACATAAATAAGTGTGGACCAAAATAATATTTTGCAATGCGCAATAGAGTTGAGAAGAGGATGACTCCCATATTGTATAATGACAGCTTGGTTTTAATAAACAACTTACAACTTTAAAACAATTTAGAAATGGATAATTAATAATGGGAAAATTAATTATGTTTGTCCCAACTCATGACCATCACGAGCTACGTGGAATTTGAATGTGCCAATTGCTTTTTCAAACGTCATAGGGTAAAAACAATATTTACTAGTTGGGCGACTTGTGATGGTCACGACTAAGGCTAAACAGAACGACTCAATGAATAAATATGGATAGTTAAAACAAATTATATCTTTAATCAATAGCAGAGAAATGACCTTTGCCTTCATCATCCAAGAATAACAATAAAGTAGCACAATTTTGTTTTGGTAACCATGAGTATCTCATGAGACTTGTGCACCGTACTCTCACAATTTTACATACGATGAGTCAATGGATTTAGCACCACGAGGTATGCATCAAGGAATTGGTTATACCCAAGAAGATTGGAAGTAACTCATGAAAAAAGTATAAAGCTAGTGAGTGGTATTTGCTTTCTTCATTGCCTCTTGAAAGATGATCACTCTCCCCACTGCCCATCACGCTAAGGGGCCTTAGCGCGCACATAGAATAGAACACATCAAAGAGTGGCTTTCATGCTTCCAACTTTGGTACTTTAGTTCCCACCCATCTATGCTTTACTTACACGACAAACACAATGACAGAGACAATATCAAATATGAAAACACGAGTCCCGCACTTTAGTTGATTTGTAATCACTCACACCCTACAAAATTCTTGTAAATAGGCATAGCACTTGCACTTAAAATTTTTACAATAACTGACTCCTGCTAGACAATTCGTTGGTTTTAAGTTAGATCGACTTAAAAGAATCATTTAATTCTCTTCAAAAACCACTTTATCCAAGATCAATTCATGTAAAAAATTAAGTATTTTAAGTGTTCAAGCTTTGAAACATAAACAAATCCATTAGTCAAGCAGCTAAAACGGCACGGATTGTCAGAGCTAGATTCAAAGTTTAACAACTAAGATGATAAACGAATCAAAATAATACAAAATAGAAATTCATTTGTAAAAGCATATATTACATATGATTAGGTAATGAATAGCAGAGGATGCTACATGTTATAGCTAAAGCTTTCAACTTTCATATACCATGATACTTCATGTTTTTCCTTCTTGTGATAAAAGACACCATTTTTGTTCATAACATCTCAGGGATTCTTCATGGCGAGACCGCATCCTACTACGTTCTCCGGTTGTTTAGAAGTGGTTCAGATGCCGCTGCACAACAACGAAAATTTCCACACAAATATTTGGTAAGTAGATGCAAAATTTGAGAAGAGATGGTATGGAAATAATACAGACGCGTCGGATAGAGCGTTTATAAAGTAAAACACAAAACACGAGTAAAGTGCTGACTCTGGCGGTAGAACTCGCTAGGCTTAATTTCATAAAAACGTAAGCAACATAAATACTTGTAGAACGATGCAACATTTGAGAACGAGGCAAGGACGAAATAATATGGAAGTTATACTTAAACAGAGGCAATAGGACATGGATAAGATAAAGCAGTAAGAATAAAGAGCTAAGTCAGGTGCTAGAAGTCATTAGAGTCGGATTCATCAAAACTTCACATAAGCAAAAGATGCAATATTAGAACTTTTCTGGTTGAAGGAAGAAAAACTGGCATCTACCAGCTGCAACAGACTCCCGTCAATATTGTATAGTATGGATCGTGTGACCGTAGAAAATTACCAGAAACATAAAGAAATTACAAACTAAGTAATGCTGAATTTGACAACAAAAATCCACTACTGCATGCAAAAAGCAATCCAAATCAATAGCTCTAACCTGTGACTATCAAAACTAATAAACTCAAAACCAAACACAAACTTGTTACCACTTTCAGGCTTGAATTCTTTAGGCCGATTATAAGTCTTGCTTTAGAAGGAAGATGATGAAATGATTCGGGATTTAGCTGAGGAATATTAGCATCAATCATTAATAAAAATTTTAATTGAGTTTTTTAAAGATGTCTATAAAAAGTTTATAGACGTTCTAATCTTGTCATTGTCAAATGTCAACTATTACACAAACAAGAAGAAAAGTATAGAGTTAGTATCCATATGGCTAATTGACTCAACCCTATCTACTAGTTCACCTTTCTTTATTGTAAAAAAAAAGACTATGCAGGTACTGATGCTACCACATCGATAGTGATTCCTTCCTATAGAAGAGAGCTTGGAATGCTTTCTGCTTAAAAGAGGCCGAAGTCCTTCACCCCAGAACTCATAATGGAATGGTAAAGTGTGTCACTTGGTTAGCATTTCTAGAATCCATTTAGTAGGGTTGGTTTTTCGACAGGGAAGCTTCGTCGGAGATTTTATGGCCTGTAGCTTACAACATCTTATGAGAAGGGCATTCTGAGGATGTATTTCATCAGCCAGGCACCCATATATTGATTTGTTGAAAACAGCTCCTTCGTCTACCGCACCTATTTGTATTGCTACAATCATGCTTACCGATATGCAACTGACTGTGAACAGGACATATGGCCGGGCAGGACGGCTTTGCTTAAGACCGGAATGCTACCCCCGCTCGAACTCAAGAATGGGAATGAGCTGCTCCCCGCCAGCGATCTCCACAGTTGACATCGTCGCTTCACCCACTACATCAGGACCCTTTCGACGTTGCACAAAAGCCATTACTTTACGTTCAGCTAGCACTAAAAAGGCTACTCCTAGTAGAAGTGGTAGAATTATTCCAAGTATTTCAGCTGGAATAGAATTATTCCAAGTATTTCAGCTGGAACAGCTATGTACGTTTTCGATTTTCTATTCACTCATGATCGGGTCGACACCCGGATGAAAATGTCTATGCATAGAATAAGTGGACGTCCCTCTTCGGGGGACGGAAATGCACTAAAAAAAAAGGGAGAGCTCCTTGGCCTATTGGGCGACTATGTCCCCACCTCCAATCGTATAAAAGATGGGATTCAAGGTATGGCAAAAAGGTAGTTCCGGTTCTTTCAATCCCTCTCCCATTGTAGTCGGATCGGGCCATTTTAGTTCTACTTGCCCCCATGATGCGCCCATTCCTATGGCCATTCCTTCAATACTTCTGGCTCTCGGGAGTCTCTTTGTAGGATACTTGGCCGATTATAAGTCTTGCTTTAGAAGGAAGATGATGAAATGATTCGGGATTTAGCCGAGGAATATTAGCATCAATCATTAATAAAAAAATTAATTGAGTTTTTTAAAGAAGATGTCTATAAAAAGTTTATAGACGTTCTAATCTTGTCATTGTCAAATGTCAACTATTACACAAACAAGAAGAAAAGTATAGAGTTAGTATCCATATGGCTAATGACCACTCTGACTATTGCTCTACGTTTTAAATTGTACCATATCAAGCACTTCATATTTAGAAAAGAAACAATTCATTGAACTGAGCACTCTTAAGTCTTTAAGTAAAAATGCATAATAATAATGATTAAAACATGAATCAAGAATCCCAGATTACCTCCATGACAGAGCTGGTTAGTTTCAGGCACAGATTTGAATGTTCTTTCAGAGATTTCAGCTATGACCAAACGAGATAACAAAAGACCAGCGATGAGTGCTCCACACATTAACATAAGAAAAACAGCATCCCATCCCTTTGTTGAAAGGAACCCAGTTAGAAGTGGACCAAGAGCTGCACCAATTGATCCAGTGCCATCTATTATGGCAGTTACTGTTGCTAGTGCTCGAGAATCCCCTCTAAGAGAACTGTGTGTACCAAGATCAGCAGAAACTGCTGTGGTAATAAGTGCGTATGGACCATTTATACACAACCCAGCTATCATCATAAGTACAATGTTCACCGTGTGTGAAATACTTCCATAGAAACGGTATACAAGCATTGAAGGAATTGCAGCATACATAAAACTTGCTGCTGTTATAGCCCGAGCATCAAGTTTGTCAGATATATAGCCGGTGAGAATTCCACCAAAAATTCCTCCAACATCAAACAGAGTGGAAAGGTTTCCAGCAGATTTGACAGAAACGTGTTCTCCACCAATTTCTGAGCAAAACAAAAAAGGATGAAAAGGAGAGAATTATATTAAATGATAATATCATGTAACAGAGAATTTTTAGGCAGAATACAGTTTCATGCTAGAAGTGCAGCGTGTAATGCTAAATAAGAAATTGCCTATAGCCTACCATGGTCAAACCACACATGCTTTCAAAATTAACAGCATCGACTATAAAGACTACGCATTTTAGATAGTGGTTCTCAAAGAACAACTGATCATAAATGGCAGTTGATTCGATACCATAAATTTTTCTATAGTGACCATTCAGTTATGAAAATTCAGTGCATAATATGTTTCAAGTCGCTATCTCCAAATATAAAATCTTTCTTGTCAGGTGCTCAAGCTTACTGGAAGATTTAGCTTGGTTAAGATATTACACAGAACAGTAAAATTGACAAGATTCGTCGCTACTGCCTTGTTCAATCAAGGGTTCAAAACCAAACAAATCAAACGAGTAAATAATGTTCTTAACACTTATATAAGACGTCCAAGTTAACACTTGTGCAAGTGGGAGTGATTGTATTTGTTTTTCAGTGATGCAACTTTCAAATAATAGATAACAGGGTATTAAGAAAACAGTATTTGTTTTTCAGTGATGCAACTTTCACATAATAGATAACAGGGTATTAAGAAAACAAATATGCTATTCATATTCTGGCACACAGCCATTTAAATTCGCATAAGCTCGTTCGCTGGTCGTGCCGGTCGAGCTATCTAGCCTTGAGAAGTCAAGCTTAAAGTTATTCCATATTCCTAACAATGCCATCAAAACCAAGCAAGCATCAACCTCTTCTATCATTAGTTCATTACAGATCCTCGAAGATAACACCATGATATATGAGTGCACAGAATATCATTTTTTTTATCTGATGACTTAGTGCTTACAGTTCACAAACAAACTAGTACATCAACAAGGTCAAAAAAGACATTTGCTTGAAAGCCGCAAGAGTTTTGAACTTTTTTTAAAGCCATAACTTGACTTGACTTAAGAAGTAATAAAGTACCTGTCTGACTTAAATAAAATGGTAACCAGTAGAGAAACGTGTAGGCAACAAGCTTTGAAAAGAAAAGGCATAATGCAAAAGGTATTACTCCTGGTATCAAACAAGCTTCAAGAAGGCCAACACTTTTCCTACTCACTGACCCATTCCCAGAAACAACATTTGTCACACCTTCTCTCTTTCTCACTTTATTGGTCTGAGCTTCTTCATCATGAAGCACTACCTCCGAATTTGATGCTGAAAAATGTGGGCTAGAAAACCCAACATCCTCAGGATACGCTGCCAAGAACATATAAACCAATATTCCTCCAAAAATTATAAATGTGCCGGGAAGTATAAAAGACCAACCCCATCCATAATCTAATACAGCGGCAGCCAACAGAGAACCGCTTATATTTCCGACCGACGTGTGTGCATTCCAAACACCCATTATCAAACCTCTCCTCCTCTTTCCAAACCAATTACCAATTACAGCAACAACGGAAGGCCAACCAGTTGCTTGAAACAAGCCAGCAACCATTTGCATAACAAGATAGAACCAAAAGACGTGCACGTTCCAAAAATAACCCATTCCGAAAATCGCAACAAAAATGCCACTTCCAATCATCCCTATAGTCAAAAAGAGTCGAAGGTCCAATCTATCACCCAAATGGCCGGCAAAATACATTCCCAGAGAGTAGCATGCTAGAAATGCAACATCAATTTCCCCCAGTTTCAAAGTCCCATCCTTACCGTTAAAGGGAGACCATCCCTTGTTTTGCAATTGCAACCTATCGGTATTAGCCAAGAGCTCCTCCTTGACAAAGACATTGCCAAGAGGCCAAGGGTAGTGATTGGACACATTATTGGGATCAGGATCCAACACACTCTTGACTATACTATTGGGCTTTCGAGAAGCGTGGTAACATGTATAAGCTATAAAAGTGACCAACAGGACCACATATCTATAAGTAGTAAGGCTCCAATCTTTTCCTCGAATACTTCTAATGAGATAAATCCCTGGTGGGATTCTCCTCATGGAGTCAAGATTCTGTGGCATTTCCTAACAGCCTTGTAGATACAGAACAAGTTGATCTTGCACAAAATTTACACAAACTCAAAGCAAATTCATTATTGACTTTTGAAAATTCGCCGAGCGTGAAATCGTCCAAAAGAAAACTCCAATTAATGGGGAAATAGCCATCTGAAAGATGAACTTATGGAAAGCAAACCTTGCTTGGTTGAAGAAGGAATTGGAACCGGGTTGGAACAGAGTGCTAGTCAAAACTTCGACGGCTTTGCACAAATTGCTACCACTAAAGAGAGCGGTCTGGGAACAGGGAAGCATTGAGGGCGAGCGGAATATGAGTGGGAGAGCGAAGAGGGCGGGAAGAGAGAGAGAGAGTAGGACGTACGTGGCGCAGAGATGGAGTTTTAACTTGTTTGGTTATATGTGCTTAGGTGCCACGCCACGGACGGGTCTTTTACAAAAAGGGACTGCTCATGATGCCCTTCTGAACTTACACGTGGATAGAGGTGGAAGGTGATCGTGCGTGTGACTCAGCATGGAAACAATGGTCCCGACATGGTTTTCTACTTGGTCCCCACGCTTTTAAATTGGGGGTATTTCATGTGATTTTTAAAATTAATTTTGAAATTAATTTTAAAACTACGGTAAAAATGATAACGTCAGAATGAATTTTTTGTAAAGATGACTTTAAGTTGGTAAAAAACATATTTACAAAAAATGTATTCAGTGCAGTCAAAAGATGTCTTTTGCGAAGACGCCTACAGTACAGCCTGAAGGCGTTTTTGTAAAAGATGTTTTCAGTGCAGATGCTCCCACCTTACAATAATTGTCAACACAACCCTACATATAAAAATCATCTATCTTGCAGAACATTTTATAACTTTATCACACATTTTCAATGAAACAACATACATTTTTAACAAATTTTATGACTTTATATTTTATATTATTCTACAAAAATCCAAATACAAAAAATATAAATCAATCACGTTCCAGACGGTGGTCGCCTTCTCATTTTTCTTGGGCGTCTTTCATATGTTTATAGTTGAGTTACTTGTGATGATGGACCTTCCTCTATAATAACTCATGCTACACTTTCTTCATATATAATAAGAAGCGGGTCTTCATCCACAATAGGAGCATCTTCCACAATAGGCGAGTTTTAGGAACATCTTCTACCTCATCCTCCAAGAGCACTAGCTTGTCCTGCTCTACGCCGTTGAGGTTGATGAAATGGTTCGGAAGTAGAAACAAGTTGAGTCATTGACTCACCTTCAATTGTATAAAAGGTCGGCGGTGTGGATGGCTCTTACTGAGACATAAATGATTCATCTCGAGGCATGTGTGATTCTTGTTGAGTTCTTTGAGATGAGTTGTGCACTCTATTCCTCCGGGACAAAAGAGCCTGATAAGCCGCATTCACTTGTCTTATTGCTTGTGCTGCTGTCTCACACACATTACAGATTCGAGGCATTATCCAAGACGGCTCAGTATCATCAAGTGTCAAATTGTTAATATTGTCCAGACTCTCCGTCTGCATGGATAAAAAGACAAAAGACATTATATAAGTTACTTAATAAATGACCATATAAGCCTCATTAATTACATAAGTTAATAAATACAATTACCATTAAATCATATAACGCTTCCTGTTGAGTTATGTATCATCGTGTGATTCTGTGATACCATAACAAGTAAATGTGATCCCTGTAAATCACGTGGGCCTGGTCGAAATCCTAATAAATCTTCACATATCCTTGGCCAATCTCACATATTGTCTGTTTCGTCCTTTGTACATGTGATTCTGATGTTGACTAGTGAGAACCTTTAACCTTTCATTAGCACGGTAAAAAATTGTGATCTCATGTGAACTATCCCTGGCTTCCCCAGTTTTCATCTTCTCAACAGCATAAGAAGTAAACGCTTCACCTCGTAGTAAGGCATCTCTAGCTTCACTTCTCCGCTTTTCAAACCAATTCACAATGCGATAAAACGTAAGCTCAACCAAAACCGTAACTGGTAACATGCGAGCTCCCTTTAGTACATTATTAAAGGATTTTGCAACGTTTGTTGTCATCCAACCATATCGGTATCCACCATCAAATGCTAGAGTCCATTTTTCCTTTTCAATATTATTAAAGAAGTGCACACACCGACTATTTATTTTCTTCATTTCATCCATGCAGAGTTCAAACTTTATTTGCTGATGTTGCATTCCCGCTCTAAATACTAATTTTTTTAGAGCCTTATTCTTGTATTTGTCGTTAAAGTTACTCATAACATGCCTCAAACAATATCGATGATGGCCTAATGGTTCTGACCACCCAAGTTGCTAATTATGTGTTGCAGCTTTTATACCAACATGTCAGTCAGATATTAACACAAGTTCTTCCCTCTGCGTAACGTAACGCCTCAAGAAATACAAAAATCATGACCAACTATCTATGGTTTCCTCATCAACTATAGCATAAACAATTGAAAAAATACGTCTGTTTGAATTAACCGACGTGGCAATCAACAACTTATGCTTATACTTGTCATATAAAAATGTGCCATCAATTTGAATGACCGGTCTACAATATTTGAATCATTTTATAGTAGCAGCAAAAGACCAGAACACATATCCGAATATCACATTACCCGGTTCACCAATGTTATGTGTTTTCCATTAAACTACAGTCCCAGGATTCGACTTCACAAGCATATTCAAGAATATTGGTAGTTGTTGGTAAGATTGATCCCAATCACCAAACACTTTAACAATTGCTTTTCGTTTAGCTTCTCATACCTTTCTATAATGCACATCGTATCCAATTTTATTTTTCATCATCTGATGAAGTGCTGCAATAGATATAGTTGGATCCCGTTTCACGACACCCTGCAACTCTCATGCAATCAGTGTTGAGTCCAACTGTGAACGATCTTGTGATAATCTTGGATAGACATATGTGTGGAGTTCGGTGTATTGAGTTACTTCAAACATATTATGTGACTTTCGACAACACACACGCGCTTTCCATTGACAACCTTCATTAAACCTCTTGCATTTTATAACTCAAAGGTTTGGCAATGACTCTAGTACACTAAAATGTTGATGTCTAAGTATCGAGTATCTTTTTAAAGCATACTTAAGGTCTGCCTTACTTTCAAAACGTAAACCTTTGTATAATTCATTTGTTTCATTCCATATCACAGTACGTTGGATGAGTATCTGATCTAACTTTGTATTTACGACATCCCAACCAACTGAGCAAGGAATGGTGAAGAGGGTTCACGCTAGAGTATTTCAGCTGAGGGGTTCACAACATCATCCTCTTCAACTTGGTCATCATCTCCATCAATAACATTACAAGCATTTATCTCCTCAAACTCTACCAAGAAGAAGCTACGCGAAGGGCTAGATGGATTCACATGAACATCTGCATCTTCATGTGGCAAACAACTACTACTAGGTATATTTTCTTGCGTTGTAGGATACATATCATTGTCGTGGAATGGAGAAGAAATTGTTGCACAATCGTGTACCTCAATTCCACCGCACCTATTGTTACTATACAAGTTTATGCTAGGACCTCTTACATCTCTAGCATTTTTGGTTAAATATAACTCAATTGTATTTGGTGGAGGAATTTGAAGCACAATAGTAAACATCACATGAGTATCGTTATCATTCTGTATCGGAAATTTCACATAGTTGAATGACCCAGCACCAAGAATAAGTTGGTAACGATAAACTATTTCCAAGTTCCAATGTAGAGGTCAATTAACAAGCCTTCACATAAAGTATTATATAGCTCGTTAAAAGTAATCTTCTTATGAATTACAATTTCCCTCATTGAAGGTTAATCATAAGAAACTCCATTTGTATCGATTACAACATTATCATTCATGTAACATAAAACTAGCATATCTATTTCCCCAATTTGTCAACCTACTAAACAATACACAACAATTTCAAAACTAGATCTAGAAATTCTACAAATTAATCTACAAATTCAAAGTTAATAACTACAATTTAATAATATATCAACTCATTCATAAATAAAATCTTACAAATTAAGAGTTTAAACATCACACAATTGAGAACATGCATCTAAAATTAAATAATTTTAAGATTTCAAGAACCCAAAATACATGAAAATCTATGGTTTAAGAGAGATTAAAGAGAGATATTACAAAATTGATGATATATATCCATACAACATTCATAAAAAATGAATAATTTCATGATTTGAAGAACAAATTTAAGAGATCAAATGAGTTAGAAATATATTTAGGGTTTGAGGAGTTCTTGCTAGTGATCTGAGAAATTGAGAATTTTTTTTTGTGAATGAGAGTGAGATAAGAGTAAGAGGATGTAATGCCGGCGAAATGGCAGTAAAACTTCAGCCACAATCGATGGTGAACGACAGCGGGGAAGGGAGGCTTGTTCGCGGGCTAAGACATCTTCTTCTTCGCGGGCTAAGACGTCTTCTTATTCGCGGGCTGTGAGATAAGCTTCTGCTTTCAGTTGTGGATATTAAAGGAAAATGTGGAAGGAGTCTTTGTAAAAGACGCCTTCGACTATTAGTGAAGGCGTCTTTTGCAAAGACGCCTTTTATGTAGCCCATATTTGGGTCACGCCACCACAAAGGCATCTTTTGCAAAGATGTCTTCGTCATAGGTGTCCTAAACTACCTTACTTTTAGAATTAGTTTCAAAAGTACCGTATTTTAATTATTTTTTTTCAAAATTATTGTTAAATACTCAAAAATCCTTTAAATTGGACAGTTCAAGTCTCAAACTTTATTTATCTACGATTTGGTCATATTTTGATACATTATTTATAACAATAACTTACTGAGATGGAAAGAAATAGAAAATATGAAGTATAAGTGTTCATTGAGTGGTTTAGTTTGGTTTTAATTGGTTGATAAATGAATAAATCAAATCAAATTAATTAAACATATAAATCATTAATCATTGTTTGGATATTGATAGTTTCATTTTCTTTGTATTTAAGGTTAACAAAGTTAATATAAAAAAAACATATCTTAAAAAAGTAAGTTTTATTTCATTATATTTTATTTCTACATAATCAATAAATAATAAAATGAGTATTATTTAGTTAAGTTGATGTCGTATTTTGCATGAAGACTAGACTAGGTTGGGATAAATTAGGCCTATCTTTACGTCTAAGTAGTCGATTTGATTTGGGTTGTGTGATTTTATGAGAAAATCGGGCCCAAACCGAATTTAATGGCAAGCCATTTTTACTATTTAAAACGCTCAACAAACTATGGTTTGAAATGGTTTGAGTGATTTAACCAATTCGCTTTTTTTGCATACCCCTAATGTAGAGTATATAATATATTTTTTACTTTTTTTCTCTCTCCTGGCATCTCTCTTTCTTTCTCCTCTGAGCCTGTTACTGTCATCAGTAACAGAAATTTTTCTCTACACTTTTGATTGTTCCATTAAAAATTAGGTTAAATATAAAGTTTACATGTGAACTTTCACAAATTGACAAAAAGACCTGTTAACTTTAAAAATAAAATCAGAATTACTCTAATTTTCATAAATAGGCAAAAGCATAAAATGCCATCAAATTCTTGACCAGACCAGAGACTAGGATGAAATATAAAGAGAGAATTTAGAGTAGAGAGAAATTTTTCGACCTTTTTCTTTCTTCTCACATCTTTCTTTATTTTTTCTCTTAGTATGTTACTATTATCAGTAATGTAAAAAACTTCTATGGTTTTGATAGTTAGGTTAAATTTTTAAAAATTGGATCGAAAATACTATAACAATCATAAATAGGCAAAGCCTAAAAAAATCATTCCATTCTTGATCAAATCACAAATTGTGATGACAGAGAAGGGGCGAATGTAGAGTAGAGAGAAATTTGTCTACTTTTTCTCTCTGTACTCACATCTCTTTTTCTTTCTCCTCACGATATGTTATCGTTATCAGTAATGTATAATTTTCTCCATACTTTTGATCATTCCATTAAAAAATAGGTTAAATCCATCGTTCATTTGTAAAATCTACATATTGTCAAAGGGACCTTTGAGCTTTAAAAATGAAATCATAAACACTCTTTATTTTCATAAATAGGCAAAACCACAAACTGCTATCCAATTATTGACCACACTACATGCTTGTTAATCAACAAAACCTTATATATGTTGCTGCTAGGTGTGTTTGAAAACTAATAAATCGACCAAAACAGTCAAAGTAATCCAAACCGTTCTACAAGCATGGTACCATACTGGGCCTATCCGGATGAAGCTCTCATTATTTAAGTACTAAGATTTATTTTGTTTGATATATTGTGAACCAAACCAAACAAAGAAAAAAATTTATCTCATTTTCATGCACCCAAACTTCTCATCTTACTCCAAAAGATCAGTTCAATCCATCTTTAGCATAAAAATTGAACCGAGCAAAAGATCACAGTCTTCTCATAACGAGACTCGAACCGACTTGTTATATGCATATAAACCTAACAGATCAGCCTGTAATATAATTGGTCAGTTTAGCCCAACAAGATTTGTTTTCTTCAAGATGTCCATTAAAGAATTTAATTAGACATGTTCAAAATTCTAGGGGCCGTTTGGTATAAGATTGTGAGTAAAAGACTTTTTAAATATAATTATGAAAATTTATATGTCTGAAAAGTTAATATTATTGTGTTTGATGATAGTTGAAAATGTTATGATATAACTGTGAGAATATTGTAAATATATTATTACTTTATAATTTTATCCTTATACTAAATTAATACTATAATTAGGATAGTTATATTTGGAGAATAAAAACCATGTCTCATATTTAAGACTATGAAATTGTAAACATTTGTAGGCAAGTTTTATGGTACATGTCACTTTATTATACAAGCTTTATATTAGCCTGGATCATTTTAAGAGAGATCAAATGGTAGAATCCTATGTGTAGGACAAGAACACATACTCTCTTTTGGGAAATAAAGAAAATCCAAAAATATTCTAAATCCCTAAAAATATGAGATGAGGTCCTTTCCCGAGTGTTCTTCTACAAGTTTCCCCTCTCCATCTTCATTGTCAACGGCGTTTTTTCTTTCATCTTCATTGCCAACTGGTATCTCTCTCTCTCTCTCTCTGAGTTACTATCTCTCTAAAAATCAGAATATAAAAAATACTAATCACTCATCCAAGATCTGCATATTCTCCGTGCAATCATTGTTTCTACTTTGTAGGTTTATGTAATCGGTGGAGAGGGTATCTTCAAGTGGGATTGAAGAAGATGAGAAAGAAGAGAAGATGAGGTTATTTTAGGTAACAAAAATCCGAAGATGCTGGGCATTCACACACCCGTCCGATTTTGAGGTTTTCCAGATACCCTATTTTGTGGGTATATTCACATTCTATGCATCCAATCTTTTGTTCAATTTAGATACCAAACAAGAGCAAGTAAAGGGATGATTGAGATTCCACGTATTTAGCTAAATATTAACTCGTATCAAATGCTCCATAAGGGTCTACTTGGAAGTGTTTTTATAGAAGAGTTTTCTAAAAACTGTTGTGAGAATTTTTTTTATTAAAAGACGTTTAAAAAAATTATTTGGATGAGTTTTTATAAAATTATCTTGTAAATTTTTAAATAAAAAATTATTTATGCATCAAATCAATGAGATGTGAGTGAAAAAATTGTTATCGAACTAACCGAATCGAATTGAACCAAACAAAAAATGATCGATTCGATCAATTATTTATATTATCTTAATTCGGTTTGACATTTTTATACAACTCAGTTCGATTCAATCGTGTGCGTTTGAACTGAATATAAATAAAACCAATATAAATTTACTAAACCACTGACTTAACATTCTCAATTTCCAAAGCATAATAAACCCACTAACCCTAAAATCTAGGGGTGTTCAACGGTCGGTCTGGTCGGACTTTCGGAGGAAAATAAGACCAGACCGAAAATCATGGTCCTCCCATACGGAGGACCGAACGGACCAAAAATCTAGAAAAAATCCTGACCGACCAGACCGAAATTCAACGGTTGGTTCGGACGGATTTAACGGACTAAAAACCTATTTTACAATAAATATATTATTTAATAATAACGACAAATTTTGACTAGAAGTTTACCATATCTAAACATATCCAAACTTCAAAGTATTAATATTCAACATTTGAAAATATCCAAAGTTCAAAGTACTACTATCTAACATTCAAACATATTCAAACTTCAAGGAGAGGGGCTATGTCTGGTGCTGGACTGAGAAATAACCTAACCCTAAAAAAATTATATATATATATATAGTATTTATACGGTCGGTCCGGTCGGATCGGTCCAGAATTAACAAAAATTCTAGACCGGTCTGAATTTTTGGTCCTCTTTAAAAGGACCGAACCGACCATTAATAATAAAAAACCATCCAGACCGATCAATTTTAGATAGGACCGGTTCGGACTAAACGGTCTGGACGGTTTTTGAACACCCCTGCTAAAATCTCATTATTTCAGCGCCTCCCTCCCTCTTTCTTTCTCTCATACTTTCGCCTTCCTCCATCTCCCTCCTAAACTGCATGTTCTCCATCTCACTCTTCACAATCTTCGTCTTTCACCTTCCATCTCTCTCACAGATTTCCTCTTTCTCTATATTTCCCTCTCTACATTTTCTCTCTTGGTCTTCTTTCTCGTACTCTCTCTGTTTAAGACACTTCAAGTTTCAGATCTCAAGTGAGTATTGGCTCTCCCGATATGGATAGAAGTTCGAGATCTCCATGGAACAACATCTTGATGGACTTAGATAATGGTCTTTCGATCTTACTCAGACTAGTTTAGTTGATTCTATGATTCACCATCTCCATCTATACTTGGGTCTATTGATTTATGTATTTTATTTTGATTTTGTCTTTTGATTTTTTGTATTTTGTTGGATTTTATCCTGGATAATTGTGTTGATTTTGTTGGATTAGATTTTTATGTGATTTTAATAAGATCTGTCATTTTGTTAGATTTTGTTGGTCTGTGAAGTGAAATAATTTCATCTTCTCAAGAAACATGTTGCGGAAGTGATGATTCTTGTCTGAACTGAATAATCAAATCTAATTGTAATTTTCGGTTCGATTTGATTTGGTTTATATAACTCTTATAGATTGATTTGGTTCTTCTCTATATAACGGAACTGGAACAGTTCGATTTAATTTTTATCTAAATAACTGATTGAACCGAACCGATTACACCTCTACAAGTCTTAGTTGGAACTTCTTCCTTTTCATTCTGTCTCCATTCTCAAATTGCTACACCCACACCACTGCCAATTCCCCTCATGTTCCTATCCATATAATCAACGAAATTCATCTCTCTTCAAAGGTAAGTCACCAACGTTCAATTGTTTATTCGTCTCTCTCTCTCTCTCTTTCCATCTGTCTGTCTCTCTTTCAGTTTAAGCTTGGTGTGAGAAGGGGAAGATAATAGGGCGTCTGCAATTGATGGCTGACTTCAACTTTCCATCTCTCCCGGTCGACAAATGGGGTTTTTGTCAGCGATTTTCTCTCTCTTTATCGACAGTTTATAACCGCCGTTGAATACCCAGAAACTGAAAAAGAACATCTTTCTCGATAGTTTGAAGCTGTCCTTATAGACCATAGTAGTCAATTATGTTGGTGGCCATTTCGGTTTAAGAAAAATATAACATTTAAAATATTTCGGTATTTCGATATTCTATTTTGGTGAAAAATTCTAGACATATAAATCAAAATTATAAAATTTATTATATATAATATAAATTAATAAAATTTGAATAATAACTTATTGACATATAATAAAATAATTTAATGACATTAAAAAATAGAGGAGTAAAAGAGAGAGATTTAAAGAAAAAATACAATGAAAAAACACATTGTACCTCCCAAAGTTCGAACCCAGGTCTTGTTGAGGTCTGGCGTGCAATAGTGGCGCATTCTATTGTAATTTTTATGTTTGCGCTAATATATGACTGATACATTCCCGAAAAATTTATACCCCCAATTCTATTTCGTTCTTCTGCGGGAACTGGAATATTTTGTCCGTTCCGGTCGGAACGGAACAGAATTGACTACTATGCTATAGATTTCAAAACCGCCGTTATAAATTGAAAATTTGGCCTGAATTTTTTCTGTTTTTTTAAACATCTCATAACCTTCAAAAATACATGTTTCAAAAAATATTCTATATCATAGATTTCAGAATTTATCATAAAAATTTTAACAATTCAAAGTTCATCAATTCAAATATTCATAAATTCTTGCATTTTAAACGTTCACAAATTTTAAAGATTTAGAATATATCAATTGAAACATTAACAAATTCTAAAGATAAAATAATATAAGTTCAAACTTAAGCAAATATAGTATTTCATCGTCACTGAACTTTATGCGATCACGAAACTGAAGGAGGATCTCTAGAATCCTTTAAACACATAAAAATGAACAAAATTAGTATTAGTGTTCAAATAAGCATAATTTATAATTACGTAAAGTATATATTCCTTAGAAATCTTACATGATCACCGGTGGGGAATGAGAACGAAGAATTTTGTGCTTGCATTATTTTCATAAGGCACCCCACTTGGGATTGAAGTTGAACTTGGTCATCTTGAAGTTCATGGACCAGTGACTTAACTCTCTTATGTTATGCACGTGGAACGAACGCCTCTTCAGAAAATTGGTGGCTGATATGCGATCCAAATACATTGGTGGGAGTTGGACCTAGTCCCATTTCACGGACTCGTCCAGGATGCTCTGGGCCCATAACGTCAAAAAATGCATCTCTAGGAGTGATATTATTCCCATATTGCGTTTGGGTTGCCAAAAGTTCTTGTATTTTCTCCTACAACACAAATAAACAATTTGATCGCATATGTGACAAATATAGTTGAAAAAATTAAAAATATTGACAAAGACTTAAAAATAATCCTTACAGTTCTAAAAGCAGATTCTTGATCTACCCAATTTTCACTTTGCGTGTATGCGTTTCTATGAACAGTTCGACCGCATTAGGCTTTCTCCCCAACACCTCCGTCTATCATTATGTTTAAAAAAATTATATTTCGATCGCAATATTGAAAATGAAAATATTACTTATTATAAAAAAGATTACGTACAATTTCATCTTGTTTTTTTAGCATAGCTTTTCATTTCTAAAGAATGATGTATCCTTTTTTTGCTCACATCGCAGTGTTTGTTTCACTATGAGCTTGATGTTTGAGAAATAAAATTAGTATTTATTCTACATAATAAACAAAAATTAATGTCAAAAGAAAATATTGTAATACCATTCATTCATAAGAGAACAAAAAATGGACAATAGCATTCAATTGATCTCGTGGAACTTCCTTTGGTTTATGTCTTAGGCATTCTTCTTCGCTCAGATATGTTGTCGTATTCACTGTTCTCTATTTAATTTTGCTATCCATCCAACTCTTATGAATCAGAGACAATGCAAACTTTCGGTTGGCGTTGGTAACTTCTCATTTACTCTAAAAAATTACAAAGGTATATTTAATAAATACATAATAGAATAGACAATTACGAATAAGTATTTATACCTTCACAATATCTCATATTGCGTTCTTGTACATTTCAAGCACTTTCTTCCATTTCTCATAGGTGATCAACAATAGATCGTAGGTGCGTCCTAGTGAAGCTAAAAAGCTCATATACATAGATGCTTGATCCTTGATCGGTTGTCCTACTGCGTTGAATTCAATTTTCGTTGAAGACCTTAAATCTTGCGTTGCATCAATCTTTCTCGACGGTTTTAAGACCTTGAATCTTGCGTTGCTTTAAATCGATCCACGAGAAAAGTTTGGTGCATATCCATCAAGAACTCGGATACTCTTCAGCACATTAAAGAATATGTCTTTTTCATCATTCGTCATTGAAAACAAAGCAGGAGGTAAGTAAGTGGTATCACCTTGAGTCACTGGATGAAGTTGACTCATTATACCTATATGTTGAAGGTCTAGGCGGTTCTTATAATTATCTTTACTCTTTTGTGGATCATTAAGAATTGTCCCTAGTATGTTATCACATACATTTTTTTCAATATGCATTACATCAAGATTATGATGTATAAGATTAAACTCCCAATAAGGTAGTTGAAAACATATACTTCTCTTCTTCCAATATTGCACATTGTCATCACCAAATCTTCATTTTCGGCCAGATTCTTTACTTTTTCCAAAAGTGACATTAAGGCTTTGGACTTGTTGTAAAACATTTGACCCTGTAGGAGAAATAGGATCCGATCTATTCTTAATTGCGCCGTTAAATTTTTTACTATCACGACCAATGTTGTTAAAATCACGATCCTGAATATGCAAAATGATTTGGATCATTAATAAACTCATAATTTTGCAGGATCGGATCGGGATCGGTAGGATCACGATCTGAGTTCTATCCTTACATATTCCTTATATGGGTTTTTTTGGGTTTATTTCTCATGTTCAAAGCTGGGCAATTAAAAGCCCAATAATTCTAAGCCGTCCTCGGTCCTTATTCGACCAAATGATACTGCCCTGCCCTGATGGTCGACTGCAAGACTTGAAGATGAAGAGGGAGAGTACTGAACAATAAGCAGCGTAAAGGGTTCGTTTGTCCTTCTTCAATATGCTCCGTTGGTCAATTGGTAGTTTAAGACGAAGACGAAAAGTAGTGTAGGGGGTGGGTCACAGTCCTTCTTCAATCTGATTCACCATTTTTTCCAGATCTGTAGAGTATAGAGTAGGTGCATGCAAGCCTCAGGGATAACTTCTAACTTGTAAGCTTCTCTCTCATTCTCGGAGTAATCGTGTAACTTGTAAGCCTCTCTCAACTCTCTCATTTTCGATTTCATATCCCTGGTTCTCGATTGTTGAGTTCTGGACCTCTGTTCTCACTTCTAGGCTTCTAGTCGTCTTCACTCTTCACTCTTCAGCTGATTTACCTATCTTCACTGGTTCTCGGTTGTCCAAGTAATGAAATTTCTAGTAATTTGATGTTTAGAAGTTTAAAAATGACATTGTTGGATTGGAAGTGTTTCTGAACAGTTTTATTTGTTTGTTTGGAAATATTACATTTCAAGTCATGGTTTGTTTGGTAATATACTGATATTTATGTATGTATGTATGACATGTTTTGAAGGTCAGAAGTGAAATTGTGGTTTGTTTGGTAATATTTATCTGTGTATGTATGATAATTGATATGTTTAGAAGTCCATGAATTTAGTATAATGTTTATAATTTTTCATTTTTCTGATTATCATGATTCATGATTGTATTGCACATTTTTTTATATTACATGTAGAATGTCTACAAGTGGGAGTGGACCTAAGAAAAAAACAAGAAAAAATTCTGCTGGAACTAGGTCAGATCGGGGATGGGAACATGGCATTGAAGTCGACGATAACTTAAAGAAGGTGAGGTGTAAATACTGTGAGGTTGTTCATTTTGGTGGAGTGTATCGACTTAAACATCATTTAGCTGGAACTAGAGATAATGTTGAGGCTTGTCCTAAAGTTCCAGAAGAAGTTAGGAAAAAGTTTTTGAGCATTCTAAACAACCAGTCACAAGAATCATCCAAAAAAGAAAAAAAAACATATTGGGATTTGGAGAATGAAGATGATGTGATAATTCAAGAAGTGAGAGATTATAAAGGAAAAAGGTACATTTAAGGGGTTCAAGAAAAAGTTTGTACAAACAACAATGAATCAAATGTTCAAGAAATATGAACGCGAGGCTGTCTGTCAAAAAATTGCTAGGTTTTCTTATACTAGTGCTATCCCTTTTAATTGTGTGAATAATCCTGAATTCATCCAGATGATTGAAATGATTGGTAAATATGGAATTGGATTGAAGCCACCATCTTATCTTGAAATAAGAGTTACATTTTTAAAGAAAGATGTGGCTAGAACATTAACTTTACTTGATGAGTATAGAAGAGAATGGTGGAAAACCGGTTGTACAATAATGTCTCATGGTTAGACAGATAGAAACAGAAGATCTATTTGTAATTTTTTTTATGAATAGTCCTAAAGGTTCCATTTTTATGCTCTATTGATACCTCAAATATTTTTAAAATGGCTGATAAAGTTTTTGAGAAAGTTGGTGAGGAAAATGTTGTACAAGTAGTGACTGACAATGCTGCAAACTATAAACTTGCTGGGGAGTTGTTAATGGAGAAGAGGAAAACCTTATGTTGGACTCCTAGTGCTGCTCATTGCATAGATTTGATGCTTGAAGATTTTGAAAAAAAAACTCAAACTTCATCAGGTGACAATTGCAAAGGGTAGGAAGATTACTACTTTTATATGTACAAGGACATTACTTCTGACTTGGTTGAGACAATTTACCAAAGAAAAAGATTTGATCAGGCCTGCTATTACACGATTTGCTACGGCATATTTAACATTGGCATGCCTAAATGATAAAAAAGGATCATTGATGATAATGTTTACATCCAATAAATGAAAGTCAAGAAGATTTGCAGCCATGCAAAAGGGAAAACAGTCCAAGCCATAATTTTGGATAATCAAGATTTTTGGCAAAACGTGGTTCTTGTTTAAAGGGTGCAATGCTTCTTGTGAAGGTTCTTAGGATGGTGGATTCTGATAGGTCACCCCCGATGAGATTTATCTATGAAAAAATGGATCGTGCGAAACCAAGATACGAAATAATTTCAACAATGTGCAGAAGAAGTAAACCAATGCATTAATACTTTCATTTACTTATTAATTGCATTCAATTTTTTTATTAATATGGATTTTTGTTGCTTTGATGTAGTTATAAGCCTATACTAGATATAATTGATCAAATATGAGAACTCTAGCATCATAGACCCTTACATGCGGCAGCATATTATGTTAATCCTCATTTTCATTATTGTCTTTAAGTTCAAAGCTGGTTCAGAAGTTAAGAGAGGACTTTATAATTGTCTTCATAGAATGGTGCCTAATTCTAATGAAAGAGTTAAAATTGACATGCAATTTGACTCATTCAAGCATGTGAGAGAAATATTTGGACTCGAATCGGAGATCTTGACATGAAAGAAGAAAAGTCCAGTTTTATAACTTGTTAAGTATTTCCTTCGATCCTCATTGAGTTTTTGTTCTGCTTTTTAAATTTGTTATTTCACTGCCTAATCGTGTAATTTATTGAATAAAAATAGTTGATTGGTGGGATTCTTATGGAGATGAATGTCCCGAATTGAAAAGATTTGCAATTAGAATATTGAGTTTAATTTGTAACTCTTCAGGATGTGAAAGGAATTGAAGTGCATTTAAGATGGTAAAGTACACTTGGTTTTGGTTTATTTAGTTATTTCTTGACATTAATTAATTTTCAAGTTATATTAAGTTTCCAAACTATAAGTCCTCTCAAAGAGGAGAAATCGATTACACCAAAAGAAGATGAATGATTTGGTGTTTGTCATGTACAATTTGAAGTTAGAGAGACAATTAAAAAGAGATAGTGAGCTATGCAAGTTGGGTATGATGAAGTCTCTTCAGATGATGAATGGATAACAGAAAAAGAGGATCCAATTCTTCTAGAACCAAGAAAATGGTTTGACGTTCTTGATAGAGCTGCCGAAAAAGAAACATGTGATAGTGATGACAATGAGGAGGAAGATGTCATTGCAAGTGTCATGGGATCATGTAAGCTTTTTTGAATTTTTATAAGCATTTCGTTTAAGAAATTTATTTAATAATATATATAATTGTTTTTTATATGTACATTATACAGGTGATGAGATATTTAAAAATTTTGAGAAAGCAAAAGACGTGGAACTTCATGAAGTTAGTGATAGTGATGATCTTAAGAAGGACATTGATGATTTTTCCATGGAGGATATCAGAGGAAGCAATCATATTGATGACAATGATGAGGAACCTGATGTGAATGACACTAATACTACTGAAGATGAAAACTGATGAATGACTCTATGTAGTCAAACTTGACTAGTTATTTACGTTTTGATCTTGTTGTTTGAAAAACTTAGATGTTTGAGATCTTGACTATTTTAAGACGGTATATATTTGATTTTTAGACCTTTATAAAGTAGTGTAAAACTTATTTTTATGTTGATTTTAGTTAAAAATCAGTTGTTAATCTGTTTTGTTGAAGGATCTCAGCTTTTTAATGTTTTAATTATTAATATATAGTAGGATCCTACGATCCTCGATCAGATCCAACGATCCGATCTGAGTCAAAAATACGATCCTGACAACCTTGATCATGATGAAACCTATGGTTAGGCTCTAAAAATCTACTATGGCCTATGAAACAAATTTTTTTACTTATTTCAAGCGCTGATAATCTGTCTCATAATTACAATGAAGGCAAGCAAAACATGAATGTGTACTCCACCTGGACAAATTATCTGCTACTAGAAAGTCACTAATCATCCACAACAATGTCGCACGCATCTTAAAAACTTCCTTCCTTGATGCATCATACGTATCGACACATGTTTCCCATACTTCTTTCAATTCTTCTATCAAAGGTTGCAAAAACACGTCAATATTATTACCAAGAATTTTAGGCCCGGGGATAAGAGTAGAGAGAATCAATGATGTTTGTTTCATGCACATCCAATGAGGCCAATTATATGGAATCAAAAGAACAGACCACATGCTATAACTAACATTCATTGCTCCAAATGGGTTGAAACCATCATTAGGCAAACCAAGTCTGACATTACGTGGTTTGGATAAGAATTCAGTATGTCTAGAGTCAAATGATTTCCAAGCAGTCGAATCGACAAAATGTCTTAAAACACCGTCTTCAGTACACTCTACATGATGCCATTTCATATCCTCAACAGTTTTAGACGACATGTAGAATATCTATAACCTTTCTTTTAAAGGAATGTAACGCATCACTTTAGCAACTTTTGGCTTCTTCTTCATTTTTCCTTGAGATTGAGATGTACTCTCACCCTCCTTGGTTATCCATCTTGAATTACCACAAGTAGAACATGATTGTTCTTGTTCTTTGTCTTCCAATATAATATGCAGTCATTTGAACAAGTACGTATCTTTTCATACCCAAGACCTAACTTTTTCATAATCTTTACAGCTTCATAAAATGTTTTTTTGCAACTCTCATCCAGCTTTACGCAATAACTCAAGCACCCCTAATAGTGCCTCATTACTCAATCCATGAAGATGCTAGAGATGGTAAAGATGAACAATAAATGAGAGTTTTTAAAAACTTTTGCATCCTGTACATAAAGGTTCATTATTATCTCTAACTAAGTCAGAGAAATCATTCATCTCTGTGTGTTGAGCATCATTTAGTTGCTCATTCATATTATTAGCAGTTGATCATGTTTGCAAATTATTTGTTCCTCTCTCATTATCCACAACTCTAAATGTATCACGCAACAAACCATGCATATTGTCCTCACAAGCTTCATACACAGATGTATGGTTCACATTTCTATCATTAAGCTCTTATCCATTTGAATTTTACAATATGGATTCACCATGGAAAAACCAACGTGTATAACCAATGCAAAACCCATTACACACCAAGTGCCCATGCACACTCTCTCTATTCATCCTCAGCGTATTCACACAACATTTACATGGACACAAAATCTTACCCTCTACAGAAACTCTTTCAAAAGAAAAATCAAGAAACTCCTCAACTCCATTAAGGTAATCTTGACTAACTTGAGATTTTTCGATATACGCACTATAAGAAAAATGGTAATTTGTTGGTTAAACGGTGAATATTCAAGTAGGTTGAACACGGGAATAATATTATGACGGTTCAAGTAATCGTTGTAATAGGTTGAATGAAGTATTCTATTCCAAAAAAAAAAAGATTTTTCAACCTGTGAATTGACAAAACCTTTTAGAGTTTCGTTTAAATCATTTCATTGTAGTGCAAAAAAGTAACTGAAAACTTACACCTTCATCTATGCACATAGCTAAAACATTATCACAAGCTCACACTTACCATAGGACCTCCCTGCCCTGAGGTGATTCAAGTTGTAGCAGTCATAGTTATGACCCCTTAGGAAATTGATATTATCAACAGAGGAATCATAATTATCAGGTGGAATGAGTAAAATATAACAAATTTTAAATTTGTCTAATTGTTTAAATAGGAAAATTACTTTTAATTAGTACTGTGGAAACACAAAATTGGTACACAAGGATTCATTCTTTGTTCTCACATTAATCAAGATGATTTCTTTTTATCTTTAATCATCAACAACATGTGTTGTTTTCTACAATATATATAGAATAGAAACGAGATGGATAGAGAGAGAGAACAAAAATGAGACATAGAAATAGAGACTCATCGGCCTTGACAAATGGTGAGGATGACCAGAGATCTACGACGGGGAAGTGATAAGCGACCAGACATGAGCTTTTTCTGCCAATCGCCTAAGAAAATGAGAGAAAAAGTGAAAGAGAAAGAATGAATTCGTGAATTGGGGGTTAGATATTTAAGGTACTTTTGTCGGCGATTTTAAACCGCCGCTAAAAGTAAGAAAAACCGCCACTAAAAGTGAGGAAAATGAGCCAAAAAGTTTCTTTGCAAATATCCTGCGGTGATTTCCAAGAACCTCCGTTGTATGTTGATATAGAGCGCCGGTTTTTAAAAACCATCGCCAAAAGTTTGACCGGTTTGTTTTTCCGGTGATTGGAATAACCGCCGCTATAAAACTGTCGGGAAAAACTATTTTTCTTGTAGTGATATTTTCCATTTAACTTATCCTCGTGTTATTCTCTCTTTATTGAATGAACCATTTATTTGTCCTCTCTAATTTGTTATTATTCTGCTATTTTGCTAATTTGTAATCTAATTTGTTACCATTTGTTTCTGTCAAAGTTATGTCTCTCTAATTTGTTCCAAAGATGTCTCTACCCACTGCAATGTTTTGATGAATTTTAACATTTTTTAAGGAGTGAAGATGAATGTGTTGGAATTATGTCCATAAAGTATGGTGTAATAACTATTCAGTATAAAGTTATTTCTTTGACATTTATTTATTACTAAAGTTTTTGAATAAATTGAAAGTTTTCTTTAATTAAAGTGTGTTTGTATTTTACTTAAGTCCTGAAACTATTATCAACTTATGAAGAATAAAGACCGAGTGATTTTCAAGACAAACTTTTCTGAGATAGTTCAGAATGTTATTCGAGGTTTTAGGATCGACTGGACAATCGAATCCAAATACGACTGTTAGGTTGAAGAAAAGAATGTCGGTATAGGGGCATGAGATTGGAGACTCTAACGGTTGACCTAGACATATTATGGAACATGTTGAATAGACCAATAATCAATTAGTTTAGAGCAAAATTGTTTATCTAGCTCTGAATCTAATTGTTACACCTTCAAGGTATTTTCATAATTACATTAATCTTGAGGTGAATATGGAACTTGACTTAGTAACTTCCAATCTTTGATATGTCAAAGGAGTGAGATCAAATTTTTGGTCAATACGTTGACTGTTAGGATCGTGATTCAATTATGTTGGAGTTGTGTGATTCACAAATATGAAATTCGTGGCAAGATTGTAAAAGTATCAATATCACCTTATACTTTTTTTATGGGTGTGTGAATAAATAAACCGGGTTTAGTACTCGATGACATGAATAATTGAGTAAGACACAGTGATATGTACGAGACATTTCACTTATATGTTTTTCTTATTCACAGTCAATAGAGGAGTTAAGAAAATAATAACTAGATGGGTAAAATGGTAATTTTACATCTCAATCTTGTTACTGATATTCACAATGGATAATATCGTAAAATATTATATGGACCGTGAAATATAAATGTTTATTTGCACGAACAGAAAATGTAGCGCGCATGAATCGAGAGTTCATTCGGCATTGGACCTATAGCGGAGTTGTACGTTGTCAGGATTAAATTGGTCAAAAATTTATAGAGATAAATTAACCGAGTCTTTGAATCTCATAGTTTTATTCATGTGAGTCGATTCGGTCTTAGGAGTAGCTCATAAGGATAAGAATGAGAAATAAAATCAGTTGGATCAAAAATATGTTTTGAACCAAGGTACACTTCCCTAACCCCATATGAGATGGATGTCATCACTAAATTAGTGAAGAGTAAACTTATTGTTCAAATTAATTATTTTGTTATTTTTTAAATATTATATAATTAGTAAATAAAAAAATTAATTAATTAATTGATAGAGTTCAATTTAATTCATCAATTTGGATTGATAAATTTGGACATAATTTTGACTTTAGAGGAGATGTAAAAATCACATATAAGTGAGATGGAGAGGGGAATTTCAGTTTTTGACATACAGAGGTAAATGGATAAATTCTGTAATTAGATATGATAAGAGATTGCATTAGGGTTATCTGAAAAGGAGATTAGATCCTTTATCCCTGAGTGTAGATAAGAAAAAGTTTCTCTCTCCCTCTCCCTCACAATTGCCGCTGAAATACAGTAGGTAAGAGCAAAAATTGATTTTTCTCTTCCAATCGTTATTTTGAGAGCCTACACTCTATTCCTACATAAATCATTGAGAGATTTAATTCTGACTGTAACGAGTGGTTGTCGGTATAAAGATCAATTAATAGCTCTCTGAAAATTGAAGAACACGAGATATAAATTAGATACCGCCAAATTAGAAATTCTCCATTAACTGAGAAGGTATAAATTGTTTTTATCTCTTCTCGATATGTTTATATGATTACGCATCTTCATTGATTGGTTTTGTGTTTAATTGGATTAAACGTTTGTATAAAAAAATTGATATTCCACTCATGAACTAGCCATAGTTCATTAATTTTTTACAAAATCTAAAACTCATTCCAACAACTGGTATCCGAGCCTATGGTTTTTGAATATGCATATTCAGTATTTAAATGTATGTACGGATGAATATGATGATATTGGCATATAATTTTTGTATGGTAGATTCAAAGCATGTTTGAATGTGTTTTAAGAATGGATCCCGATCAATTGACTCTAGCTGTTATTTTTCAAATTTATAATTGATGTACGCCAAAATTGTGGTATAGGATTTTATGTTATTTAATTTTGCAAGATTTGTATCTTTAAAGTTCATTTAAATTCATCGCGAACGTGTTCCAATCGAATCATCGCATGAATCCCAAGAAGTCACACGCACGCTGAGGTTCATCGTCAGCGCCACACCACGCGGCACGCCACCCACCTCTTGCATTCGCCACCGCGCCGTCAGCGCCGTAATTTATGCCGTCACTAGGGTTTGTGAAATCATAGGCGGCAACACAAGGGTTTAGGAAACCTTATGGTTTTTGGAAACTCTAGCGCGTGCAAGACCCTTTGAGCCTTGGAATGGTGTGGACACGCCAAGCCTATGAAGTTTTGGACTGAGCAAGTGTCGTTTGGCCTAAATGATTCGCAGGGAATTGAGATTTGATTTCAATCCCAATTCAGTCCCTAAAATTTAATTTATTTAATTTGGTATTTTTCAACACTGATTAATTAGTATTTATTTTGTAAATTGTTTTAAAATAAATTAATTAATTAATTTACTTGGTAATTATTTATCAAAATAATTTTTTTTTGAAAATTTAATATTAAATTGAAATTTGAATTTTGAAAATGGGACTAGACCTTGGCAAAGGTTTACAAGAAGGTGAGACTTTCTAAAGGAGAATGAGATAATTATAGACGTCATGAAGACTAGTGTTTAAACTATTATAATTTATTTATTATTCTTTTTATGGCTTGTAATTAGAAATGAGTCATAGAGGTTAATTTTGAATGTATTATTTATTATTAATCTTGCATCCTCATATAGCATGCCAGATAGAAATAGGGATATGTCAATATTAAATAGTCATGTAACTTGTACATGCACCATTGTAGTTTATATTCATAATGGGTTATAAAGGTTTATAATTTTTAAATTGTGATTTAAATTTTATAAAAGTTTATAATATTTGAAACTTGCTTTTCAAAATTTAAAGAGTTATGTTTTTTAAAAAGCAAAGAAAAATCGAATTTTTCTAAAAACTAAATGGGAGAGTCGTTTACATTAAACGTTCGTAAGGTCCCCAACGTAAACTTGATCATGGCACGAGGAATGGTGTAGAGCCGCTCTAGCGGTCCTTTCTTTAGTGGAAGAAACTTGGGATTTGTGTCACTTTAAGTCACCGAGTTGTTTGTGAAGCTAAAGCTTTTAAAGGAAATAGTGAGACGGGATCGTCCCTAAACGGACCATTAGTTCATAGCAACTTTTAAAGCTGATACGTTTGTTAAACACTTAAAATGAAGCACGTTGGAATCTCTCACAGGAGCTAGTCAATGAGGCTAAGGTGACCAAAACCATTGGTGATTGGTTGAGCTAGATGTAGAGACATCTTGAGAAGCATTAACCAAACGAGAAGAGTCTCAATGCGATAGAAGGTAACTCAGGCGTTGTCCTTAGATGAGACGAGCTACCATTGTTGATCGTAACATCATGGAAGAAATAAGTTTTTATCAAAATTTTAAATATTTAAGTATTTGCATCATGCATCATACTTTCCTAAATGATTAAGTATTTATTTACATTGCTTTATTTATTCTTTCAATAATCATGTCATTATCCCCACTCTCAACAATCTTGAATGCAAACAAACTCACTGGTAAAAATTACGTGGATTGAGAATGTAATCATGATATTGTGCTAACAGTAGAAAAGCACAAGTTTGTGCTCAACCACCCATTGTCGCTTGAGATCACCAGGCGTTGTCCTTACATGACTATTCTGATGAGATCACCAGGCATTACATCTTTGCATCAGTTAGCAATGTGTTGCAACAATAGCATCAGAACATGGAGACCGCCGCTGATATGTTGTTAAACATCATTGAGATGTTCGGGAATCAGGGTCGTGAAGTCAAACAAACACATTATTTATCTGAATGAGATGAAGATCATGGGAGCTGAGGTAGATGGCTAGACTAAGTTGATATGGTCTTTGAACCCTACCAGACACTTTTGATAACTTCAAACTTAATTATTCAATGAATAAGTTGAGGTACTCTCTTGCGGAACTCATGAAGGAGTTGTAAGCTGCTGAGACCCTATTTCTGAAGGGCAAGAAGGAGAATGAAGAGGCAAACTTGACTGAAAGTAAGACTTCCACCTCTGGTACAAAAAAGAAATGCAAAAAAGGTCCGAAGAAAGATAAGAAGATGAACTCAAAAGCTGTGAAAGGTAAGGGCCCTGCGAAAGTAGACAAGTCAAAAGACTGAACGATTGAAGTGAAAGGCAAGGGCCCTACAATGGTGCATGTACAAGTTACATGACTACAATTTATGTATGACTAAATTTTATGAATAAAGTGAATTTTTTCTTTAATTAAAGTGTATTTGTAATTTACTTAAGTCCTTAAACTATTATCAATGTAAAAAGAGTAAAGACTGGGCGATTTTTCAGACAAACTCTTCTAAGATAGTTCAAAATGTTATTCGCAGTCTTAAGATCTACTAAACAATCGAATCCAATTACGACTTTTAGGTTGAACCAAAGGATGACGGTCTAGGAAGATGAGAGTGGAGACTCTAACGGTTGACCTAGACATGTTATGGAACATGTTGAATAGACCAATAATCGATTAGTTTATAGCAAAACCACTTATCTAGCTCTAAATCTAATTGTTACACTTTACGCGTATTTTCATAATTACCTCAATCCTGAGGTGAATACGGAACTTGATTTAGTTACTTGCGATCTTTGATATGTCAAAGAGTGAGATCGAATTGTCGGTCAATACCTCGGCTATTGGGTTCATAATTCAATTATGTTGAAGTTGTCTGATTCACATATATGGAATTCGTGGCAAGATTACAAAAGTAACAATATCACCTTATGCTTTATTGGTGAGTGTGTGAATAAATAAACGGGACAAGGTACTCGATGACATGAGTCATTGAATAAGACATGGTGATTTGTACGAGACACTTCACTGATATGTATTTCTTACTTACAGTCAATAAAGGAGTTAAGAAAATAATAACTAGATGGGTAAAATGATAATTTGACATCTCGCTTTTGTTACTGATATTCACGTAGGATAATATCATAAAATATTATGTGGATCATGAAATATAAATATTTATTTGCACCAACAAAAAATGTAACGCGCATGAATAGAGATTTTATTTGGCATCTGACTTATAGTGGAGTTGGACGATGTCAAGATTAATTAGGTGAGGAATTTATGGATATAAATTAGTCGAGTATTTGAATCTCATAGTTTTATTTATGTGAATCAATTCGGTCTCAGTAGTAGCTCATAAGGACATGAATGAGAAACAACATCAGTTGCACCAAAAAAGTGTTTTGAACCAATGCATACTTTCTGAACCCCATATGAGATGAGTGTCATCATTAAATTAGTGAAGAGTAAAATTAATGTTCAAATTAAATATTTTGTTATTTTTTAATTATTAGATAATTAGTAAATAAAAGAAAATAATTAATTAATTGATAGAGATCAATTTAATTCATCAATTTAAACTGGTAAATTTAGACACAATTTTGGCTCTAGGGGAGATGTAAAAAACACATATAATGTATATGGAGAGGAGAATTCTGATTTTTGACATATAGGGGTATATGGGTAAATTTCATAATTAAATATGATAAGAGATTGCATTAGGGTTATCTCAAAAAGGAGATTAGAACCTTATCTCTAAGTGTATATAAGAGAATAAAAAGTTTCTCTCTCCCTCTCCCTCACAGTTTTCGCCGTAATACAGAAAGGAAGAGAAAAAAATTGATTTTTCTCTTCAAATCCTTGTTTTGTTAGTACATACTGATTTCCTAAGCAAATCCTTGAGAGATTTACTTCTAATTCTAAGGAGTGGTTGTCGGTGTAGAGATCAATTACTAGCTCTCCGAAGATCGAAGAACGAGATATAGAAATTGGATAACGCCGAATAAGAAATTCTCTATTAATTGAGAAGGTAGAAATTATTTCTATCTTTTCCCAACACGCTTATATGATTATGCATGTTCATTGATTTGTTTTGTGTTCAACTGGATTAAATGTTAGTGAAATGTTTTTTATATTCCACCCATGGACTAGTCATGGTTCATTAATTTTTTACAAAATCTAAAACCCGTTCAGATAGATTCATCAGTTGCATGCTGACGCGCTGGTCATTTCCTTAATGATCACTAATATCAAGGTCTGGTAAACCCAGATCGACGACGGGAGTTCGACCAACATACTAAACTACTCTGCCTTCCTACATATGGGTTAGATCCCAAGCAGCTATGCTTGTGCTCTGTCCCCTTAGTAGGATTCAGAGGGCACAAAATAATTTCTGAATGTGTGATGGAACTCTTCCTGACCCTAGGTACAACACCACAACTCGCCACCAAGCTAGTCAAATTCACGGTGGTGAGATGTATTGAGGTGTATAACGCCATCCTTGGTAGGCTCGTCATCCATAACTTAAAGGCGGTGTCGTCTACATATCACGGACTAATGATGTTCCCAACCCCCTGAGGCGTGGGATTGGTGAAAATGGACCAAAAGACGTCGAGGGAATGCTACGCCACTGCCCTCAAACAGAAGGAATCAACAATGTCAAATGAGCTGGTCTAGGCAAAGGATTTACCCCCTTAGGAAATAAAAAAGGGGAAAAGGAACATGAGTCATGTAATTAAGTGAAGTTTCATCAATAAAAAAGCTCATTCACCCACAAACAATTGAATGAAAAAGTAATAACTGGCGTGGTGTCCTAGCCCACCAGTCTGGAGCAAAGAGTGATGTTTGCGGAGCATCCCAGCTCGTTAGATGAGAAATGAGCTCTAGTCGGAACAAAAATGCTTGGCTAGACTCTAAAAATCAAAAAGTGATGACTGGCGTGATGCGCTAGCCCACCGGTAAGGATTAAAAAGTGATGACTGTTGTGGTGTCCTAGCCCCTCTGTCAGGATAAAAAGTGATGTTTGCCGAGCACCCCAGCTCGTCAGATGAGAAATAAGCTCTAGTCGGAGCAGAAGTGCTTGGCTAGACTTCAAAAATCAAAATGTGAAGACTGGTGTGGTGCTCTAGCCCGATGTTTGTCGAGCGTGATTTCCTATCGATGACTTGCATGATTTCCTATCCCACCAGTCGGGATCAAAAAGTGATGTTTGTCGAGCACCCCAACTCAGCATATGGGAAATGAGATCTAGTCGGAGCATAAATACTTGGCTAGACTCCAAAAATCATAAAGTTATGACTAGCATAATACCCTAGACTACTAGTAAGGATTAAAAAGTGATTTTTACTGAGCACCCTATCTCGCCAATTGAGACTAAAAGGAGATGTTTGGTAGAGCACCCTATCTCCCCAAACGAGGAAGGAGCTCCAAGCCAGAACAGAAATACCCAAAAAACCCCCCAAGAAGAAAAAAGGAAAAGCGCTAACCTGAGCAGAAGATGGCCGGCCAGATGCCTAAGGAAAAATGGGCTCTCTACCAAATAAGAATGCCCAATCAAGCATTAAAGGAAACGAAACCACACCCGCTCCTTTGCCTATCGTACGGTAAAGTAACTTCATCTAAGGGAAAGGTACCTAGGTAAATGCTAGGAAGGAATTTAGAACAGGTCCACTCGAATAAACTCAACACATATGGCAACGTGACTCCCAAAAGTTAAGTCAGGTAAACCCCAAGAAGTTGTTCGAACTGACCTTTTCCAAAGGGGGAATCCCACCCGAAGGAAAATCATAAGTTACAACAAGGAAAATCACAAGCATAAAGGTCAAGAGAAAAATAATAATAAAGGCACCAGAGGTCAGATCGAAAGCAGTGAAACAACAAGGTCGAAGAATTCAAAGTTTATAGTGACCAAGGTAAAAGAGGAGACAAAGTTCGACAAAAATACTTAAGCAAAAGGGAGGGGGTAATTACAAGTAACAAAGAACACAATGAGTTAAATGACAGGGCCTGTAGGAGCTTTGGTAGCATCAGTAGCAGAAGGCAGAGAAGTTTTAGCTTGGCTAATAGCACTGGATGAGTCGGGTGATGGTGGAAGGACCTCCCTGTCATAGTGACTTAGAGGTAAGGGATGAGAGACCATAACATCTAGCTCAACGAGGCCAAAGGAACTAGGTGGACTAGGGAGCCTGACAAAGACACGTAGAGGCTTGGGAACATCTGGATTGACAAGGGGATAACGCAACATCCCGTTAACTTTCTGAGCTTCACGAGCACCGGGGAGCATCACTCGCCCATAGACCAACTGCACATGAGAGGGCTGAAGATCGGGCGGGCAACTGAGGAAACTCAAGTCCCACTCAAAATGACTGTTGATGATCTCATCATGGTAACTCTCATAGCCCTGGGAAAACTCACTAAGAAAGGCTGTCTGAAACTCCGAGGATGCCTTGAAGTCTTTCATCCATTTGGCATAACCTTCGGTCCACCGGTCATAATTCGTCTTCAGATGGATTTCCGCCAATTCAAGTTTCCTTTAAGTTTCCTCTCCCCATCCTCCGTCTGAATCCAAGAATGAATCTCTCAAGAAATATTGCCTTCCAAAAGACTAACCTTGTCCTACAAGATGTTTTCTAGTTGCTATAGATTGGAGACAACCCTCTCCCGATCAGATAACCCTAGCGTGACTTAAATCCTTCTCAACTCAAGGTGGGAAGACTCTCCCTCGAGGCCCCTCACTCTTTCAGCCTCTGAATGGACCTTGTCATAGGCATTCCAGAGAGAATAAAGTCCTTGTCCTCTCTGTAAGCACAACAACCGCCCGAGATGATACCTGAATAGCTTCTAGCACTTGGTCTTCGTAGTGGCAAAGATGGGCCAGCATCACCGCATTAAAAGTCAGGATCTATGAAAATAAAATAAGGAAAACAAGTCGAGAACTAAATAGGGATGAAAGAATAAGGTATTAAGTTAGAGCTAGAATTTACATCATGGGTATGCTCCATGAAACCATTAGGAAACCCCGCTACGAGCCCCTAGAGAAGGCCGATTCCTCTCTCGGGATCAATGTGCTTGGACACCTCACTCTGAGCTCGATCCTGGGCCTAAGGTTGGTCAGCCACCTCTAAAGATATTAGACCTTTATGCATCTAGCTAACATGAGACCCTTGCTGGCCAGAGCCCGACGCAATGAAGTCTCAGAACTGAGGGGAATGCGTCTCATTGTCTTAGATGGTCATTGTCTGAGTTAGAGTAGAAGGCCGAGCAGACCGGGAGGAGCTCTAGGGAGTCTCGTAGATGTCACTAGGTTGTAACAGGCCTTGCCCAGTATAAGGACATGCAGAGCTGGTGGTGGTGCTGTCGGAGCTTGGGGCTGAGGAACAGAAGGACAAGGTACATGGAGAGCCATTTTCCCTTTCAACCTCTCCAACTTCTTAGCTTGGAGCTCCTCCATTTTCAGAATCTTTGAGGCATCAAGTTTCATCCTCTGCTTCTTGGAAGAAGGATCATCCCCGGCCATTGCTACTAAGGTGGAAACACAATTATAAAAGGTAAGGCAAAAATAGTAATAACAAGAGCGGGAAAACAACTAAGGATCATACTTGTATGAATGGGAGAATCCTCCAAATAGTATTCAACAAGAAGGTCAATTGTAACATTCTTTGGAGGATCAAAATGCAAGTCTGCCTTAAACAAAAACTCAAGCATGAGAAGGGGCCATGATAGGGAGCTCGGCTAGGAAGGAAATAGGAGATATTAGGTAGGTGGGGAGTTCTTCTGGCCTCCTTTTAGCCACTACAAAAAGAATAAAAAAGATTCGTGATCGAGGTAAGCAACCATCAAATGGTCTCCTTTGTAAAAATGTAAGTTCACCTGCGGCCCTGAAGACTTGAGTGGCAGGGAGACCTAGAAATGTTATGGAACATGTTGAATGGACCAGTAACCAATTAGTTTAGAGCAAACCCGTTTATCTAGTTCTAAATCTAATTCTTACACCTAAAAGATATTTTTGTAATTACATTAATCCTGAGATGAATATGAAACTTAACTTAGTTACATGCGATCTGTGATGCGCGAAATGAGCGAGTTCAAATTATCAGACAATCCCTCGGCTGTAAGGATCATGATTCAACTATGTTGGAGTTGCGTGATTCACAAATTTAGAATTCATAGTAAGATTGTAAAAGCAACAATATGACCTTATGCTTTTATTGATGAGTGTGTGAATAAATAAGTTGGGCCTGGTACTCGACGACATGAGTCATTGAATAAGACATGGTGATTTGTATGAGACATTTCACTGATATGTCTTTCTTATTCACAATTAATAAATGAGTTAAGGAAATACTAATTAGAAGGGTATAACGGTAATTTTACATTCCGCTCTTGTTACTGATATTCACGAAGGGGAAAATCATTAAATATTCTGTGGACCATGAAATATAAATATTTATTTGCACCAATAAAAAATGTAGCGCGCGTGAATCAAGAGTTTATTCAGCATCAAACCTATAGTGGAGTCGTACGATATCGAGATTAAATATGTCAAGAATTTTTATGGAGATAAATTAGTTGGGTATTTGAATCTCATAGCTTTATTCGTGTGGGTCCATTTGGTTTCAAGAATAGCTCATAAGGACAAAAATGAGAAACAACGTTAGTTGGACCAAAAACGTATTTTGGATTAAGATACACTTCCCGAACTCATATGAGACTAGTGTCATCACTAAATTAGTGATGACCAAAATTAATGTTCAAATTAATTATTTTATTATTTTCTACTTATTGGATAATTATTAAATAAAAGAAATTAATTATTAATTGATAGAGTAATTTAATTCATCAAATTGGACTGATGAATTTGGATACAATTTTGACCCTATGGGAGATGTAAAAATCGCACATCATAGTGCAGGGAGAATGAATATTTCTGTTTTATCATATACATGTATATGGATAAATTTTGTTATTATTATATAAGGGATCGCATTAGAGTTGCTTCCCCTAACTCTAACTACATTGTGTTGCTGCCAAAATTTATAGGGGAAAAGAAAATATCACACATCACAATGCAGTGAGAATGGAAATTTCAGTTTTATCATAGATGTGTATAGGTAAATTCTATAATTAATATACAATGGATTGCATTAGGGTTGCCTCCATTCCTCAGTTGTTTTGAGAGCTCATACTCAATTCCTGCTAACATCCTTGAGATATATATTTTTTAAACGAGTGGTTGTCGGTGCGATCAATTACTATCTCTGCGAAGAATGAAGAATGTGAGATAGAAATTAGATCCCGTCAAATAAAAAATTCTCTATTAATTGAAAATGTATAAATTGTTTCGATCTTCATTTTTACTGAAATGCATGTTCATTGTTTTGGTTTGTATCTAATTCGATTAAATGTTTATTTAATTTTTTTTATATTCCTCCAATGAATTTGTCATGGTTCAATTATTTTGCTATAAAATCTAAAACCCGATCCAACATTAACTACAAGGAGAGAATCTCATCAGCAGCCCATCAGGTTACATCTTCGTTCGGGCCGACATAGGCCGCAGAGTCGGCAGCTTCATTCAGCACCGCGACAAGGTCCATATAGTCTACTAAACCCCCCCCCCCCCCAGAACCCTCAAGCGCGATAAAAATCGAGAAGGTAAAATAACTTACCACGATGAATCAGTGACAAAGAGCAAACGATGGCACATAAATGAATGACCCACGGGGCGTCTCCCAGGGTAATGGGGAGGAAGATGCAAAACAAAGTTAGAAAATGGCACGACCACACTTCGATGGAAAACAGGAAGATAGTAGGAGGGGAAGATGGAAGAAAAAAGGGCAATATTAGGCGCGAGAAGTAACTTATGTCTCTACAGGGTGAAGGATTTTTTGGAGAAAGGTTTCAGAGTCCCTCGAGGGACAGGAATGTTGGAAGGAATAGAATGGGGGACCATCTATTTATAGGGCCCCGACTCACGCGACTATTAGGTTTGTTATGTTGATCCGACAGTCCAGGTAATGTCCACTCGTGGGCTAATACAGTAAGCTCAGACGCTCAAATGAGCAAGTTCAAGAGAACGTCATGTGACGTCGAAGGGTCAAGCATCGGGCTGTTCTCCCTTTCCTTCATGCATCCATACATTTTCACCACTACCTCTCCAAAGTGTAACCGATAGTTAGGATTCAAGAGAAACAAGACCACACGCACAAATACGATGAATGATCACCACAAGGCAATCCTAAAGGGTCTTGGACAAAGGAAAATTCAGATTTGAGTGAATGGGAACCAACGAATTTTTGACTGAGGGTAATTGTTATTGGTATTCCTAGACCATCAATGGTGTAACACCATGTGGTAGACCACGACAGAGGTCTCTGCTCTACTCTAGAAAAATAGATTGTAGAACTGAGCTCCTAAAAGGGAGGAGAACTGACCTGACTGCTGGTCGTCGCGATGCGGTGCAGCGGAAGCGTGGAGGCGCGTGGCCTTTTAAGAAAATTAAACTTTTAATACAAAATGAATCTTTTAATAAAACAAAACTTGCGCAACGTCACGATAACCAAAAAAACCTTTTTATTGAAAACTCTTTTTTAATCAGTCAGGATCTATTATATATTTATAAGTTAAATTTACAACACACAATGTTAGAAACACATACCTCTTGTAATTTATATCAAATGTCCTTGCAAAAATCGATCGATCCTCCGTTCCCACAAAATCGTTCCAATGATCAGTAGACTCTAAGATCCACACCAAGATCTTCCAAGTCAATCCTCAATGCACTAAGACGTGTGTGGGCAAGTAGAATATTACAAGACATTTTTTCTATCTCTAGATGTTCTCAACACATGAGATCTAGAGATTTTCTAAGAAGGACTTAGTGAGACGATTCTCTAAAAGAACGTGATGATTATTCTTTTAGAGATTTGATTAATTTTTAATCACAGAAGAAAATCTCTCTGACACCAATTGTGTTCTCAATTTAACTCTTAATTGACAAACTAATGATCTGATCAACTGATTCTCTCCACTTCGTTCAACCACCAAGGCCATTATAATAATATCTATATATATTCTAGATAATGGCGTATCATATTTTTAAGGATAAACTGAAATAATGTGCCGTGAGCCAGCACAATGCCCCACGACACCACTGTGAAGTCATGTGGCACTACAGTGTTACACACTCACTACTGTAGTGTCATGTGGCATCACAATATTCAATGTCAATTTCTGATATCCTACCAGTGATTGACACGTGGTAATTATTACGAATTAAATATTTAATTTAATAAGATAATTATCTAGATATCAGTTAATTCAAAATTAACATATCTGATTATCCCTATTAACTAACTTATTTATTATTTCACAAATAACAAATTTAGTTAATTTAAATTAATATCTAATAATAAATTAATTATCTAATTTCATAAATTAGATATTATGTCTAACGTATCGATAATTACACACACACACACACACACACACACACACACATATATATATATATATTATCTAATAATAAATTAATTATCTAATTTCAGTAAGATCATGTCTTCAGCTATCCACATCCCTGGATCTCCAAAATAAAAGTCACTAGCTTGATTAACAAACACACCTTAACGAGTGACTCAAAAGATCTAGTAGACATGCATATGAGTTTATGACTACTCAAGATTCAGACTGATCTACATATGATCATCGAATTGATGTGTTAAATCTTTATGATAAACGGCATGTTAATAAAGATATTAATTCACATCGGGCTTGTCGTATATAATCTTACTATATAAAGTACATTCACTAAGATTTCTATCCACATCAATGATCTGGATCTAGATCATACGCATTCATAATGCTTAGTGAGCCATACTAATAACCATTCATTAAAGATTTCATATTTCAGTATGTTACTGGTAATTTGATTCATTATATATGATCTTAATCCTCTCGTACTAATAAAAGATCATAGTCTCATTAATCAATATGGAATTTTAAGATATTTATATAAATTATTCAACAATAATTTAACAGAACAATTATAAGAAAAAATGTAATCCTCTTAAATTTCATATCAAAATGTTAATACACATGCTTTGAGGGCATACACCCCCAACAATCTCCCATTTGCCTAAAGCAAATGATGCATCTCTCTTAATCTCATGTTACACACGTGACCCTCAAATGACTTCGTAGGAAGTGTCTTTGTAAAATGATTAGTCAGGTTCTGTTTCGATGCTATCTTCACAACAGTCACATCCTCCGATCTCTCTTACAAGATAATATTTACTCTCTATGTGCTTGCCCTTCTTGTGACTCCTCGGTTCCTTAGAATTTTCTACTGCCCCATTGTTATCACAGTACATGATCAGTGGCTTGTACATATCTGAAACTACTTTCAGATCAGAATATAACTTTCTGAGCCCTACTGCCTCTTTCACAGCTTCACAAGCTGTTATATATTCGGCATTCATAGTGGAATCTGCATTGCTGGATTATTTAATACTTCTCCAGACTATAGCTCAGACACCTAGGATGAATACTGATCCAGATGTCGCGTGTAATGCATGTCCCCAAAATGTAAGTGACAATGATGAGTAGCTTAACATCGACCTAACCATATCCAATAAGGTTCGGTTTATCCTCTCTGCAACACCATTTTGCTGTAGTGTTCCAGGTGCTGTGAGTTGGGATAGGATTTCACACTCTAGCAAATAATCCTTGAATTCTAAATCCAAGTATCCATCACCTCGATCGGATCGAAGGGTTTTTAATGATTTACCTAATTGCTTTTCAGCTTCAGCCTTGAAGTCTTTAAACTTTCCACAAGTTTCAGACTTCGATGCATTAGGTAACTATAACCATATCTTGAGTAGTCGTCAATAAAAGTGACAAAATATTCATACCCACATCTACCTTATACATTGATCGATCCATAGACATCACTATTTACTAACTCAAGTGGTTCATTGGCTTGGCCCTTTCTTGTGAAATGTCACTTGGTCATTTTACCCTCTAGACAGGATTCACAAACAGGAAGCGTTTTAACTTTTAGCTCTCTCAAAGAACTATGCTTTGTTAACCTATTTAACCTATCTAGATTGATATGTCCCAACCTAAGATGCCATAAAATATGTGTTACCATCATTTCATGACTTCATTTAGAATATGCAGCCTTAGGATCGGTCAAAACTATATTACATCACTTCTTCATATATTCTTAAGAAGTCCAACCTTGGCATTGGTAAAGCTCGAAATCTTCTTTAGGTGGATGAAAACAAAGTCATCTCGAAGCCCTCACTGTTCATCACGGTGTTGTACTAATGATCGAGACCATAGGTTACATCGACATGTCAACCTTCTCCCACTCACTATTTTAGGAATATGTTTCTACTTTAACAAATCAATTAATTTCAAATTAATTACTAGTTAAAATAATAACCCTATGAATATTTAATTATCTGTTCATCCAATCTCATTGGTCTAAGTTTATTTAACTTTCTGAAGCGCCTAAGTCATAATTAGGTGAACTTAGATTAACTAATTAATTATATTCATCGAACTTTAAGAAAACTCTTTTACTAAAGTCAGTTAACCTAATGGTCACTATAGCCTTTAGTATGGTGTGATTACGAAGTTTTAACTAGTTCAAACCTAACAGTTTACATGCAATTGATTTCATAAAATAATACAAATAAACATATTAGGAAAATCATGATAAATCATGTTTCTACATATGAGATGTATGATTAAATAAAACTGTGTGAAATTTTCATGTATGGCATGTGATCGACTAATGTATATTCATGTTATCAAACATAACAATTAAATAAAATAATAATAGACTGAGTGATTATTGAGTATTTTTAAATATAACTCTTGAAATGAAGAAATAAAATTACAAAGCGGACTTCAAGATTCTCAAATAGTTTCTTCTCCTCATGGTGTCAATCTTCATAATCTTCAAGTTTTAAACAAAACTCTTTTTAATTAGAAAAAAATATTTTTCTTAATTAAACAATTTATATAAATATCTTTTTTAATATAGTTGACTTTGACTTAGTCAAATAAATACTTTATTTCATAAAATTAAAAATTAAAAATTAATTTTAAAATTACATTAATTTCAAAAATTAAATGGATAATTAAAAGTGTTTGAATTTTAATGGAACACTTACGTGATAGAGTTAGTTGCATGGTTTGTTGGAAACTTTCCTAAAATGTGACAATAGTTGTCACCGACGATAGCACTCTTTGATCGCCGCCCATCACCATTGCTGCTCGTCTCACTGCCGACAGCTGCCTGCCGCGCTGGCAGCCACTGTTCACCACCGGCACTGTCCACCTTTACCAGAACGGTAAATTTCCAGCGTGAACAATATTTTCATGGATGACAGTGTTTTCACGGATGAACAGTATTTTCACATGAATAGTAACTTTATGTCATTTGTCTCATGCATTCTTCATCTTCTCTCATTTGAAATAATTAAAATAATATTCAAAATAAAATTATAAAAATTTCTACGCCTCAATTCGACTTACACAAGATTTAGGAAAAATTAAAACAAAGCCTAACCCAATAATCAACATTCAATTAACGATACATTATTTTTCATACATTCAAAAAACATAACCATCAATCATCATACATATAGCATATTATATAAATAATGCAAGAAACCCACACACATTTAACATATAAATATATAAAGACGGCTCTAATACCACTTGTTGGGCGTCGTGGCGTGTGCGCGGCGAAAATGTGTGGTTTTTGAAAAAAATTAAACTTTTAATAAAAATTAAACTTTTAATAAAAATTAAACTTTTAATAAAAAACAAACGTTTTAACAAAACCAAACTTGCACAACGCCACGATAACCAAATAAAAACTTTTATTTAAAACTTTTTTTCAATCAGTTAGGATCTATTATATATTTATAAGTTAAATCTACAACATACAATGTTAAGAATAATATACCTCTTATAGTCTATATCAAGTGTCATTGCAAAAACCGACGATCCTCTGTTCCCACGAAATCGTTCCAACGATTAGTAGACTCTGAGATTCACACTAAAATCTTCCAAACCAATCCTCAACGCACTAGGATGTGCGTGTGCGCATAGAATATTACAAGACACTTTTTCTGCGTGAGACGATTCTCTAAAAGAACGTGATGATTATTCTTTTAGAGATTTAATTAACGTTTAATAATAGAAAAAAAAATCTCTCTGACACTAATCGTATTCTCAATTCAACTCTTGATTGACGAACATGATGATCTGATTAACTGATTCTCTCCTCTTCGTTTAACCACCAAGACCATTAGAATAATATCTGTATATATTCTAGATAATGGCGTATCATATTTTTAGGGATAAACTGAAATAATATTTAATTATAAAATTATCAATTATATTGAGACCCACTACAATTGTGTACAACTACAGTGTGTAGTAAGCCTAACACAGTACCTCATGACACCATTATAGTGCCATGTGACACTACAGTGTTGCGCACTCACTACTGTAGTGTCACGTGACATAACAATAGTCCATGTCAATTTCTGATACTTTATCAATGATTGACACGTGACAATTACTACGAATTAAATATTTATTTTAATCAGATAATTATCTAGATACCAGTTAGTTCAAAATTAACATATTTGATTATCCCTATCAACTAACTTATCTGTTATTTCACAAATAACAGATTTAGTTGATTTAAGTTATCATCTAACAATAATTTAATTATAATTTCAAAAATTAGATATTCTGTCTCAATATCGATAACTAAAATAAATCAGTAATTATNAATCATTTCATAATTATATACTTGCCCTAGAATAAAAAGTCATTTTGTAAGTCAGTCATTTTCTCATGTCCTGAAATATTCACACCCTAGACAACATAGTATAGAGGTGACTTGGGGACAATTGACCAATAATCCTACGCTCTAATAAATCAGATTATTAATTAAACTCTTTAATTAAATAATTTTATTTATTAATTTTATTATTACTCCACTATAAATATGGAATTGCATTCGTAGAAATTACAGAATGTATTTACAGAGTATTCTCATGTAGTCCATCATTTCATGTAGTTTTGTCCTCTAATTATTGGTTCATAAATTAGAACTGGTCAAAATTACTGTTTTACCATTCTATTTACCTATTGATCCTTAAGTATCATTAATCCACTAGTGAATGAATAATTTATAATCTTATTATAAATCTAAGCTCAATAACCATTCAGTTCCAAAATTAACACTTAAGAGAACTAATATACGATCCGTTAGGAAAGCTTAGATTTCAAATCTTGTAAGATCATGTCCCCAGCCATCCACATAACTGAATCTCCAAAACAAAAGTCACTAGCTTGATTAACAAACAGACATTAACGAGTGAATCAAAAGATCCAGTAGACATGCATAGAAGTTCATGACTACTCAGGATTCAGACTGATCTGCATATGATCATCGAATTGATGTGTATTAAATCTTTATGATAAACGACGTGTTAATAAAGATATTAATTTACATCGGTCCTATCATAGATAATCTTATTATATAAAATATCTTCACTAAGATATCTATCCACATCAATAATTTGGATCTAGATCACACGCATTCATAATACTTAGTGAACCATACTAGCAACCATTCATTAAAGATTTCATACTTTAATACGTTGCTGACAATTTTATTCATTATCTATGATCTTAATCCTCTCGTACTAATACAAGATCATAGTCTCATTAATGGATATGAAATTTTCAGATATTTATATAAATTATTCAACAATAATTAAAAGAACAATTATAAGAAAAATGTAATCCTCTTAAATTTCATATCAACGTGTCAATAAACATGCTTTGAGGTCATAACCCCTTACACTAACTAGGTCGATCTCCAAGGAGCTCGGGTGACACTGACCAACTTAAGTTAGAAAGCCTCAAGAAGAGAATTTGATACATGGGGTTAGGTAGCCCTGTGTTAGGCATAATTATTATTCGCCAAAAGTAGCATTCCACGTGACGTTTTCTCCCTTGTAGTCGGAGTCAGTCGACTTCAGTCGCCTTGATGAAGCATCGAATCAGTCACCAAATGGTCACATCCACCGCGTGTGGCATGACTAAAGGTAAATCAATATTTAATGCACCATCCTTTACGTCAGCTTGGGAGACAAAGACATGAAATACCGCCCCCATCTAGTCATATCAAGGAAAGGTCGTCACCTCGCCTGAAGCTTATTCAACACGCATCCCCATCTAAAGCTTCATGTATAAATACCCCATCTACAAATGGTAAAAGGTAAGCAATTCTTTCCTAAGGGGAACTCTGCCAAAATTTCTCCAGGATACTAACTTACGTATCGGAGGCTCTTCGACGAGGAAACCACCACCGGTTCTCTTCGCCTTAAGGTTATTTTTCTTTGGTTGTGCAGGTTCCCGACTGAGAGGACCCCTACATGGAGAGAATATTGCATACCACTCACGGTTAAGATTTTCAGTAATAACAGAAGCCATTGCTCTAACAGATAAACATTATGCTGTGTATACCAAATTAGTGATGGATTCGGAGGTGAGGATGATAAGGAGATGTGCAGTAAGAAGGAAAGAGAGGTTCCCATTTAATCAATGTGGATTTTATACGCAAATGCATCTTGGAAAAAAGGATCGTGTGTTTGGGTTTTATGACTCGGAATCCTTTGGGGATGTTTCATTCAATAGAGTGTATAAAATCGATCAATATAGGGATGTCTTCTCGGCAGAGGGTAGGGCTATTTTTAGGGGCCTAACAATGGAGTGATAGGGCTGAGATTGAAGTTCATAGTGATGCTTTGGAAGTAATTCAGGCTCTTGCTAATGAAGCTAATTCGAGCATTGGGAGTGATCCCATTATTCCATAAATTTTTCATTCTAATGAAAAGTTTTTAGATTTAAGCATATTAGTATGAATCTCAATGGTCAAGCTCATGGATTAGCTAAACATGGTGGTTTTGGGCCTGCAAAATTTGAAAAGATAATATTCCTTTGTGGCTATTCAAATAGGTGTAATTCCTTTTCTATGCAATCTTAAGAATAGCCTCTTTTCTTGACAAAAAGAAGATGAATGGATGGCTTTTTGAAGGAGTAAAAATTGGGTTTGGAGAAGAACCATTTTTAGGTCCTCATGAAAGAGCGAGAAAGAGTTTTAACCGTACAGTTTTTGTTTTGAGTTTTTTTCAATTATTTTCAAACAAATTTTTGTTTTAAAAACCAGTTCCCAAACAAGCTCTAAATTTTTCACGCATTACAATAAAAACTCGTAATTTAAACCACAACATGTAAAAACATTAAAAAGAGATGTAAGAAATGCGAAATGAATGAAATGTGAGAAATAAGAGAACGCAAATATGATATATATATATATATCAGTAATGTAGGAAAATTTAAACAGAATAAAAAATTTAGTTTTTTTAATCCAAGATTAAACCAATCATAGATAACTAAAAGCTCAACTAAATCAATCATTTTCAGTTTGTTCTGATTCCCTTTGATAAATTTGGTTGATTTTTACATACCCCCAATAATTCTTTTGTTTAGTATTCATTGTCGATCAATTATTTTATTGATATAATTTTTTTTCACAAATTTTATTGATATAGTTATATAATAAAATTGTACATATTTCATTAATACATTTCTTTTTTAATAGTAAGTTAAGTACAGAAAAGCAGGTAACCCTTTCCAACCTAAACCAATAATTAGCGGTTTGCTTTAAATTTGTTCATGAGTCCAGTTGGTTTGTTGGTCACTAATTCATAGAACCCTACTACATTGGTTCGGTTAAGAAATTATTCATTTAATCCGTTTAATTTTTAAATTATTATTTATTTATTTAAATTATACCTAATAAAATAGTGAATTGATGATTTATTCTTTAACTATATTTAATATCTATTATATAGTTTGGTAAATTATATTTTTTACAATATTATTAATATAGTAGGATATTACGATTCACGATTTGATCCAACGATCTAATTCACGAGACATCTCCACTATCCTTGATAAGATCGCGATTCTAACAAACTTGTTGATATATTGTTCAATTTCCTTAAATTTTATGTTCTCTAGTGACAAGAAAAAATAGTAGGAAAAAACACATTATACTACTCATGTGACCAACCATAGAGTCTAAAATTTAAAGAATCAAAGTTTTGGTTCGGCTTCAAATTTTAATAATTTCCAATAGACCGAACGGATAAAATTGATCAATGCAGGGATATCTTCTCGGCAGAGGCTAGAGCTATTTTTAGGGGTTTAACAATGGAGGTTTACCAGATAGGGTTGAGATTGAAGTTCGAGCATTAGGAGTGATCTCATTATTCTAGAATTTTTACATTTTAATGAAAAGTTGAATTTTAGATTTAAGCACATTAGTAGGAATCTTAATGGTGTAGCTCATGAATTAGATGGAAGTTCATATTTAATTTTTAAGTTATTATTTATTTATTTAAATTACACTTAATAAAATAGTGAATTGATGGTTTATTCATTAATTATATATAACATTATGTAGTTTGATAAATTATATTTTTCATAATATTATTAATATATAATAAAATATTAGGATCCACAATTTAATCCAATAATTTCATTCACGAGACATTTTCCCTATCCGTATTAAGATCATGATTCCAACAAACTTGTTGATATATTCTCGTCACAAGAAAAAATAGTAGGGAAAAAACGCATTAGAGTACTCGTGTGACCAACCATAGAGTCTAGTTTTTCCTAAAAAGCTCATGGATATACTTGTGGTAAGCGAAGTACCTTTGAATCCGACCCAGGAGTATTGGGTTCAAATCCAACCCGCTATGATCAGCTAAATGGATAAGGGATCGTCTTCATCCTTGTTCTGAGACTAGAGAGACTCTCAGAGTGACACTTCATTGCTCCATAACTCCCTCTCTTTATCTCTAACTCTCTCACCTATCCCTTCCTAAAAGCCCTAATCTTCCCTTCTATATATGGGTTCCAAAATCCTTCCCCAGGTTCTCTCTCTCTCTCTCTCTCTCTCTCTCTCTCTCTCTCTCTCTCTCTCTGCTGAATTTGTTTCATCTTTCAATTATATTATATTTTTATGGGTTTGTAGGCTCTGCTAACGATTCCGACAAATCCTAAGCAATGTGGACCGAAGAGGGTGGGTTTTTCTACCTCCATATGTGGCCTTTCCTCTTTGTCCACTGCTGGTAGTCGGGTTTCGTTTTCTAGGGTTTCATCGAGCTCAACTGGATATCATTTCCATCATATTGTTGCGGCACCGGCGAAGAGAGCTTTTGTTGTACGAGCTGAGTCGAATTCGGAAGCCGGAGCTGAAGAGAAGGAAAATGTTAGCGTTGAAGAAACTTCAGTATCGGAAGAAGTAGAAGCAAATTCGGAGTCTGAGCCTCAACCAGAGGAATCAAAGCCGCCGAGAAAGCCTCGTGTTAAACTAGGAGATATAATGGGGGTATATCTTAATCATACTTCCATCTGAAAGAAAAATGCTCTATTTTGTTGTTGCTAGAACTGATAGAAATTGAGAGGCAAATTAATATTTTCTTTCAGTAGCTTGCAGAGTAGCGGAGCGGTTTCTTAGAAATGCATGCTTCAGCCACTGAATCAACTCAACTGTTGACGTTTTTTACTCTCTCTCTCTCTTTCTAAAACACACACACAGAGACAACACACGGACACATTTTCATTAGTTTCTTTGACGGATGAGGGTAAGTGCGTGTAAGAGTTCGATGAATCTTGATGGAACTGTTATTGTTGTTTGTGTAGATATTAAATAAAAGAGCTGTTGAGGCATCAGAGAAGGAAAGGCCAGTTCCAGAGATTAGGACTGGTGACGTGGTGGAAATTAAATTGGTATTTGTCTTAGTAATTCATTTCAATTCATGTTCATAAATCCCCTGTATATATATCATTGTGATAATTATTTTTTGGTAAGTAAGATATGTATTAGAGACAAAACCCCGCGACAGATAATTACAACTTAGGAGATTGGTATGAACAAAAAACATGTAATCCATTCACCCAGCCCTTCTCAAAATCTAAACCGGGGAATAGAACAAAAAACATGTAATGCTCTACTTATTGAAATTTGGTTTTGTTAAATACACAGGAAGTTCCTGAGAACAGGCGTAGGCTATCCATCTATAAAGGTATTGTCATGTCGAGACAAAATGCTGGTATTCACACGACAATACGCATTCGCAGAATCATTGCTGGTGTAGGAGTTGAGATTGTATTCCCTCTGTAAGTCTTCATTTCCAGTGTTAGAAGCTATTTTCTCATTTTCTCTGGAGTTATATTAATCGTTTTGCTTCACTTTGCTTTAGGGCTACATGAGTGCTTTATTCTTCTTCTAAAATTAAAGTTCACTTTAAAACTTGTCTATTATGAGTCATATATGAGCAATCAACAAGCTAATGTGAGAAAACCAGTTTGTTTGTATGTCTACTAATATAATACTACTACAAGCTAGCAGTGGATATGTTTGTTTTTTCCCAAATGATAGTGATATCATTAATGAACTAATGAACTTGTCGAGTAACAATAATCACTTCTAATTTGTAGTATAACTTTGTTTTTTATATCACAAAACTAATGGAGCTTGGTTTAAAAATGACCATTTCCAGGAAGTAGCTAATCTAAATTAAAATAGTAGTTTTTCTGAGGAATTGAAATTTTGGTATACTTAGTACATGATGATTATGTTAAGCTTGTTATACCTTTTATGGTACCAGGTTGTTATGTAGATGTGTCACCATTGCCATTTATATGAATGTGAATTTTTTTTTTCCTTTTTTGCTTTCTCCTCTATGACTTACTTTCACCATGGACCCGATTTAGTTGAGTTTACTTGTAACCTTAGCTCGGCTTGCTAAAACATAAAGTTACATATGTAAGTTGAATATGAGATGCGCTGCCGCTCATCATCATCATCAAACGAACTAGTAATCAAAGTATTAACTATGAAGAAGAGAAGTAAACTTTTGAATCCTGCTGTCCCACGTTCTTCAACGAGTTGCAGTAGCAAAAACTTAAAGTTATTAGCAAGTTGTGCTAATGCGTACCTGAGGCCTCAATTTCATTTTTCTTTTTAGTCAAGTGATGATTCTATTTGTTTTTATCAAATGTCCTTCCTTCTTACACTCTTTGTTCACTTGAAATAATGTTGTTGTGAATTGGATCTGATCATCTAGACCTAAGAAGTTGTACATAAAAAATACTTAAGGGTACAACTAGATGTGGATATTGACTTGAAGGTCAAATGAACCACCAACAGCTGACTTTTTTCCATTATAATGATGGGTATCTGTTTGGCTTGGAACTTTAGGAAGTGGCCTGTGGGCATGAGGTAAAAGCTGAACTATGAACTATTGTAATTATCAAAAGAAACAAAGAAAAATGGAGCATTGAAACTATATGCTTAGGACTAGTCAGGTGCTTTGAGAAACTTGAGTAGTGAATACTTAATAGCTCGAGTTATTATGTCATCTAGACTGAGCCAGTTCTTGATTTTTAAAGGGACGGCTTACATCTTTTGTCATCTCAGCAGTTTTATATTGCAACAAACTAGGCTGTGCCTCATTGATAGAAATGTGTAAATGGAGAAGGAATTAGTTGAATTGCACTAGAAGATGCAAACTATTGTTTTTTTTTTTTGCACACATTGGCTGTTCAGCTGTACACATTCTGTTACTTGTCCCGAAAAGTCAAACATGATGGTTAAACTTGCTATTAATGTTAACTTTGCTGGTTGATTACTGCTAGAACTTGTAATGACCGGAACCTAGGGAAAGCCGGAAATTCAATGTTATCATCGTTTTGAATTCGATGTGATTTTTCTGATGTTAAAACAAAATAATTTAGAAGCACCAAGTATTTTTCGGGATGGAACCTTATATTAATATGTTTGTCTGGTACTGCAGGTACTCTCCAAACATCAAAGAGATAAGAGTGGTTAGCCACAGGAAGGTTAGGAGGGCAAGGTTGTACTATTTGAGAGACAAGCTCCCAAGGCTCTCCACTTTCAAATGAGGCATACCAAAGCATTTTCTGTTTCAGTTTCTGGCTTCCATGTTAATTATTTGTACCTGAGATGTATTTTGTAGAAACTTGACGTCTATTCATAAATTCATTTTTCTCATAACATGAATTGTCCTCTTTCTTCGCAAAATCCTTTGTTTGACAGGCAGGTTTCGCAACATCTATCTATTAATCTGATATAAGAAGATTTTTACTGATGAATAAATTGCTGAGGACCTTCCCAAGGACAGGTCAGTCATTTGACAGGGCATGAGGTTCCCCTTTGTGCATACATGTTTGTTTGAGGTATACATGAAGCTCATCATGTCCTATTGAAGCTCTTGCTAAATGAAGATTTGTCTGCAGCTCTATTTTAAAAGGTACAATACCTATTCCTTTTTGGCAAAACTGTAGTATATCATCTGGAGTTTATGCAAAAGAAGCAGGAGTTATTTTATGGATAGAGATCTTTGTTTTCTAGAAAGAGCACATGAACTTCCATACCCACTAGAGTGAAAGAGCACATGAACTTCAAATGGTCCTTATAATTTCTTTTTATTATTATTATGTGAGACTTTAACATTTAGAATGAAGCTCACTCTTACGGAATGTAGGATAGTTTTAAAGTATTTAAATCTGGAAAACATTTATTTCACCGAAAAACTCTAAAAAAAAATTTGATTTCCTTTCCAAAAATCATCTAATGCATATGTATCTTTCCAAAAAGTTTTGGATAGGGTCATTCAAAATTATCCCGAACCTACCGATCAGAACAAAAAATGATCAGTTCGGTTGGTTCTTATATGTGTTCGGTTCGATTTGAAATTTTGGTGGTTTTCAATTTTGACAATTATTTTGAGCAGCCCTATACAAAATTTAAAAATTATTTTTAAATGATATTGTTGAAAAAAAAATATAAAATTAAAGTTTGTTTCAGTTAGGTTTGATATGAAATTATATATAAAAATAAAAGAACAATACTGAACTGAAGAATCGAACCGAACTGAAACTCATGGTTTGTCGAATTGAAGTTTTGTTTTACTTCGATTTTCATCAAAAAATGATTGAATCGAATGGTGAACATCTCTAGTTTTGGATTAGTAAAGTTGTAGTAGAAAACTGAGGGCTTGTGTGAGAGATCACATACTTCGCATTAACAAAACGTAATCTAGTTGAAATGTCACTGCAAATATATTTTTAATCCTCAAATTATTATCAAGTTACATTTGAAATCTTAAAAACTGTGAACACTCCCTGAATTATTTAGAAGTTTCGTTATGAACCTTCCCTCTAGACAGTTTATTTTTGTATAGTTTCAACGTTTAGAGCTACCCAAAGCGTCATCTTGTAACCAATTTCACATGTTACTTGTGTCCTCTTCTCTGGCATTCTAGTGGTGTTTGATCTAGTCATTCTTCATTGTAGTTAGAGGGTAGAAGATGATGATAGTGGGACAAACACAATGATAGGGAATGGGAGACAGAAGTTAGGGCACATAAATCACCAAAAAAATTAAGGCACTTGAATTGAGCTACAAGAGAATGATTCTGATAGTTTTGAAAGTAGAACCGATGCATATAAAGGATTCTGATAGTTCTGAAAGTAGAACTGACATATAAAAATAAATCATTTGAAATTAAATGTTTAAAGTGATATTTCTAAATAATGAGTAGCAAATTGTAACTTTTAAGAGTGTCGGTTTAAAGTATGACTTAAAAATAGTTTGAAGGAGAAAAATATTTTTATCCCTAAATTTTAGTACATGACGAACTCATTAAAAGAAGATAAATAAGTAGATTAAATTAACACTTGTAAATGATGTACGTAAAGATCTAAATGTATATCGACTTAGCTAAAAGAAGAAGAAAAAATAAATAAAATGCATGCATTAAATTGGCTAAAAATTGTGCATGTGTGATTTAAAGATTAAACTGTATGATATGTTTTCACATTTAATCCGTATTAAACACTAATACACATCAAATTTAATTTTTGTTTCTGCCTCACCTTTCTCATTAATCTTCTCAGTACGTGCTCACATAAATATTGTTTAATCACGTGGAAGATGTCATGAAATTAAAAATGAATTAAAAAATGGGAACCAGGGTACATGCTTCCTTATCGAACTACAATAATAATAATCTCAAGTCCCAACGTAGAACAGTCACCATGATTTGGAATCCATTAAAACTTTGATCATGCTTGTGAGTGCGTAACATGAGTACCTCGGGTGTCTAAATCCTAGTTTTTTTTGGGGAAATAGATATGTTCTTTTAAAATTAGTTTAAAATGTAAGGTTAGGTTGAGGACTAGTGTTAGGAACCAGAAAATACAGCTCTCATGATAGGATCGGGTGATGTTCCTAAAATCTAAGGAATATGAGAGAATTCTAATCTGAAGAAATGTCATCTCTATAGTTTTTTTTGCCTTCTTATTCTTTCTTGTGTTTATACATTTATTGGGAAAGATGTATAGATGTTATTTTCAGAATAAATGATTTAGATTAAACTTGATCTCTTCTTATTTCATTAACAGGAAAAAATCTCATCTATTTCTTACCGAAATATTGTATGTGATGTGAATGAGAACAAGATTCCATAACTTTGTCAAAATTATATAAGTAAACTTTCCCTAACTTCGTGTTTTCGTCATTTCATTTTCAATAGAAAATATAGAAAAATAACTAAAAGAATGGAGTTTACTAGTTCATCCATATCATTTACGTTTGCTTAGAAGTCCCATTTCATTTTCTCCAGATACTTTTTCTTTCTTAATTTCGAAGAAAACCTAGAAATTCATTAGATAATTACCTTGTAAAAGATTTTTTCGCTATGAGGAATCCTCTACGAAAGAATAATAACGATACTAGTTTAGAGAGAGAATGAGAGAATGAATACACTATGATTTACGTGAAAAATCCTTAAAATGAAGAAAAATCACTGAAAAAATTATGATATTCTCTTATAATTTGTGGAGTCATGTGTCTATTAGCTCTGTGTTGTTCTCCTTTGTATGTTGTTACATATGCCTCTATATATAGGCTTTCAATCAGTTACATAGAATTTGATACAGTTTATCTATTTCTATTTGAAAATATGATCAACAAAATATTCTCTGAGATGTAGCTTATCAAAATAACAATCAAGTAAATCTTGACCGTCTGATCAATCTGATGGTCTTGATTAGTTTTTTGGATTGCCACATCAGTAATCCATGTACTTTCGTCTGATTGATCTGTTCTTCATAACCGCCTAGTTGATCATACGGTTCTCGTTGTTTCTTCTCCTTGATGGAGTCTTCGGCTAGATCTTGCCATGTGTCATGTGAAATTTTGCCTATACATTAGCCCCCATTACACTCAACGAAATGTTATTCGTTGATGTGTAATGATCATCTTTTCTTGTTCTGACTTTATATATGCTGTTTATGTTTTTACGTGCTTCTTAAAAACATAGGACGTTTTTCCATGCAATTCGTTGTCCGTTGTCAGTGGTGGTTTCTCATTTTCTTTCTGCCATTTCATTTTCCTGCTCCCGTTCGCAAATGCTTTGCAGTTGTCGAGCAATTTTTTTATCAGTTTGATGTCGATGATGATTACTTCTTCTTCATTTGCTGTTATGTCTTTTTGTTCCTTTCACCATAGACTCATTGGTAGAGTTTCTTCTGTTTCTTCATTTTCATTTTCCTTCTCTCGTACGTTAAGATCTGTGACAAGAATATTGTACAAGAACAATAACATAATAATTTATTGAAATGAGTAAGAAGAGAGTGTACCATTTCATAATTGCATCGCATGGGTTTGAGTTTGATGTTTTGTATTTGTTGGTAGAGTTTCTACTGTATCCTTGTTTTTTTTTTCCTTCTCTCGTTTCGTATTTTTCCTTTGTACTTCTGCTTTGCTCAACATGAATTACTATGTTTGTGCATTTTTTCTTCTATTGAACGCCCTTTTGTTTCTTAAAAATTTAGAAAACTTTTGGCTCCCAGTTCTCTTGAGAATAACTATGTTTTTTTTGTGAAATCTATTGTTGATGATAAGACTTTAATTTCCTTATGATATACATGTTTCCTCAAGTACTTAGGTTCAAATAAAGATCCATGGCCCCGTCTTCATTCTGAGAGAATGAATTACGAACTGTTGTTTTCTTTGGAGATGAAGTCTTAGGTTCAAATAAAGAATCATGATCTCATTTTTATTTTTTTCTGAGAACATCATCCCTAGACATTCACAAGGACTTAGGCTCTTTCTGTGGAACCATAACCCCGTTTTGATTTTCTTCTGAGAACGCCGTCCAATGACTTAGGCTCCTTCTATGGAACCATGACCCCGTTTTGATTTACTATCAGTTCATCGATAGAGTTTTTCTTGTTTCTTTTTTTTTCCTCCAATTTGCACTTTTTATTTCATATTTCTCCATTTCTCCTTTTCGGTTTCCTTTTTTTCGCTTTTAACTTTTTCCTTCCTTTTCTCGCTTCTTTTTCCTTTACTCCTGGCTTTCCCATTCTAAAACGTTGAACCCGCGACCTTCCTTTACTTGGACTTCCTTTACTCAGCTTTTCTTTTCTGCCTTTTCTTTACTCGGCTTTTCTTTACTGAACTTTTTGTTTTCTGTCTTTCTTTACTCAGCTCAGCCTTTCTTTTCACTTTTCTTTACTTAGCTCAGCCGTTCTTTTCGCTTTTCTTTACTCAACTCAGCCTTTATGTTCACTTTTCTTTATTAAACCTTTCTTTTCTGTTTTTCTTTACTCAGCTCAGCTTTCCTTGGAATGGATTTTTTTTCTGAAATTCTTCTCTTTTTTTTTTTTAGTTTTCCTTTCTCTTTCTTATGTTCTCATCCTTTGCCATCATGACTTGTGTTTCAGTTCATTTTAAGAGTATGACTTATGTTCTTTCTGAGAGTAGGATTTATGAATTGCCCTTCCAAGGACTTACGTCCTTAGTTTCTTCTAAGAGTAGGACTTTTGAATTGCCATCCCAATGACTTACGCCCTTAGTTCATTCTGAGAGTAGAACATATAAATTATCCCTTCCAAGGACTTACGCCCTTAGTTCCTTCTCAAAGTAGGACTTATGAATTGCACCTCCCAAGGACTTACGCCATTAGTTTATTCTTAGAGTAGGACTTATGAATTGCCCCTCCCAAGGACTTACGCCATTATTTCCTTCTGAGAGTAGGACTTATAAATTGCCCCTCCTAAGGACTTACGCCTTAGTTCCTTTTAGGAGTAGGACTTATGAATTGCCCCTCCCAAGGACTTACGCCTTTATTTTCATTGTCGAAGAAGAGAGTGAGTTGACAGGCTGCACATTATCATGCCATAAATTTTGATTGAGAGCTCCAAATCTAATTCCGTAAGATTCTTCTAAAAGTTTATTTTCATACGCTTCTGGTGATATATAATCGTCCATGCAATTAGCTTCAATTGAAGCTGTATAATTTCCAAATCTGTCCGTTCTGCATTTTCTATCCTCATGAACAATCTTCATGAAAATTATTATAACTTTTATTCGGGAGTTCCAAATCAAGTTTTACAAAATCCTTCAAGAAGTATACATCCGTATCCTTTTCAACAATATATAGTTTGTCATATAATATTCCAAAATTACCGTAATATTTGATCGAAATCTCCAGATTGAATTCCGTAAAATTCTCTAATAAGTAGACTTTTGTATATTTCTGATGATATGGGCTTCACCGTGTGGTTGTCTTCCACTAAATGCGGTTTAATTTTCAAATCTGATCATTCCACATAATCCACTTTCCTGAGTAACCTCCATAAGAATCTTCATAACTTTTTCTCATGAGCTCTAAATCAAGTTCTGTAAAATTCTTCAAGCAGTAAACATCTACATACTTCTAATGATATGTTTTTTGTTATGTAATATTATCAAAATTGATACAATCTAAAAATTAAATTTAAAAATCCTTCAAATGTTTACTTTCCTGAATAGCACCAACGAGAGATGCCATCACTTTCGATCGAGAGTTTCAAATTGATTCTATAAAATTCTTCACAAAGTAGATTTATGTACCTTTCTGTTGATATAAGATTCATCATGCATTTGGCCCCCAGTCAATGCACTTTAATTTCTGAATTTAAGGTTCTGCATAATCCACTATTCTGAGCAGCCTCCATGAGAATCGTCATAACTTTTTCTCATAAGCTCCAAATCAAGTTCTGCAACATTCTTCAAATAATAGACATCTACATCTTTCTCATGATATATTATATGCTATGAAATTTTGCTTAATTCAGTTAAAAAATTAAATTTGAAAGACGTAATTAAGTTTACTTTCCAATACGAAGACTATCATACTTTTGATCTGGAGCCCAACTTGAATTCCGTAAAATTCTCCATGAAGCAGAATTCCATATCTTTATAATTATGTAACTCGTCATTTAATTTTTCTTCCAGATTTTTTTGTTTCAATTTCCATTTCCGCTCCCGTTGTCATGACATTTCTGTTCTCTTTGTTTATACATCTTTTATTTTCTCATAAAGTCAATTTGAAGGGTTATCAAGTCATAGCATTCCGTTCTAAAAATTTGAATGGTTGTCTTTTTTGCTTTTCCGTTCTGTAATGAAATGACAGTTTTCCCGTTCTGAAGTGGCAGCTTTCTTGGCTGAGGTGAACGTGATCTTCTTTCCTCTAGAATTTCTGCTATGAAATTCTTTCCTTAACATTTTTTTTCTTTTTTAAAGAATTTCTATTCTAGAATTCTTTCAAATTTCTGTTCTAAAATTTTGATACTCTTAAAGTTCAAGCTTTTTCTTTTCTGAAGCGCTGAAAGCTTCTATGTTCTGAATTTCTAACTTCTACTTTCTGTTCTGAAGCTATGACTCCAAATTTTCTGTTCTAAAGCTCTGACTTCAGCTTTTCTATTCTAAAACTCTGACTTCAGCTTTTGTTCTGAAGCTCTAACTTCAATTTTTTGTTTCTGAAGCTTTGACTTTTCAATTTTTCTATTCTGAAGCTCTGACTTCATCTTTTCTATTCTGAAGCCTTGACTTCGGCTTTCTGTTCTGAAGCTCTGACTTCGACTTTTCTAAATCTTTGACTTGAACTTTTCTCCTCTGAAGCCTTTTTAGCTTTATGTCTAAGCTTTCTAAGCTCTTCTGATCTGGATTTCATAGCTCTTCTGGTATGAGCTTTATGAGCTTTTCGAATATGAGTTTTCTGAGTTTTTATGATTTGAGCTTTTTGAGCTCTTCTGATATGCGCTTTATGAGTTTTTCTAGTCTGAGCTTTATGGGCTATTCTGATATGAGTTTTTATGATTTGAGTTTTCTGAGCCCTAATTTTCTTATTCAGTCTGATTTTTTTTTAACTCATCCTTCCTTCAAACGGATTTCTTTTCTGATCTACTTCTTCTCTTTTTTTTTAATTGTCCATTTCTGAACTCTAGATTGTGGGTATTTATGTTGCGATCTTCCGTTGAAGTGATGGTGTTGTTGTTGACAGGAGTCCCACTTTTAGTGTATTCTCTTTTGTGAATCTCTGATTTTGATGGAGCTATAAAGAATTGAATTTGCAGCTTGCGGTATTTGCGACGTCAAACCTCCGTCCATAATTTTTCTCTATCTTGTATATGGAGAAAGAGAAAAGGAGATATCCAAGAGATATATTTTTTATTTATTGTTTTTGGCTGAATAATTATTTGATAATTCTTCTTTCACAAGTTTAGCCTCATTTAATGATAAAAATAATCTATTTTGAGGAAAATTGGTATTGTATTTTCATTTCAATTCTAGAATTAAACACAAAATCATATCTTTATTTTACTTATTCAGTTTCTCACCATATTCATGAAGTTCTTGCTTTTCAATCAAGTTAAAGAAATTGTAGAATTTCTACTTTACTCAAAATAGGTAGAGGAAAAACTACTACATCTCGACTATATAAAGACCCGATTAGATTATTTTATTGAATTTTGACAAAATTAAAAGTATATGTCGATGAAACATTTTAATTAAACATGTGAGGAAAGAGTTTACCGTTCTTTGCACCCATTTCTAATTTTGTACTCATTATCATTTCTGTTTCTCCTTCTGTTTTGAGTTTTCATCCCGTTGTCTTTTTCGTTCCTGCTTCCGTTTCAACTTCACTTTCATTTATGCTTCTGCTTCCGTTATTGAGAGGGCGTCTGATTTGGTTTTGAGCATTTTAGAAGGGAATTCCCAAGTTTTCCTATCGCTCTCAACGAAAGCACCAAAATTGTAAAAGAATTTTTCGGTATGGGGAACCCTTTACAAAAGAATAATAAAGATAATAGTTTAGAGAGAGAATGAGAGAATGAATACACCATAATTTACGTGAAAAATGCTTAAAGGGAAGAACACGAAAAGAACTATGATATTCTCTTATATTTTGTGGACAACGTGTTCAAGCGTTTCAAACAAAAATATACTAATTCATACACTAGTCGACACATCTCAAACAACATGATATTGCGAAAGAATCGAAAACAGCAATAAACGGCCAGTTCACTAATCCTATGTGGTTGGTTGCGTTCAAGTTTCTTGAAACCCAGTGAACACGTTACGATCTGTTACTGTCGAGTGGCATTCAAGATCTTTCCCTAGTTGCTTTGAGTTTTCTTTGTGTGTGAGGGCATAACCAAGAGTCGTTGGACAACAGCGACGATAGTTTTAGAAATGGATGGAGTATTGCCAAATAAAAAATTCGTGAAACTGATAGAGAAATTCAGCATATCGGAGGAAGAAAGGGAAATCGTGCATGTTGCTGAACAATGGAAAGTTCTTGATAGAAAAGATTGTGAAAATAGTTTGTTGGGTTCTTTGCTCACTACGAAGCATTTCAACAGGCTAGCATTAAATGACACTCTGAGTGAGACATGAAAGCTTCAATACCTTGCCAGATTTATGGAAATTAAGGATAACCTGTTCCAAATCGTGTTTGGAAGTAGAGAAGATATGAATTTTGTTAACGAGTGTGGACCGCGTCTTGTAGATGGGAACTTGATGCTTTTCACGCCATGGAACAAAAATATTCAGGTTTCGTATTTGCAAATCAAAGATTGCAAATTTTGGGTCCAAGTTCATGACCTCTCACTAGATTGGAGAGGAGAAGCCTCGGTTCGACAGATATGCGGTAACCTAGGGCATATATTAAAGATTAAGAAAGGAAAGTACTCGGGTGGGATAGAGTAGAGGAGGTATCTTAGGGTCCGGGTAGATATTGATGTCACACAGCCGCTTAAAAGGGGACAGGTTATCTCTAATGAAGGACATACGTTATGGATTACTTACAAGTATGAACGCTTACCAAGATATTGTAGGTATTGTGGACGTATTGGTCACGAAGATGAGTTTTGTTAACATTTGAGAGTGGATCAAAGGTTGGGAAAGGAGCTGTTGTTTCGGTTTCTGCTCAGAGAAGGTTGTCAAGGGAAACGAGCGAAGGAAAAGCCCATTCTAAAAATTCGGAGGAATCAAACGCAGAGGTAGAATCCGATAGAAAAGGAAAGGAGGTGAATAGTATATGCCCAGAAGAGGAGAAAAGAAGACAACGTTCGCATGTCCGGTTGTCGGAGGAGAAACCAGGAAATGGAGGTGTCCAGATGGCTTCAATGGACAAGGTGGCAAGCGGCAGTGGGACCCATCAAGGAAGGGGACAGATATTTTATATGGGTAATGGAATGGGTGTGCGGGAAAAAGGTGATGTAGGCAATGATGACCATGCAGAGGCTACAAAGGCAATTATGGAATGTATGTTGCTAGTTGACTCACGTGATGCACTGGTGGATTTGAGCATGGGGCAAGGGGAAAATATCATGCAGAAGGAGGTGGGCCAAAATATAAAAGAAATTGTGAGGTATGGACCAAGCTTTTCTATGACAAGCCCAATGGAGGACGTGTGTTTGCCTTTTGCTGGACCAAGTGGAAAGGATATACTAGAATCCAGTTCATCGAGCTCAGAAGCCAGAAAAAAAAGGAGAAAAATACTTAATAATCGTTATGCTCTATTGAAAGTCAAACAGAACAAAGGGAGAAACAGTGAGCGAAAAATGCCAGCATAAATTGGCTTAGGAAGAATTAATAGGAAGTAGGAGGGGCGCAAGGTGAGTAGATTTGAAGATGCTGCAGAATCCGATGGAAAAACGGACTCAACTGAAGCAAATACAGGGGTTAAGGAGACCGGCCCTAAAAGGTCTCCGCGGGAGCCATGAAAATCATGAGTTGGAACTGTCAAGCATTGGGGAAAGCCTTGACAGTTCATAGTCTTGCCGAGGTAGTGAGGTAGCATTCCCTAAATATCATTTTTCTGTAAGAGACCAAAAACAAAAAATCGAGAATTGAGAGGGTGAAACAGAGGCTAGGTTATCAGAACAGTTTGATTGTGGATCCAGTTGGAACCAGATGGGGACTTTTCTTGTTGTGGAGAGATCCTTTACTGGTTCATGCTAGTAATTTTTTAGTAATTTTTCTTATTTTATGGTGGAAGCTGAAATTCGTGATTGTAGTTTTCGGAATGGGTGGAAATTTTTTGGGGTCTATGGGAATTATGATAGTAAAGTGAGACATATTCAATTTGAAATATTAAAAGAAAAAATGCTTGTTGGGCATTTTCCTATTGTGCTGGCTAGGGATTTTAATGAAGTTTTATTTGATTGAGAGAAAGAAGGGGGATAACCCGTTAGCTTTAAAGAGGGTGAGCTGCTTCGTAATATGATCAGGGAATGTAGCCATATGGATTTGGGGTTCACGGGTTATCCGTTCACTTGGAGTAACTGGAGAGCAGCAGGAACAATTCGTTGCCACTTAGATAGGATGTTGTGCTCATATGATTGGTTTGTTCAATATAGCAGAACTGTGGTGCAGAACATCTCAGCTGTAGGTTCAGATCACTCGATGTTACTCTTAAACACACACCTGGAGGCTGCAGTTAGGTGTGTTAAGAAACGCTTTAAACTCGATCTTCATTGGTTGAATGAGGAAAATTGTAGAGTTATTGTCACTCAGATTTGATCTGCTCAAGATACGATTGATGGGGAGAATACTTTTTTAAAAAAGGTGAAGAACATGAGCATTAGGTTGGTCTAATGGAGGAGAAAAGACAATGTTAACTTAAAGACAAAAATTCCTGCAGCTTGCTAAAGAATTGAAGGAGCTTTATAAGGATAGACAATTGGATATGGACAAAGTCCGGAAGACTGAAAAAGAATTGGAGGAAGTTGTGTTAGACGAGGAATGGTATTGAAAAGAAAAGTCTAAGATGGATTGGCTCAAGTTGGGATACCAGAATACAAAGTTTTTTCATGCTAAGTTGAAGCAACGTAGCCGTGATTTGAAAATTTATGGGCTGAAGAATGAGCTAGATGTTTGGATTGAAGATCCTTATGAGATAAAGCAGCACATTAGAACACATTTTATGAATCTTTACATGTCCCAGTCGCCGGAATGTGAAAGAGTCAGTGAACGTGTTGAATAATTTCATGAATCCAGAACAAATGGATGCTATATCAAGTAGATTTTTGGAGCAAGAGATTCTTGATGCACTTTATCCAATACATTCATCAAAAGCTCCGGGTCCGGATGGCATAACAACAAGATTTTATCAGAAGCACTGGCATTTAGTTAGAACCGATTTTCTGCTTTTGTTTGATAGCTTTTACAGTACGGGTACGCTTCCAAAAGGGCTTTATGAGACCCATATTGTATTAATCCCCAAGCAGAGGCAGTCGAGCTCAATTAAGAATTTTAGGCCAATTTCACTTTGTAATGTTGCTTATAGACTTGTTTCGAAAGTCTTAAGCAATAGGCTTAAAGGTATCCTTCCATCGTTAATAGGAGAATATCAATGAGCTTTTATATAAGGGAGACATATTTGTGATAACATCTTAATTATGCACGAGGCTTTACACTATTTGAAACAACTAAAAAGAGGGCAGAAAGGAGAGGCTATCATTAAGCTGAAGCCTTTGAAGGCTAGAATGGGCATTCGTTGATGGTGTTTTGGAGAAAGTTTAGTTTAACCAACTATGGAGAAAATGGATAGGTGAATGCATCCGTTCGGTTTCTTATGGAATCTTAATTAATGGGGAGTTGTCCGATAACGTTATCCCGCCGAGAGGTATAAGGCAAGGAGATCATTTATCTCTGTATTTATTCATTCTTTGTGCCGAGATGTTATCAGAGGCTTTCTATAGAGTTGAAAGAGATGGGTTAATTCACAGATTCTCGTCGAGAGGGATGCGTCCTTCTATATCTCACTTGTTTTTGCGGACGATACAATCATATTCTGTAGAGCTTCGATGGAAGAATTTATGTGCATCCACAATATTCTTGAGGAGTATGGGGCTGCATCGGGGCATCTTGTGAATTGTCATAAATGTTCTATTTGTTTTTCCCCCGATACTCCCCCTAGTTCGCAATCTCAACTAGATGAAGTGTTGAGCATTATAAATTATGGATGTTTTGGTAAATATCTAGGAGTTCCTGCTGCGATAGAAGGATCCAAGAAGTTGGTGTTTGATGATATTCGAAAGAAAATGGACACAATGATTAATGGGTGGACAAAAAGATTTTTATCTACTGCAGGGAAAGAAGTTTTGCTTAAAGTCGTAGCCCTTACGCTTCCTACATACTCCATGAGACGCTTCAAAATGTCTATGGCCCTTATTAGAGACTTGGAGAAAATTATGACGGTGGGGATCATCAGCATCCAGGATAAAAATTCATTGGCTATGTTGGAATGAGTTGAAAAAACCAAAGATAGAAGGCGGATTAAATTTTAAAGACCTCTTGTGCATGAACAAGGCTTTTTTGGCGAAGAATGGGTGGCGAATTCTGAAGGAGTTGTCATGCTTATTAGCTCAGGTGCTTAAGAACAAGTATTTCCCTAGATCTGACTTTCTTCAAGCTAAGGTGAATGGGATTGTATCCTGGGGTTGGAGGAGTTTAATGTGGGGAAACAATTATTGGACATGGGAGTCTTGTGGAAGATTGGAGATGGGAAAAGCATTAAAATCTGGTAAGACCCGTGGATCCCGTGTAGGAATGCTCTGAGAGTGCAATCACGACAGAATGGTGAAGCTGTTGTTGTTGCAGATCTGTTTTGACGGAATCAAATGAATTGGGATTGGCAGAAACTGACTGGAAGCTTTGCTTGGCTTGAGGTAAGGATTATCATGAATATCCATCTTTATGTTCAGCCTGTTCGAGATTATATCTAGTGGGCCTTTCATATTAGAGGACATTATACGGTGATTTCGGGATACAAATTGGCTTTTTCTTCTCTTAGCCTGAAGCACATGGAGACGCATAGGAATGTTCACGCCATCGCTTGGGGATTAGATCCATATATATGGAAAGAAGTGTGGAAGATTGATGCTACTGCAAAAATAAAACTTTTTATGTGGAAATGTCTTAAAGGATGTCTCACAACAAAAGATGTTCTGATTCGTAGAAAGTGTTGAATTAGCAATGTGAGCTGCCCTATGTGTGATGAGAAAGAAGAAACTATTTTACATCTTCTCATTCGGTGCCCTTTTGCCAAAGCGTAATGATATGCATCTGATATTCGTATTAAGATGGATCTTATTAGAGGTAATTCTTTTATTTCTATTTGGAAGTTTCTGCTTATGTACTGCCATGTTGTAGAGAAGTCTTGCATGCTTGAAAAATTTTCTTATGGCTGTTGGTCGATTTAGCTAGCTCGAAATGAGAAGGTCTTTAATAAAAAAATACATAAATCTGGAGAACTTGTTCAATAGGTGGCAGACTTATCTATCAGAATTTAGAGCGGCTAAGCCTGCTATGGATGAAAGCAATTTTTTATATGGTTTAGCTTTGAAAGCTAAAAGTCCAGTTCATGATTTGGGCTATCGTGGCAGTAATCGTTGGCGTCTTCTGGGTCAATCATTTGTAAAAATCAATGTTTTGGTAGATGCCCATTCTAGCTCTAATTCCTTGATTGGAAGTTGGCTTAGTAGAGGTTGTTCGAAGGAATACATTAGAGGTGGTTGAGTTTCGGCCAATCCTCTGGCTTCTCAGGAAGATGTTTTAGCTGCAGCATTAGTAGAAGGTCTCCGGTTGATGAAATCGCCATTTCTCCTTCATGTGGAGCTTGAGCTATCTAACTTTGATTTTTGGCGTCTTTGTATGTATGGAGATACGAGCTTTCATTTTATTAGAGATTTGTTTAAAGAGCTTTATGATTGTATTAGCGTTGTTTTCCTTTTGGTGAATCGTGGTTGTAATAGGGCTGCACAGTGTATAGTTGATAGAGTTGGGCCTTTTTATTTTTGTGGGGAGTTGGGGTCTAGCCCTCCTTCCTGGTTGGAGGAGGATATGAGTTTAGATTTGTAATTTGTTTGTTGGTTTAATGGATCTATTTTCTTTCCCTGTTAAAAAAATACACTAGTCGATACGTACGTGCTTCGTATGTATTCAACCAATTTAATAATAAAAAAATGGTTATATTCTATGAATTTGTCATATTTTTTAAAAATAATTTTAACTTATTAAATGATAATTTGTCGTATTTAGAAATGTTGGGATTATAATTATTTCGATTCTCAATTTGATTCTTGTATTTTTAATTTTTTAAGTAATGTTCTCGAATAATCTGAAAAATTACAATCGAGTCTTTCTAGCAATTATCCATTAAATTATGAAGAATAAAAATAAAACTGAAATCTATTAAAAAAATATACAAGTGTTGAAATGAATTTAGGCATGAAAGAGTATGACACTTGTCTTAAATTTGTTTGGCTATTATGGTGTAGCATGGACTTTCCTACACAAAATTACAATAACCCATATAAATTCGTTATTTTGTAGTCGAAACCTTCCATTCTTCATTCTTGTTCTCTGTCACCCCTAGCCTCTTTAGAAAAACTCTAGATCTATTTTACCACTTTCATATCATCCGTTAATACTCACAATTTCTACTCTCCTACGAAGTCCCCCACCCCTCTTCTTTCGTCAAGCCGTGTATGATGCCAAGCCAAATGCACAACTTTCTCAATCAGCGAATGTGAAAAACATATTTGCAAGTTTTCAGTTTCACCTTCACCTTTCTCTCAACCGGTAAAGATTCTCATCAAATACATTGAAGCCACCTTCACTCACTAATTGTGTTCCTGTCAAACCAGAAAAGTGTATTTTTTTCCTCTCCACTTAGACATCACCTCCACTCAAGCAGCTCTGCCGAGCAACGAAAATTTCACTCTTTGCTTCTTTGATAATTATTTGTGTTTCTCTCATTATCTGAGTTTCTATCATAGGGGGACGTATACAGTGATGTTCAATAGGCAAAATTCTGAAATATTTATGGTAATAAGCCTCTTCATTGTATGTCTAAATACGTTTTCAAAAATTTATTAGAAATAACATGCATATTCATTTTAAAATCTTCAATGCAATAGGACTGTACTTCATTTTAAACCATTCCTTCCAAATTCACTCCAATAGGTCTTTGAGTCTATATTCCTAGTGTAAACCCATTTCATATTCTAGTTTGACCATTTAATATAGAATAAGATTCAATCACTGCGAACAGTCATTTCAATGAAAAAAATAATCATTTTCAATACAGTCAAAAACAAAGAAGGATATTTTTTAGATTCAAAATAGAGCTCTTTTAAAGGTATTAGATTTAAAATGAGTTTGAATAAGTGCTTTTCATATTTTCTAAATAAACTAGTCATATATAATATAATATATATAAGTTACATGTGAATATGTAATAAAACAGTTATTTCGACAAATATGACATATATATCATAAATTAGTCATATAGAACATAAGTTTTATTATTAATTTCACTCTATAAATTTTTTAAATAAATTATTCAAGTGAATACATATTAGTCAAATGTAATGTCTCTCGTTATCGAAAAAGAAAAAAAGAAATTCTCAAGAAAACTGAGAAATTTGGGGCAATAGGTCAATTAACATGACATTAATAATGGAGCTCCCACACATAATGGTGATATTTAGCCAATCCTCATCTCATGACTATATGATATTAGCTGGTTAATATGATATAATTAACTGACTAGTTAAGATCATGCACTGGAGAATTAGTAAAGTCTCCAAAGTACCCATAATGCTAAGGTCATGCTTTTTGAGTAGCCATATGACCTATCTCACATTGCTCAAAGATGAGCTAAGAGACTTATCACACGTTCACGCACAAGTGTGTGGTGCACAAAGTTAGGTGCTTTGATGGCACAATGTGGTGTTTTGATGCCGGATGTGAATGGTAGTTGAACATCAATTGTCAATTGTTGAGTAGTAATTTAATCTCAATCCTTTAACAAGATATGAATGATTGAGATAAGATTTTAAAAATTTTAAAAAAATGTTTTTATTTTTTTCTCTAACAGTTTAAAAAATCTGATCGGATGATTTAAGGTTAAAAAATTTACGTGTCTGCCTTGGTTCCAATAGCAGACAAACCTCCTCCAAGACAATGTACTTCAGCCTTAAAGTTTTCCACGAGGATGTCAAGGCGGATGTGACATGACAATAGTGAAAGCGTATTACGTGACAATGTTAGAGTAGTCTAAAGTACTCATACATGGACTGCTCTGAATGCTCGTATAAATTGATTAGACCCCTTGAATAGATGCGATCCATCACTTGCACGTTTCAACCCAGTAGGAGAAACACCATATAAAACCTTGTATTCGGCTTTTCAATTCTATAAGAAAAAATAGAATCGTCGATACTACCATTCTCTCCATCTCATTTTCCATGTGTTTTTACTTTATATGTTTTCTTCATGAGAATATGTTAGGAGAACTTAGGAGTATGGACGAGACAGGAGGGATATTTTAGATAAAAATTTAAAGATTAAAAATTAAAATTAATTTAAAATTTAAGAGATTAAAATATTAAAAATTAAAAACTAAAGGGTAAAATTGAAAACATGAGGATTAAAATTATAAAAATAATGGTCAAATTTAAAAAAAATAAAAGTTTTAGACTATTTATAAAGAAATCATGATGGGTCGGGACAAGTCGGGATAAAAGATTTGTCATGTGTCCCATCCCATCCCGAAAGGGACAAAAACAAATTATCTCGTCTCGTCCCGTCCCACTCGATTTGAGATAATTTTTCAAGACGGTACGAATTTTTCGAAACGACTGCACACCCTGTTGGCTTTGGTTCACTCAACAAAGTCAATAGCCATATTGGCTTTGGTTAAGTGTTGTATCAGTTGTATATTCTTTCTATTGGCACCGGTGCAACGGATAAATGTCTTAAGGAAATTTGAGGGCATGTTGCAACCTTTTCTTAGTTTTTAGGCTAAAAAACAAACTGCACTCTCATATTTTACACTTCATGTTATTTATAACCCTGAAGTTCTTTTTTTCATTTATAATCTTCACGTTAAACTTTTTAAACAATATAAGTTTTCATCAAGATTTCATTGTTGTATTAGCAAGGGAGATGATTCAGGAATATGGAATATGGGAGGCTGCATGATAAGGCTGAGCGCAATTCCGAACGAACAAAATACATTGAGATGGACGATATATGGAATATGGGAGAATTTGTGTTGTGTGAGAAAAATAAACGAAGAGTTGGAGAAATGAAGGAATCCTCATACAAACGACATCATTTTTTTTTATTAATGAGATGCAAGTACTTTGTGCATGCTAACAAAATATAATCTTGGCAGACGCTTCAACTATTTTAAAATTTTAACTTCAAGATTAGAAATTACAGAAATAAAACCTGAGGATGATAAATGACATGAAGGGATTGTTTGGTACTGGCTATGTGTAAGGTAAAGTATGTAATAAACTTATTTTTCAATATCTTTTAATATTTTTCCACGTTTATTTCCAGTATTCTAATTGACATGGTAAAATTATTTAATCTGATTAAATAAAAGCTCCACATTGTCTTCCCCACCACTTTTACATAAAAATCTATTTTATCAAATAACTTTCTGAAACAACTTACACACTTACCAACAAACTACACACTTTTCAAAATATCTATTATCCTCTCAAATTCTTATAAAAACATTATTATTTGTTCCCCTACTTCATTTGGGTGTTTGATTTTCTTGAAGACCAAAAGCGCACTTATAAGAATTTCTGTTTTGTTGAGTGTTCTCTTGCCAAAGTTAAAAAATAATTAGTTGATAACCAAGAAAACGATTAATATACATTTTTTCTAGCAAACGATCTATATAGATTTTGCTTTGTAAATTTTGAACAATATGCCATTCAGTTTATTTGCATCTTTGTTTAAAAAATAAGTACTTGTGAGTTGTAAGAAAAAATTATTTTACCTTTTGGCGTAAGAAAATAATTTGATTTTATTTTATTGGTGACGTTAATAAAATAGTTAATTTATTAGTGTGTAGAATAAAATATAGGATAAACTATTGTTTTGTCCCTACAGTTTGGGGTAGTTTTCTATAGTTTTGTCCTCGTTTGTCTGATTTCACACTCATGTTGAAATTACACGAGTGCCCATGAAGGTTGTTGTTGTTTCTGCTACCATGGCCGAGAAGCCGAAGAAGCGGTACTTGGGTTAGGCTAAGGGGTTTGTGGAGGAGATGAGGTTTGTGGAGATGAAATTGCATACTAAGGAACAAGTCAATAAAACCCTAATTGTCGACTAAAGGAAGAAGGAAGAAAATGAGGGAAGAAAATTGCGGAATCTGTTGTACTCAAAAGTCTGCAACAATGGCCATTTGCAATGAGGGGGAAGAAGGAAGAAGAAGGAAGATCCGTGGGTTAAAATAGACGTGGATGCTAGGGTAAAAAATTGAGTGATGTGTCGTTAAAAGATTTACCACGTAGTGCCACGTAAGACTTCTGTGACGGTCCGTTAATTTTTTTGTAGCGGAGTACTTACGGAAGAGAAAACGTGGATCAATAATGTAACTATAGGGTTTACTCTATTACTTTTTAAAGTGCAGGATTGAAAATGAAAACTACTTCAAACTGCAACAGTTAAATTACAGTTTACCCTAAAAAATATAAAGCATGTTGTAACCTAAAAATTTGTAAATAATCATTAACAAAAATCAACTGAAAGCTTGACAATTTCTTAGAAACTATCAATAATTTAATTGTTCTTAAATTCTTTATACAATATTTTCAACAAATTTCCCAACTTTCAGTTAAAAAAAACAAGCTTTACCCAACGTACTTAGATACCAAACAATATAATCTCACTTTTTGCATAATTTTTCAACTTAACTATGTGATACTAAACATATTATCTTAAAATCTTGTCAACTTTATACATATTCTCCTAGAGATAGAATATACTAAATTAGATGCCTATCTTCATGGAGCTTTTATTATATTAAAATCATTAATCATTGAGCTATAGAAAAATAATCCTTGAACTTTTTTTACGAGAATTCCTCTAAAACGCCTTATTTTTTTGAAATGATATAGACACCATTCTAGTTTAAAAAATGATAAATAAATTTATTTTATTAAAAATCTATTAGTTTAGGTGTGAAAAGATAATATTATTCTCATAATTAATCTGATCCAACGTTCTCTATCCTCAAACATAAGTTGACCCATGCTTTGAGGTTATGTGAGTTCTAATTTGAATATTAAAAAAATTGAATCTTATGTTTTTAGAATTAGGAATAAAATGAGGGGAACCGTTGATGTTATGTGATAGTTAAACAATGTTAGTTTTAAATTTAGCAATTATGAATTTTTTGTCAATGAATCCTAACATGAAAGGTGGTATGCATCATTTTTTAAACTAGAAAAATGTATGTTATTTAAGCAAATTACACTGGATGTCAAAGAATTTCTTCCTAATTTTAAGTGCAAACCATCTAACACATAATACTATGTTATAATCAGTAGCGAAAATATGTGTACGTGTCTATGAGATCAGTGTAAAAAAATTATATACTCATCATTTGAAGGGGATTTTTACCTTATCATTTTCGTAAAAAGTGGAAGTAATAAAAAATTGTATTGAAGAAAAAGAGAGAAGTAAACTTCTAACAATCATTTAGACATAAAGAAAAAACTTCTAGCGTAAACAAAGGATTAAAAAAATTGAATAAAAGATCATAAAACTATAAACATGTCACAAAAAACTAGTTGAATCATTTTAGTAGGAGAGAGATTAGCGAAAATATGAGGAATACAAGTGGTTGTTGGAAATTTTGAGCAAAGCCTCGTTAACTTTATTTCTGGTAATAAAAGCAGATAATCAGAGAGAGAGAGAGGATTAGGTTACGTGTTTACTTGTTAATTCAAGTGACACGTCATCTGGTCCCAATTCCAGTCTGGTACTCGAAAACTCTCACTTTTGAAGCGGGCGTCACTCTCTCTCTCTCTCCTGGGTCTCTGTGAAACCTTGGGAAAGAGGCTAAGCTTCACTCTGTAGTTGGAAGTTTCGTACGGAACGCCCGAAGAAACCTTGCCCGAATTTGATGGCTCAAGCTTCGATTCCTTAGCTTAGTTCGTCCAAGTTGGACCGAGCAATCTGTGCTTTCCTCGTCATTCGTTCCACCACATGTTTCTCCATTTTATTTCTCTCTATTTAGCATTCTCTCTCTCTCTCTCTCTCTCTCTCTCTCTCATTTTTGTTTTCAAATCCCTCTCTTCCCTGAAAAAGCTCTCATTCTCTCTTCTTCTCTATCTTTATCTATCTCTGTGTGAAAAGTCTCTGTTGGTGGATTTTGAGCTGAATTATGACCTATGCTTCTGGCTTTTGTGTTTAATTGTTTGAATGACAGGCTGATTGATTGGTCTGTTGCGAGGGACTATTGATTTGGGGTTGAGCCATAATGAGTGCTGTTAGTCGCAATAATTTAATCTCTGTACACCCTGATGAGCTCAAGTTTCAATGTAAGTTCCTCGTCTCCCCTCCTTTTCCCTTTCTCTATTTTGTATTATACACAAAACACACTTTTATACGCATTTCAATTCAGACTCATGGTGAAGCGCTGAATTCTTTCCTTCTTTCTTTCTTTTTTTTGGGTAAAAGACATACTGAAATATGTAATTTAAATGTATTACTTCTTTACATCTTATTCACGTTGGTGATTGTGGTGCAAGTCTACGATACGGTTTTGCAAATATTCCTAAAGAGGATATGAAGTGGTGGAATGGTGGGTTATTTTAAAAAATCAGAACTATTTGAATGGGGAAAAGCTCGAATGCTGTCAGTTGCATTTGTGAATACGCAGTTTGAAATTGGTATGGATTATTTTGAAGAGAATAACTTTGATATAATGGATGACGACGCAAGTTTTCCTCCAGAAGGTGTAATTGAACGAAATGTGCAACAGATTGTGGAAGAAGCTTAAGGCATGAGTGGTGTTATTGAAGCATGCGATAATTGGTATTATAGAGGCGTGGCTGGGAATAATTGGTATTCTAGAGGCGTGATAAATAATGGGCTGAACACTGCAAAACTCAAAGAAATGCATTGAAAACTTAAAGGGAATGGAAAATGCAGACTATAGTTAGGTAGGATGTATGTATGTAGATTAGACACACACACTTGTGGAGGATCTGCATAACTCTTAAAGAGATGGCTAAAGGCCGATACGTCAGCAGGACTCCTGCTAGAAGCTGAAACTATGCCTTTTTTTCTGAAGAGGAAGGGAGGACTTATCTTTGTTTTATGCTTTGTGTCTAAATGTGTTATGGATGTTGCATTGTTACCAACTAGGGTTTGTTCAAGAATGTTGTTTAGACTTATAATCATGGAGTTCTTGTTGTCAGTTGAGTTGGACAAGCAGAGCCACTGTGATCTTAAAGTTTTGAACAACTCAGAACATCATGTTGCTTTTAAGGTACTAATTCAATTGTTCTATAATTGCAGTCATGTGCTTTCTCTTATCTACATCCATTTCTGAAAACATTCTGGGATTTATGATTTGCTTGTTTTTAATGTATAGTCCTTTCACTTTGTAGGTTAAAACCACTTCACCCAAGAAGTATTTCGTACGACCCAACACCGGTGTTATACAGCCTTGGGACTCATGTATCATCAGAGGTGCGCCTGGTTATTCTATCCCAATCTCTTAATTGTTAAATCTTAAACTGTTTTTAAAACTTGAAATAAAGATATTTTACGAGATATGAAAGTTTCATTTGTCTTTTTTTTCTGGTGAAATTGATCGCCTATTTACTCTCTCCATTCGTGTAAGTGCACAAGCGGAGCCTACCGAAAGTAAATATGTTTTCCTAAGCAAATCTTTTAGGAGATATGTTCAATGTTTTTGGCTTTTTATATTTTCATGTAATCAAAGTATTAGCTAGCAGCGTCCAGTCATTTGCACATCATTTGCCACATAGGCTGCTATTTGCATATAAGCTATATCCTATTTGGTGCCTTTTATTTTTAGAATCTGCTATTTGACTTGAAATTAATTTCTGTATCTGCAGTGACCCTCCAAGCTCAACACGAGTATCCTTCCGATATGCAATGCAAAGATAAATTTCTCTTACAAAGTACAATAGTTCCTCCAAATACTGATGTGGATGAACTTGCTCAGGATACTGTAAGAATGGAGAGTTGAACAATGTATTTTTTGGAGTTGCTTGATCATATCAAATTTTAAGCTAAATGCTAAATTTCTATTGCTCTTTTCAGTTCAATAAGGAGAGTGGAAGGGAAATAGATGAGTGCAAGCTTAGAGTTGTTTATGCTTCTCCTTCATCAGCTCAAGGAAACTCAGAAGATGAAGTGCTAAAGGGTTCCACGAGAGGCCTTGATACTATCTCTGTGAGTACTATTAAAACTCTTCCGGTTTATTTCAGCTGGTTCTGTGATTCATGTATTTAGTGGACTGAACTGGCCTGCATGTTTATGACACGTTTACTGTGTTTTATCACTGTTGCTTGAAAAATAGTACTTATCGTGTGGTCATGCTACAATTTTCTAGACGTGGTCCCAGAATGCCAAGTTTTTCGGACGTTCCATCATTTATTAAACTAGTCCAATGTCTATCAATTAGCATTTAACGTACTAATATTGAGAATAAGACGGTAGCCAACCTGAGATGAGGTTTTGACAGCCATGAATCACACAGTTGTTATGAACACAATGGTTATTTGATATATTTGTTGTCTACTGCTTTCTTGGGGAACAAGGACACAATTAAAGTTGACAAACATGGGAAAATATCCGAAATGATTTTAGATTTCATTGTGAGAAACAGAAGTAAAAAGAGCTAAAGTTATTTCTTTGATATGTTTAAATTATATTCCTTTTGGAAGAACATTACTGATGTTGGATATGACTTGTAATCTTTTGTTTGATCACCACTTTCCATCATTATACGGGTTCTTTCTTTGAACTTTCTATTTTCATTGCACATCCTTCTTTATTACAAGTACCTTCATTGTTAAGAAAATCATGATATGAACCGTTCGAATTCTGTTTACGCATCTACCTTGTGAAATGGATTCTGTTTACGCATCTACCTTGTGAAATGGATTCTGTTTACACATCTACCTTGTGGAATGTATGTTTACTTGTTGAACTGTTTCTCTCTTTTCTGAGTGTTCTCATATATTTAGTACTTGCTGATAGTAATTTGAAATAAGGATTGCTAATAATGCAGAGAGGTGAAAATATTTAAAGATTTATACTTCATGCAAATACCGCCTTCATATAGAACTCAGACAACTGGCCGTATTGAACATGGTGTTTATGGAAGCAGCTAGAGACTTATTTTAATATCTTGATTTCCATTCTTTTAATTTTTAATTTTTTGTCGTTCTTGTTCTTTAAATGTAGAATCAGACTTTACAACATCTAAAGGAGGAAAGGGATGTGGCTGTTAGACAAACACAACAACTGCAACAGGAACTGGTGAGTTTTCTTTTCCTTTCGTTTGGGGTCAAAGACTTGGTGAATTAGTGTATGTTGTTGGTTTACGTTTTCGTTCCAGTTTCATTGTTCGATCGGATACGATAATAATGACAATTTAGAGAAGCTTTTCGAAACAATGATAAATATAATAAATGTAGAGGGATACACTTCTTTGCATGATTTTCAGAATCGTGATCCTACCTAGGATTGTGGAGAGGTCTCGCGAATCGGATCGTAAGATCGAAACGTGATTGTAAGATCCTACTACTATATATTAGTAATATTATGAAAAACCACAATTTACCAAACTACATATTAAAATTATTGTATATAGTTAATCAACGGTAAATTTCACTATTTTTACTAAGTGCGCTTTAAATAAATAAATGATAACTTAAAAATTGAACAGATTAAATAAACTTTATATTGTTTTCTTATGAATATCTTATAAAATTATTGTTAGTAGGATCGTAAGATCGTAGTAAGATTGTAAGATCCTACCAATCAAAAAATATAATAGGATCATAATATCCTCTAAAATTCTACCTATGAATCGGATCGTGGGGGTTAGATATGATCATAAAATCGTAAGATCCTACTATCCACAACCATCCTTTTTTGTCTCTAAGACCCCGGAAGAGGCTTCATCACTGACCAAAATGGAAATTGGATGCCTATGACTGCGTGTTAACTTCAAGTTAAATAAATTTCAACCTATTTAAATGTTGGATTATGAGAAAGTCAGTTTATCTTAAATTTCGAAAGTTAATGGGATTTATGAAAGAACAGAGCATTCAGATGAGATGTTTGGTTTGGTGCATGTGGAAATTAGCTGTTAGGATATAGGAGATCCAGGGTATGACAATGAACATCGTTATCCTTCTTATTTAAAAAAATATGGATATGGCTATTTTTATATTATTTGTTATATTCTACCATCCGACATTCATATCTGGCATGACAAATAGGTCTCTAGACGATTGCTGCCAACAGTGTTGTTGAAATATGTGTTGATTGGACAGTTAAGTAGGCAAATATTGTAAAATTTGTATGATGCTGAAGATGGGTATTAGAATAAAACCTTTTAAGTGACTTGTTCCAAACAACCTAATAAATACAATCTCCCGAATATTCGGTAGCTGTCGTTAAATCAGGCGGAATATTTCTAATTTGTTACTTTCTTCTTCAACAGGATATGCTGAAGAGGCGAAGATATCGGAAAACAGATCCGGGCTTCTCCTTGGCATTTGCTATCTTTGTGGGGTTCATTGGTATCATGGTTGGTTTTCTCTTGAACCTTTTGCTGTCTTCACCTTCTACAGAATGACTCTACCTGCTTGACCACAATCAAGAAAGATCTCAGGAGACATATTTTCTTTTCAATTTCATTGTAAAATTGATTGATAGAAAGTTGTAATACTTTCTCTGCCTTCTTTTTGTACATCTTTAACTTGTTCTTTTGAATTGCTTTTTCATCAATTCGTTTTATGTTCTATAAATTGGCTCAATTTGACGATGAGATTCTTTTCTGAATTGAAATGTTAATAGTGCTATTCTGTGATAGCTTCAAAAGAATTGAATTTTGTCCTTTAAATGATAGTGCATAGCAAAGATGGTGATAGGATTTTCATTACAACAATAATTGGTTCCTAAAATGTGAGCAAGTGTTATGGTTGATGATCCAACTATGTTGTTACAAGTGTTATAATGTTTGTTTAGAAGTTATTTTTAATTTAAAAACAATAGGTCTCGTGTAAATTTTATTAAATTTGATTCTTCCTTTTAACTATTATCACTATTATCAACGCATGTAAAAACATTAAACATTATTAGGTTACATCAACTGTATAGGAGAATTCTTTTACACTTAATTCAGAGCCAACTCTATAGTGGAGTTCTTTTTCACTTGATTCAGAGTCAATTATTGTTTTTTAGTGATACAACATTTTAGGAAAAGAGCTCGTTTCTTGGGAAATTTTTTTTATTAACAAATTGGTGATAGGATTTTCATTACAATGATAATTGGTTCCTAAAATGTGAGTAAGTATACTATGTTGTTACAAGTGCTATAACATATTAGAATTTATATTTAGTTGTGTAGATGCAAGGGTGTCACGTGGGTGAGGTGCATGAGTGGTCTAATCTTAGCTCGTGACCAGAACAACACCTGAGAACGTCGGGGAGGACGTCAGAAGGTGAAGGGGGAGCACTCTAGATACTCAAAGGCAGTGACAAATGCTTGTTCTCTCTCTCTAGAAGTGAGAGTTTCTCACTCTAAAAATGGGAGCTTCTTTATCTAAAGTCGGAGCTTCTCTCTCTAAATTTTCAATCCTCTCAAATGAAGGAGGAGTCCTCATTTTATAGGTGAACAAAAGGAGGGGGGATCATTGTAAATAATCTCTTGATTAGTTGCAAGCCCGCCAATCAAATCGTGCCACCTAAGTTGACTGATCATGTTTAGGTGAGTAAGAGGAGGATTATACATGAGTCAATCGGGTGGTGTCATGTGGGCCTTTATGTAATGACCATGATCTAGGGAGAACACGCCTAGCCGGTGAAGCACGATGACGGTGTTCACCCAACGCCTCCTCTACAAAAGTTCTCTCAAACAAAACCCCTCCCCAAGGTGGGAGGGTAGCACACCCTCAATGTTTAGAGTGGTCGTACTGACGAGATATGTCCTTAGCCTAGTACAACGTAACCTCGCCCCTAATCTTGCCAGTCCATAGCCTCCCGAACGTTCCCAAGCAACCATACGCCCACCCAAATTTTTACCACTTGACTTGGTGGTTTATGATGTGATGACTCGTTGTGATAGTATAGTGGTGTGTCTACAAATTACATTACAGAGAGTGATTGATGCACCTCCATGGTTGTGGGTGACATCAATGGTGCTAGCATAGGGGTGACACCCCATAGTGCTGCCATGGGGACGACCCCCATGGGTACCTTAGTGGCGGCACCTCAAGGGGTGCAATTCAGTGGTGACACTCCATGGTACGTCCTTGATGGAGACACTCTCTATACTCCGTAAGAGTTGCGCTTTGCGAGTAGTTAACGTTGAGGTCGTCAACCCTCATGTACAAGTTGTAAAACAATAGGTCTAGCAAAAATATTTCTTAAAAGAAGTGTGAATTTTATTAAATTTTATTGTCTTTAACCATTTTGACACATGTAACAACATGATTGAGTCACATTAACTGTAAATGAGTTCTTTCTCACATGATTCAGAATCGATTATTGTTGTTTTAGTGATACAACAATTTTAGGAAAAGAGCTTTGTTTCTTTAAAAAAATTTATTAACATTATGGGCAAATCATTTTGACCATTGAATTGGTCTTACAAAAATATATAACTAGCGATGAAATAAAAAAAAGCTCAAATAAGGAATTTTGGTAAGAATGATCTTATTATATAAATACTTAATAAAAATAACACTTAAATAGCTCAATAAACAACCAATACCATACTAATAACTTAATGATTTTACAATTAATTTTAAAACTTTCTAAATTAAAAATAGACATTATTTATATACAATAATAGTCATTTTTATTTATAAAACATTAAAATGGGTGATATGCACCACAATTAGTTAATTTGTGGACGGTAAAAATACGAAATATTATTCGAGAAGTATTATACGGTCAAAAGTAGGTCAAAAATTTGGTCAAAAATATGCAATTCGTTAAAATTCTTATACGGGTATTAGACATATATTAAACATTTTTCTTTCACAACAAAATTGAATAAAGATTTCGTAAATACAAGGTGGATAATATAAAATCAATGACATATAAAAGTACTTCCAACCAAGTAACGCATATAAAAAAATTATTTACCTTTTATCATTTTCAGATACTGAAAAAGATATATAAATAATAGATTTTATGACCAAAATTATACTTATTCTAGATTCTTGAAATAATTAAGCTATACAAAAGATTAAGCCCAGCAATTTAAAAAATGAGAAATTAAGGATTTAATCAAGTTTTAGTTTTACTTTTGTATAAAGTCACTTTTGGTAATTTTGCACATGATCGAAATGAAGAAGAGAAAAATCAGGTAGTTAAGATTTTCTTTGTTATTTTATCTTTATGCCCTTTTTATAATTGATTTGTGTTTTAGGCTTTTTTCCTTCTTCTTTGCGTCTTTCTTACAGCTTCATTTCTTTACAGGTTTCTTGAAACTCATTTGCTGAATTCAATCATGCCTCAGACTTTAAGTTTCTCGATTCTGCAAATTTTAATCTTCTTCTTCAATTCGTTTATTCATTCATATCTGAAATAAAATAGCAGGGTTTTTTTTGTTGATTCGTTACTCTTTGCGATAATATCATGTTGATTTCACAATTATATTTTAGGCGAATTTATGAACAATTTTCTATAGCAAATTCTTTCGAAATTGATCAACTATATACATGAAATAAAATTTATAGCAGATGCTATTCATCTATTTACGCTTTTTGCAATTTTCTATTATAGGATATTGATAGAAGTTTAAATTTTCATTTTCTGCAGATATTCTGTGTATACTATTTTCTACAGATTTTCATAATTAGTCATATGGTATGACTATTTACTATAAGTATAAATTTGTACACGATATTAATATTTACACGGATACTATATATTTATGTACGCATGGTACATTATCGTATACATCATGTAACAACTTTTTATTATACATATGTACTCATAGTATCTTAATATATAGTGATAATATATATTTATGTACCCGTGGTTGCTATGACAATTATGATGGATATTGTGAGTATACTGTTTTTCTGTAGATTTTTATAATTAATATCATATGGTATATACTATATACTACAGGCTTATAATTGTAAATATTTATATTTACATTAGGATAGTATACATCTATGTACGTATAGTATATTACATATACATTACGTAACAACTTTTTATTATACATATGCACTCGTGACAATTATGATGAATATTGTTGATACGACGATGGATAGTAAATTTCAGATGATATATCTGAATTTTGTAATGAATGATATTCTTTTATGATAGAAGTATAGATTGAAATGATTTTAAAGATTGTTACTGAGTTTATGATGATGTGTATAATGTTTCATAAATATTTCTCAAGCAGGCATATGATTATATACTACAAATACATGCATGTGTACTATACATAGTATATAATAATATATCATATAACAAATTTTAAGCACGAGAAAAAATTTGTAAAATATAGAAAATACACTGGTTTGCCTCTAGAAAACATAGTAAAACAAATGGACAAACTATTAACTCATAATGTAGGTATATTAACTTAGTTTCATGAAAGAAAAACTCAGATAAACTATGAAAAAACTCAGTACATGATATAGTGATGAAAAGTCAATACATAATATATTGTTATATAAGAAAATGAAAACAGAAATTTCAAATTACAATCACGGTTTTTGTTGAACGTTGCGTTGTTAGATGTAAATTCATGTCAATTGCTATAATATAGGTTTGTGACGGAGATTTCGAAGGATTCGCCGCGTTACAGGCTTCCTCGCGTAAGTTTCTCGCGTCATCACGAGAGATAAATAGAGGCTAGGGTTTTCGCTGAAATGAGATGGAGGGAGTCAATGTTTTCTTTTGTTAATAAGGATAATTTTGACAGTTCACTATTATTATTAGGTTTTCATATTGAGCTTTTAATAAATTCGGCTATTTATGCAATTTATTAAATTTTGGGTTATTATGTCATTTATTTTGGGCTAGTTCGAGCCTTAAAAACACACAAAAGCTAATTAAAGCACACAATGCACATAGCCCAGCACAAAATATAGAAGAATGGCCCAAACCCACATCGGTAGGCAATGAAAAACTCCCAGATCTACTCTCTCTCTCTCAGACCCTAAACTCAAAGAGGAGGAATACTCAATCCCACATCGGCAGAAGAGCAAGGAGTAAGTGCTAGAGGAGTCTATATATATGAGGTAAGCATTCGAGAGAGATAACTGGGCTTTATAGAAGCGCGCAAATTTGGCTGTACTCGAATTTAATTGCTATTCAACTCACTCGAATGGTATTGTTTTGGTTAAATGTACTTGTGTTTACCGCATCGTTGAGAAGAGTTGCACTATCGTTGAGAAAGGTGCAGATTCGCCATAACATTGAGAAGAGTTCAGATTCGCTCCATAAAATATCATATCATTGAGAATATTCAGATTCGTCGTATCATTGAAAAGAATACGGATTATTCGGATTCGCTCCATAAATGCGTATTTTAAAAATTTGTCGTTTCACGTATAAAATGTGATTTAACCAACACTAATATGCACTAAGATTTTCATTTTAAATTCTTTATGGGTGGGTTTAGTACGGGGAAGCAAGTCAATATGCCTGTAAACTTAAGAAAATAATTGATTACGTTCTTTGGTTTGGTTTGAAAATTTTGAATTTTTTTAAGATGTGTAAATAGTCAGAACATGAAGATGTCCTCATTTTGTAGGGTATCTTAAACCCTCTAAAATTTGGGGTTATTTTCATATCGGACATTTTTACTTTTTCATTTTCTTCTTTTTACCAAACTATCCTCCATAAATATATAATAACTAATAAATATATTTTGGTCCAAGAGTAAAATTAGAAATTGACAATCATATATATAACATTTCTTTAAACTTAATCAAAACAAACATAATTCTCACTATTATATTATAACATTCTTATTTGTTACCACATAAAACAATGTTTATTTTTTAGACATCATATTCTCCCAAAGTACTATAATCTTGGTTATTGAACTGAAAATCATGAGTGTTTTTCTTATAAGAATTATTATTTTATATTATAAATTTTATAGCACATTAATACACTTGTAGCAGTATTGACTCAATTGTATGAAGAATATTTGATGAAAATCTACATGACACATCATAATATAATGGTTTGGTCGAAAAATTAATAAGTATATACGAAAAAAATCCATGGGTAAAATCTACATTTTTGTTATTATTTATATTGGTCATCTTATTATAAATTAAGTAATTGTTATTCATAAGTATTTTTGTCCAATGATAAAATTGAAATTTGACAATTATACCTAAAACACCACTTGTCTATTCTATCAATATAAATAAAGTAATTTAGCACCCTCGTCATTAAATTAGAACATTCTCAAGTATTAACAAACAAGTAATCTTAACTTTTCAGGCATATACATTCCCACAATCATATCCAGTAATCTTATTCTGGAAATCATTTACTCACAATCTTATATCAAACGGCTCATATGTGCTTTTGTCTTGTTCTAATTCAATCTATTCAACTGGCTCACTATGACTCAAATGAGTTCGTCTTACATTAACGATTCAGAGATTGGAGAAAATTAGGTATTTAGTCTAGTTTATTATTTATTTTTGTTAAATGACATTTTTTTTTCTTATTTTGCAGATATGACCAAAAATTTCATAACACCCCCTCTCTCGCGCGCGATCCTTGCTGGTTTCTTATTTCTCATTGGGTTCTTCACATGGCTTGTTGTATTGGGCATAGTGCCCTCAAAACATGTGTTTAGACATTTTTTAAATTGAAATTAATGAAATTATAATTTTCTTATAATTGTTCTTTTGAACTATTGTTTAATAATTTATATAAATATATGGAAATTCTATATTCATTAATGAGACTGTGATCTTGTATAAGTACGAGATAATTAAGATAATAGATAATGAATAAAATAGTCTGTAACATATTAAAGTATGAAATCTTTAATGAATGGTTGATAGTACGATTCACTAAGCATTTTTTTGGATGCATGTGATCTATATCCGGATCACTGGTGTGGATAGACATCTTAATGAATGTACTTTATATAATAAGATTATATAAGATTGGACCGATGTAGATTAATATCTTTATTAACTTACCGTTTATCATAAAGATTTAATACACATCAAATCTGATCATATGTAGATTAGTCTGAATCCTGAGTAGTCATGAACTCATATGCATGTCTACTGGATCTTTTGATTCATTCTTTAAAGTTTGTTTGTAAAACAGATTGGTGACTTTTATTTTGGAGATTCAGTGATATTGATGACTGGGAACATGATCTTACAAGATTTGAAATTCAAGCTTTTCATACGAATCGTATATTGGTTCCATTAAGTGTTAATTCTGAAACTGAATGGTTATTGAGCTCAAATTTGTAATACGACTATAAATTGTCATTCACTAGTGAATTAATGGTACTTAAGGATCAAGAAGTAGGTAGAAGGCTAAAACGATAATTTTGATCAACTCTAATTTATGAACCAGTAATGGGAGAACATAACTACATAAAATAATTATATCAATGGACTACAAAAGAATACTCTATAAATATATTCTGTAATGACTAAGAGTGCAGTTTCATATTTATAGTGGAAAACTAATGAAATTAATAAATAAGATTATTTAATTAATAATCTAATTTATTAGAGCTTAGAATTATAGGTCCATGATCCCCGAGTCACATCTGTACTACATAGTCTAGGGTGTGAATATTTCAGTAAATGAGAAAAGGATTAACTTGCGATATGAGTTAAATTTTCTGGGGTAAGTATATAATTATGAGATAATTAGAAGTAATTAATTAATTAAATTATTTGTTATAATTTTCAGAAATTACAATTAAATAATTATGTCGATTAATTTTTATGTTTATCGATAGTGAGACATCGTATTTGATTAAATTATTATGAGATAATAATTAAAATTTGAATCAACTAAATATGTTATTTATAAATTAACAGATAAGTTAGATGATAGGGGTGATCAGATATGTTAATTTTGAATTAATTGATATCTAAGTATTTATCTAATTAAAAATAATAACAAATTTGAAAAAATTATGACGTGACATGTTGGATTGCCACATGTCTATCACTGATTTTTGAATCAGGGATTGGCATGAATTACTGTAGTCCACACGGTACTACAATGATATGTAGCACACTGAAGTGCCTCACGGCACTACACTGGTGCCGTGAGGCACTACAACTCTGCACGACACACTGTAGTGTCGTGTGACATTACAGTGTTGCACCAATTGCAGTGGGTCCCACTACATGGCACATTTATAAATAATTCGTTATTTTATATACACCCTAAAACCTAATGAGCCTTGACCTCGAATATATGTAGATATTATTGTATTAGCAAAAAAATGGGTGATTAAGTGATTGAAGCATTCACTGTGATTAAAATTTGATCAAAGACTCTATGAATACTCCAATTCTTTTTCAGAGTTTTTGTCTCACAAAAATCATTCTTCAAATCTCTAGATCTCATGTGTTGAGTACATCTAGAATCTGAATAGTATTTTTGATATATTCTACGTGCCCACAGACATCCTAACGTGTTTGAAGATTGACGTGGACGATCTTGGTATAGATCTCGCAGTCTGTTGTTTGTCGAATCTCTAGTTCATTGTTGCCAATGACGCTTGATAGACTACAAGAGGTATAAATTCATATATTTATGTCTTAGATTTAACGTATAGATATATAATGAATCAGATGAGAAATTTTTTTTTAACCTATGGCGCCGCTATTATTTTTTCAATCAATAAAAAATTTAAATAAACTGCCTCCGCTGCGCGCCTCAATTTTTAACAATTGGTATCATAGTGGTCTTTATACATGTATATATTAAATATTGTGTGGGTTTCTTATATTATTCTATATATATTTTGATATGTATGAATGAATGGATAATTATATTTTTTAAATGTATGGTTAATGATGAATTGTTAATTGTATGGTGACTTTTGGGTTTAGACTTTATTTTTTTCCTTAGATCTTGTGTAAGACGTTTTTGGGGCATAAAATTTTTTGTAATTTTTATTTATTTTGAATATTATGTTGTAATAATTTCACACGCGAGAAGATGATGAACACACGAGACGAACGAGGATAAGAAAAAGGATAAAGAAACTCCGTCAAGGAGTTCGGGCGCCGACACTGGCAAAATGGTTGCCTGCACTGGCATCGCCAGCTTTCCAGTGGTAGTGGCGCCGACGCCGCCGTGAGGTACACCGGCGGTTTTGCCGCTGATCGTGGATGGGCAGTCGGCGGCGGCGGCAGTGGGAGTGTCCCACTACAACCACCAGCGGCAATCGTTGTAATTGCCAGGTTATGTTTCGTGGATGCCTTGATACCGTGTTACCATATCCCTGTAATGTTTCACGATAATCCAAATCTTATTTTTTATCTTTTGATTTTTCATAGGATAATTATCCATTTTTATTTTTAAAAAATTAAAATTAATTAATTGATTGGGTTTGACCCAAGTTTTATGAGTCATCAAATTATTTTTTTACTATCAAATTTATTTATTTTAAAAGGATAATTAATGAGATTATTTAATTAAAAAATAGTTTATCCCAACTAAAGGGTTTTGATTAAAATTTGAAGATTATGAAGGTGGACCTCTGGTAGAGAAAGAACTATTTTTAAAATATATATTATTGATTTGATTGATAACATGACCATACATTAGTCAATCACATGCCATACATGAAACCCCACATAATTTTATTTAATCATGCATCTCATCAGTAGATACATGATTGATTAGAAATCTCCTAATGTGATTACCAAATTTAACTATTTAAAACTTGGCAGTTTACATAACCTTTAGAATTACTGACTTTATTAAAGTTTGATTAATGTAATTAATTAATTATTCTAAATTCATATTTTTTTCTGTAGAAGGTTAAATTAACTTAGACAAATAAGATTAGATTAATAATTAATTTTATATTCATAGGGTTATTTTAACTAGTAATTAATTGATTAGTTAAAATAAAAACACATCGATTATAAATTAGTGAGTGGAAGATGGTTGACATGGCAATGTGACATATGGTCTCCATTATTAGTACAACATCGTGAGATACATTGAGGGCCTAGAGATGGCTTTATTTTCACCCTCTTAAGGAAATTTTGAACTATATCAATATCAATGTTGAACTTTTTAAGAAGATAGGACTATGTGATGTTGTTTAAACTTGACCGACCCTAAGATGACATATTCTAAATCAAGGCATGGAATATGAAATAATGGGTTATACTCACAAAGTCATAATTAAGATTTGAATGGATAATTGTGATTTGACCAAATAAGCGATACATTATTGTTAAAAGAAAAAATATGAGATATTTTAACTTTTAATTAATAAGGATGAGAATGTCTCATAGACAATTTAAAACTAATCTGACCAACCTTAAGTCGACACATTAATTGTTAGGTTATCTTATCTTAGATTAGTGATCGTTAAGTTTATGTATTTGATATGTTGTATTCATGCATCATCTTTACTTTATGAATTTATTGATATTTATTACAATTATATTAAATGGTGTATGTTTATTTTTCAATTATTATTATGTCTGTCATGAGCAAACCTATTACTATTTTACTTGCACTTGAAAATTTTAATAGTGATAATTTCATAAGATATAAGTCGAATTTGAATTTGATGCTTATTTGTGAGAACCACAAATTCGTTCTTACTAAGGAATGTTCTGAGGAGCCCGCTGCTAATGCCCTAAGAATGTTAAGGACAAGTTTAATGTTTGGATTTAGTCTAACAACAAAGCTAAGTGCTACATGCTTGTGAGCATGAATGATGTTCTGAGAACAAAACATGGAAACTGCCTATGAGATTATGGAATCTTTACAGGCGATGTTGAGGCAACAATCTGATGAAAGTCGTCATGAGACTAATATGAGCTATATGACTACTAAGATGGAGAAAGGTACTTTTGTGTGTCAATATCTTTTGAACATGATCAACATAATGTATGAGGCAGAAGTACATGGAGCTACCATTGATGAGCGAACTCAAGTCAGCATTATACTTGAATCGCTCACGCCTTCTTTTTCTGCATTCACTACCAACTATGTTATGAACAAATTGCAATTAAATATGACCTAGTTGAATGAACAACAGACCTAGTTGAATGAACTACATAATTTTGAGTCACTCAACAAGAGTATAACCAAAGAGGCCGAGACAAATGTTGCAGAGTAAAAGCTTTCTTCCACTGTTGTTAATAGTAACAAAAGGAAGAAAGAAAATGGTAAGGGCAAGAGTAAGAACAAGAAAGGAAAGAAATCCAAGACATCACCTAAAACCAATAAGAACAAGAACGACAGCAAGCCCAAGGAAAAAAGTTTCCAGTGGGGTTGAAGACCACTGAAAGAGAAACTGTAACAAGTATTTCTCCGAGCTAAAAAAGAAAGGTAAATATGATTTACTTGTACTTGAAGCTTGTTTAGTGGAATACGATTTGTCATCCTGAATATTAGATTCAGGAGCCACTAATCATGTATGTTCTTCTTTGTAAATGCTTGATTCGTCAAGGGAGATGGCTGATGGCGAGGTGATAATGAGAGTTGGAAGTGGTGCGCTCGTGTCAGCAAAAGTATTGGGACCAATCCGTTTGAGTTTTAGAAATAATTTTCTTATTTTGAACAATGTTTAGTTTATTCATGGATTTTCGAGAATTTGATTTCTTTATCGTTGTTGCACGAACAATTTTTTAATATTTATTTTAATATTAATCAGTTTATTATTTTTAAGAATGGATTCAAGTCATGCAAAAGTTTTGAGCAGACTATATATGCTTAAACCGACCGAACGTGCGTTAAATAATTCAGAATTGTTTAAAGTATCAAATCCTAAAAGTAACAAATGACAAAGAGTTTTTCATGACGATGACACGTATCTATGACATCTTAGGTTGAGTCATATTAATCTAGATAGATTAAACCGGTTTACAAAGCATGGTGCTTTGAGAGAACTAAAAGTTGGGACTCTTCCAGTTCATGAATCTTGTTTAAAGGGTAAAATGATCAAGAGACCTTTCACTGGAAAGGGCCAAAGAACCATTTAATCTAGTACATAGTGATGTCTATGGACCGATCAATGTACAAGCTAGATGTGAGTATGAGTATTTCGTTACATTTATGACAATTACTCTAGATATGGTTATACTTACCTAATGCATAGAAAGTCAAAAACTTTTGAAAAGTTTAAAGACTCAAAGTTGAAGCTAAAAAACAATTAGGTAAATCTTTGAAAACACTTTGATCACATCAAGGTGGTGAATACTTGGATTTAGAATTCAAGAATTACCTACTAGAGTATGACATTCTATCATAACTCACAATACCAGAAATGCCACACTAAAATGGTGTTTCAGAAAGGAGAAACCAAACTCTATTGGATATGATTAGGTCGATATTAAGCTACTCATCACTACCACTCAAATTCTGGGGATATGCACTTCAAACGGTAACCTACATTTTAAATATAGTACCTTCTAAGTCTGTAAGCAAGGCACCATTAGAGTTATTGAATGACTCAAAACCTAGCTTATGTCATTTCCATATATGAAGGTGTCAAGCTCACGTTCTTCGACCCAAGACAGAAAAGTTAGACTCAAGGTCTAAAGTGTGTATATTTGTTGGTTATGCTTTAGAAGCAAAATGTAGGTATTTTTATAGTCACAAGGATCAAAATATGTTTGTATCGACAAATGTCACTTTCTTTGAACAAGACTATATGGATAACTATAAACCTTAGAGCAAAGTAGTTCTTGAAGAATTAGCATCTAATTAGATAAGACCACTTTCATCATTAGCTGATAAACGATAAACCACAAAAACCATTGTTCCAATTCAGGAAACCCCAGTGCAACGTCATAGTGGGAGAGTTGTAAGACAACCTATTCGCTATGAACTAGAGACACATGTCCTAGTATCTGACACTGACAAGGACGATCTGTTAACCTTTAAAGAGGCGATGAAAGATCCTGAAAAGCAGAAATGGCAAGATGCCATGAACCAAGAAATAGAATCGATGTATTCTAATTCTGTCTGAGAACTTGTAGATCCACCTGAAGATGCCAGGCTCATTGGATGTAAATGGATCTTCAAGAAGAAAAGAGGTGTAGATGTGAAAGTAGAGACTTTCAAGGCACGACTGATAGCCAAATGTAATACACAAAGAGAAGGAGTCGATTATGAAGAGACATTCTCTCTCGTTGCCATGCTAAAATTCATTTGCATCCTTTTATCCATAGCCGCTAGTTTAGACTATGAAAAATATGATAAATGGATGTCAAGACATTTCTGAATGGCTCTCTTAAAGAAAATATCTATATGATGCAACCAAAAGGGTTCATGAAAAAGTGACAAGATTAGAAAGTATACAAGTAGCTTAAATTCATTTATGAATTAAAGCAAGCATCAATATCTTGGAGTCTTACCTTAATTGAAATTATTAAATTGTATGGCTTCGAGCAAAACGTTGACAAAGCTTGTGTTTATAAATATATCAAAGATAAGATAGTGGTTTTGTTTGTTCTTTATATCATACTCATTGGGAATGATGTAAAAATTTTGGTCAAAAGTAAAGAAGTGGTTAGCTGAAAAATTTCACATAAAATATTAGGGAGAGGCCGGCTATGTTCTAGGCATCCAAATTCTAAGGGATAGAAAGAACGAGCTCTTGATACTTTCTCAGACATCTTATATTGATAAGGTGCTTAAAAGATTATCAATGAAAAATGCCAAGAAAGGTCAACTACCGACCATACATGAAATTGTCAATTCCAAGGAGCAATGTCCTAAGACACCTCAGGAGGAAAAGGATATGATAAATGTTCCTTATGATTCAACTGTTGGTAGTCTCATTTATCCAATGTTGTGTACAATACCAAACATCATTTATGCAGTAGGAATTGTCAGTCGTTATCAATCAAATCCTGGTTTAGAACTTTGGATTGCAGTAAAGCACATTCTCAAGTATCTTCGGAGAAAGGGAAATTATATGCTTGTTTATTCAGGTCAAGACCTGAACCTGTAATTTTTCTTTTGAATTATTGCTGAATAGATTGAAAGTTTCCTCTAATTAAAGTGTGTTTGTAATTTACTTCAGTCCTAGAACTATTATCAGTAAGAAGAGTAAAGATCGAGCGGTCTTCTAGACAAACACTTTTGAGATAGTTCAGAATATTATTCACAGTCTTAGGATCGACTGGGCAATCAAATCCAATTATGACTGTTAGGTTGAACCAAAGGATTCCAGTCTCGGGGCATGGGAGTGGAGACTTTAACGGTTGACATAGATATGTTATAAAACATGTTTAATAGATCAATAACCAATTAGTTTAGAGCAAAGTCATTTATGTAGCTTTAAATTTATTGTTACAACTTAAGTATATTTTCATAATTATTTTAATCCTGATGTGAATATGAAAATTAACTTAGTTACTTGTGATCTTTGATACGTCAAATGAGTGAGTTTGAATTGCAGAACAATACTTCGATTGAAGGGACCGGGATTCAACTATGTTGGAGTTACGTAATTCACATACATGGAATTCGTGGTAAGATTGTAAAAGTAACAATATCACCTTATGCTTTATTGATGAGTGTTGAATAAATAAACCGGGCTTGGTACTCGATGACATGAGTAATTGAATAAGATATGGTGAACCGTATGACACACTTCACTAATATGTCTTTCTTATCCACAGTCAATAAATGAGTTAAGAAAATAATAACTAGAGGGGTAAAATGATAATTTTACATTCCACTTTTGTTACTGATATTCACGAGAAGTAATATCGTTAAATATTATGTGGACCGTGAAATATAAATATTTATTTGTACCAACAAAAATTGTAGCGCGCGTGAATCGAAAGTTCTATCGACATCGGATCTATAGTCGAGTCGTACGAGATTAAATAGGTCAGGAAATTATGGAGATAAATTAGCCGGGTAGTTGAATCTCATACAAGTAGTTGAATCTTAGGATCGACTGGGCCATCGAATCCAATTATGACTGTTAGGTTGAGCCAAATGATGCAGGTCTCGGGGCATGGGAGTGAAGACTCTAACGGTTGATGTAGATATGTTATGGAACATGTTGAATAGATCAGTAACCAATTAGTTTAGAGCAAATTCATTTATGTAGCTCTAAATCTAATTGTTACCAATTAGTTTAGAGCAAATTCATTTATGTAGCTCTAAATCTAATTGTTACACCTTAAGTGTATTTTCATAATTATTTTAATCCTTAGGTTAATACGAAAATTAACTTAGTTACTTGTGATCTTTGATACGCCAAATATTGAATTGCAGGGCAATACTTCAGTTGTTGGGAGCGTGATTCAACTATGTTGGAGTTACGTGATTCACATATATGGAATTCATGGTAAGATTGTAAAAGTAACAATATCACCTTATGTTTTATTGATGAGTGTGTGAATAAATCAACCGGGCTTGGTACTCGATGACATGAGTAATTGAATAAGACATGGTGAACCGTATGAGACACTTCACTAATATTTCTTTGTTATTTATAGTCATTAAATGAGTTAAGGAAATAATAACTAGAGGGTAAAATGATAATTTTACATTCCACTCTTATTACTGATATTCACGAGAAGTAATATCGTTAAATATTATGTGGACCGTGAAATATAAATATTTATTTGTACCAACAAAAATTGTAGCGCGCGTGAATCGAAAGTTCTATCGACATCGGACCTATAGTCGAGTCGTACGAGATTAAATAGCTCAGGAAATTATGAAGATAAATTAGTCGGGTAGTTGAATCTTAGGATCGACTGGGCCATTGAATCCAATTATGACTGTTAGGTTGAGCCAAAAGATGCAGGTCTCGGGGCATGGGAGTGAAGACTCTAACGGTTGACGTAGATATGTTATGGAACATGTTGAATAGATCAGTAACCAATTCATTTAGAGCAAAGTCATTTATGTAGCTCTAAATCTAATTGTTACACCTTAAGTGTATTTTCATAATTATTTTAATCCTTAGGTGAATACGAAAATTAACTTAGTTACTTGTGATCTTTGATACACCAAATAGGTGAGTTTGAATTGCAGGACAATACTTTGATTGTTGGGACCGTGATTCAACTATGTTGGAGTTACGTGATTCACATATATGAAATTCGTGGTAAGATTGTAAAAGTAACAATATCACCTTATGTTTTATTGACGAGTGTGTGAATAAATCAACCGGGCTTGATACTCGATGACATGAGTAATTGAATAAGACATGTTGAACCGTATGAGACACTTCACTGATATGTCTTTGTTATTTACAGTCAATAAATGAGTTAAGGAAATAATAACTAGAGGGGTAAAATGATAATTTTACATTCCACTCTTGTTACTGATATTCACGAGGAGTAATATCATAAAATATTATGTGGACCGTGAAATATAAATATTGATTTGTACCAACAAAAATTATAGCGCGTGTGAATCAAAAGTTCTATCGACATCGAACATATAGTCGAATCGTACGAGATAAATAGGTCATAAAATTATGGAGATAAATTTGCCGGGTAGTTGAATCTTAGGATCGACTGGGCTATCGAATCCAATTATGACTGTTAGGTTGAGCCAAAGGATGCCAATCTCGGGGCATGGGAGTGGAGACTCTAACGGTTGACGTAGATATGTTGTGGAACATGTTGAATAGATCAGTAACCAATTAGTTTAGAGCAAAGTCATTTATGTAGCTCTAAATCTAATTATTACACCTTAAGTGTATTTTAATAATTATTTTAATCTTGAGGTGAATACGAAAATTAACATAGTTACTTGTGATCATTTATACGCCAAATGAGTAAGTTTGAATTGTAGGACAATACTTCGGTTGTTGGGATCGTGATTCAACTATGTTGGAGTTACGTGATTCACATATATAAAATTCATGACAAGATTGTAAAAGTAACAATATTATCTTATGCTTTATTGATGAGTGTGTGAATAAATAAACCGGGCATGGTACTCGATGACATGAGTAATTGAATAAGACATGGTGAACCGTATGAGACACTTCACTAATATGTCTTTCTTATTCACAGTCAATAAATTAGTTAAGAAAATAATAACTAGAGGGGTAAAATGATAATTTTACATTCGACTCTTGTTACTGATATTCACGAGGAGTAATATCATAAAATATAATGTGGACCGTGAAATATAAATGTTTATTTGTACCAACAAAAATTGTAGCGCACGTGAATCGAAAGTTTTATCGACATTGGACCTATAGTCGAGTCGTACGAAATTAAATAGATCAAGAAATTATGAAAATAAATTAGCCGGGTAGTTGAATCTCATAGCTTTATTCATGTGGGTTCATTCAGTCTCAGTAGTAGCTCATAAGGACATGAATGTGAAAAAACATCAGTTGGACCAAAAACATAATTTGGACCAATGCACACTTCCCGAGCTCATATATGATGAGTGTCATAACTATTTTAGTGAAAGTCAAAATTAATGTCCAAGTTAATTATTTTATTATTTTTAATTATTAGATTTATATTAAATAAGAGAGATTAATTAATTAATTGACTGTGATCAATTTAATTCATCAATTTGAACAGATGAATTTGAACACAATCTTGGCTCCAAGGGAAGAAGTGAAAATTGCATATAAGTGTATATGAATTTGGAAATTTCAGATTTTGGAATATAGGGGTATATGAGCAAATTATGTTATTAAATATAAAAGTGTTGCAAACCTAATCCTAAGCTAAGCTAAGTGTTAAACAAAGCAGAAAAGAGTTCCCTCCAAACACTGTTACCGCCGAAATATAGTTGGGAAGAGGAAAATTTTGATTTTTCTCTTTCAATCGTTGTTTTGAGAGCCCACACTCAATTCTTACCAATATCCTCGAAAGATACACTTCTGATTCTAACAGGTGGTTGTTGGTACGAAGATCAATTGCTAGCTCTGTGAAAAAGGAAGAACACAAGATAGAAATTGGATCCCGTCAAATCAAAAATCTTCATTAATTGAAAAGATATAAATTATTTCAATCTTTTCTCGATTCATTCACATGATTATGTATGTTCATTAATTGATTTTGTGTGTGAATAGATTAAACATTTGTAAGAAATTTTTTAGAAATTTCGCCCATTAACTTGTCACGGTTCATTAATTTTCATCAAAATCTAAAACTTGATCCAACATCTTGGTGTCCTATCAGGAAATTACATGTGACGCTCATGGTTGCGGGCTAAATAGTTGCAAACGACAACGCTCGAGCTTGAGGTCGATGTTGTTTTAGATGAAAAGCTCTCGGTTGTTGCAAATGGAGGTGCTTATTGTCGCTATCTCGATGGTTGTCCTTGGTGTTGCTCTCGATGGTTGTTGTTATCGACGCTGCTCTAAATATGAGATCATTAATATGAGATGTGAGAGAGACAGGCCTAATATGTTTAGATCGTTAATATGAGATGTGAGAGGGACATGTCTAATATGTGTGTGATAGGAGGGAGGGAGGGAGGGAGGGAGGGAGGGTTGGCGGCAGACTAAGAAAGTGAAAATACGGGTTTTTAGGTATAATGTGTTTTAAAAAAAATTATTTAAAAGAAATGAGTCATTTTTACATAGTATTAAATCGGTGGGTCATTTTACACATACTTTATTTTAGGATTATTGTTGCCATACCTTAATAATTATAGTACAAGCATTTATCTGAAAATTTGTCTTAATATCGTAGCAATCAAAGAGGTTTCAGGACCAGCTCAGGGTGCGATTGGTCTGGCGTTGGATTGGTTTAGACTGATACATGGGATATCTCTAGAAAACTTGTACACTACCCATAATGAAGATGTGATATTTATCATTCTTCAAAACAGATTATCAATTTTTAATATCATTAATTTTTTGATAATTAGCACATAATGAACAAAATCAACTAATGTGGGAGAGATACATTCCAATGTATCCTCTTAAACCGTAACACAAGATCAAATTACGTGACACCAAATAAAAGTTAAATCGAGTAACCGTCGACTCGTTTCATCTGGAATCATCAAATATTGAGTCTTTAGTTGGATAATGTCAACTCACTTCATCCAAATTCAGCATAAATCTGATAATGAGTCAGATAATCGATTTTAACCAGATCCACCAAAAGAGCAATGAGTTATATAATGGTCGACTCGCTTCATCAGAGTCAAAACATTAGGTTAGAGTCAGGAAGCCAACGACTCACTTTATCCGAGTTGGGTAGGAGAATTGTTGGTAAATCTGGTAATGACTATGATACTAGTGTTGAGTGCTATTAACCATTCTCAATCCAAAAAGCTAGTTTTTGGGAGAACTTCAACTCTCAATCTGATTTTTCGGGTGGGAAGACCCCAACATCGCCCTATAAAACTCATGTATCATAAAGAGGGAAATCTTAATTTAAGACACATTACAGCACACCCTCATGAATCAAAGCCTAATCTATTCTACTCATTGAAACCCTAAGTGTTAAGCAGGTGTGAACCAAAGATATGGGATGCATCAGTTACTCTTTTAGATCCCTTTTCAAAAAGAACGAAAAAAGAAAAAAGAAATTGAATAATTGTACGTGCTCGGGATGTTCAGGCAATTTTGATTTTAGATGAACTATTTACCCAAATCAATAAGGTTGGTTTTGGGCTTGATAGAATGCATCAAACCCATTAAATATATAACAAAAATTGTAGTAAATAGTAACTTTTACAACTCCTGTTAATTAATGTCAAGCTTATTAAATTATTAGAAATTTGTTAATTTTTTATAGAACTCTCTAAAGTAGACTGTTTTACCCTTATAGCTGTTCCATGTAGTGTTCCTAAATTTAAGGTGTGGGTGATTATATTTATTACATTTTTTACTTATCTTATTTTTTATTAAGGTAGTTATTATTTCTAAATTTTAAATTATTCTTTGATTATGGTAGTTATCCCTATATGCAAGTTAACAATTTCACTATTTTCCTCTAAAGGTAGTTTTTATTGTTATGGTTATTTTATGTTAATCAACATTTTTTATATAAACCACTCATAATATTTTTATTTAAAGTTTATCTTTTAAGTTTCCAATTATGAATTTCATCTGTAGAATGAAAATTGGCATAATGAAACTCATAAATAGCATACACCACACAATTAACAAAAATAATCAACTAGGCAATCTATTATATGGTTTCAACAATCATCTATTAGATGCATGGAAATATATTTTTTTATAAATTATGTTATTAAATATATTCATTGTAAATCACAAGTTCTATAGTTTGAACAATTATATTGACATATGTATATTGATATACATAAAAATTTGTCGGTAATAGTTTGATATTTATAATTAATCTCCATTATGTAAATAATGACATTCGTTGTAAATCACTAATTTTATATATTAAAATAATAACAGTGATAGTTGTATATAACCATTGATATGCATCAATTTGTAAAGCGTATTAGGATGAGATAGTTACAAAAAATAATTTACCAATAATAAAATTGATAGGCTATAATGTTAACATTGTCACTTATTATTTACTTTGAAGTTTCTACTAGCAACTTCCAAATATTTAGGAGAATGATAAAATGAAGCATAAGAAACGTTTTGACATATTAAAATATACCAACAATCTCAAAAGTGCTTGAAATGAGACGATCAACAAATGAGAAATCAACAAATCAGGTAAATAAGTTATATTGTATGTAAACATATGCAAATAAGAGCTAGCTAATTATATCTGTGTAAACTTAGATGTTAATTAAAATTATATGTAAATAGATATATAATTTACGTTATGTGTAATTCTTACGCTGTAAATAACATTAAATTTATTCAAGATTAACATTGTCAAGTCATTTGCTTATAGAAATTATATTTACTATACACAATTTTTTTCATTATTGAATGTTAAGTACTAGTTTCTACTAGCAACTTTCAAATATTTAGGAGAATGATAAAAGGCAGCATAAGAAATGTTTTGACATATTAAAATATACCAACAATCTCAAAAGTGTTCAAAATGAGACGATCAACAAGTGAGAAATCAACAAATCAAGTAAACAAGTTAATATTGTATGTAAATATATGCAAATAAGAGCTAGCTAATTATATCTGTGTAAACTTAGATGTTAATTAAAATTATATGTAAATAGATATATATAATTTACGTTATGTATAACTTTTACGCTGTAAATAACATTAAATTTATTCACGATTAATATTGTCAAGTCATTTGCTTACAGAAATTATATTCATTTTTAATATTTAAGTCACAATAAAAGTAAAAAATTAATAATTAGCCTTAGACAATTAAATTTTAATGCGTAGTTATTGCATTTAAAATTTGAGCCAAATATAACTAAAGAGGTTTAAAAATAAATCTTTCCCGCTCATAATAAAAAAAATCCCGAAACAGTAACAAATTCATTTTAATTATTTTATAAAGATAAATTAAAATCTAAAAAAAATTGAGTTCCTAATATAGAGATCAAATCAATGAATAAAAAATGAAAAAAAGGGTAAAAAGTAACAAAAAAAACAAATAATGAAAAAACATTTTTTATTTATGATTTTCAAAATTTTTGATTTGTTTTGAAATATTTTGGATCAGTATTTTTCGCTACCAAATTTTGAGTCCTTCCTATTTTAGTTCATTAAATTACTTATGACATTTGAATTTTAAACTCCCTATTTTTAAGCAATTAAGGCAATGTAAAAATGGCTTTTACGGCATGCCAATCTATAAAATCTTGAAATTTTGAAATCTTGACAAAAATTTAATTTGGTATTAATACATAACTAGTTACCTCAAATCACTATATATAAATTTGTAATGCTAAAAAATTAATAAAAATGCTCACAACTATAAAAGAAATAAAAAATTAGTCATTGACATGCTTTTTACGAAAAAAGAAAATTCACACCTCCAAAAATTTTCAACTCCTACATAACTTGTTCCAAATTTCAGTAGTTCATAGAGTATATATTATATCTTAGCATACCTATGTGATAAATATAATATATTTTGTAAATCCAATATATATTATATAAATTTTGTACAATATCACTCAAAATTTGTTGTCCTGCGCGGAGAACCAGCCAATTTGTTTTTAGAATTAGGGTGTTATTTTTTATTTTCGTTTTATCTATGACTATTTTTTTTACTTTTTTTTCTTCTTAAAAGTGATTTACTCTTGATGTTCCACAGACAAACCCACCAACCTAGATTGACAACCGGTTTTGATTTGTAGGTTTAGTGGTTTTCCAAATACTTTAAGTCAATACTGAAAATGAACTTTATCTTAGTAAATACGTATATCTAATTTATATTGTTACCGTAAAATTATGTGTGTGTGTATATATATATATATATATATATATATATATATATATATATATGATTTGTAGGCAGCCTATTAAAATAATAATAATTTTAGAGTAATCAAATAATTGACCAACTCTTGAAAGATCAAGTGATGTGTCAATCATTTATAGGTTGATATTTGATGACTTATTAAAATGATTTGATAAAGTAATGTATAAATGATTGTCACGTGACTCGACCACTTAAACTTTAGTCGATTTTATGATCAGTGTAGAATCACTCTTAAAACAAACAATCAACAAAATGATACTAAATTGTTACTAAATGAGTATTATTACGGCAGGTAACGTAAGGTCGTCAAAATTTACAAAACCGGTTTAACAAGTTTTTCAAAACTTAAACCAGACTAAACCAAAATTAGTATTTAAACCATAGTTGTCAAAATCATGATCCGGATCCCAGGATCGTACGATCCTATAATTTCAAAACGATCTAGATCGAGTATAGAATCATGATCAAGTGGGATCATGGTAGGATCAGAACATGATCAGTAGGATCGTAGGATCGTACATCATACCCATATATTAATTTAGGTAATTTTATTGGACTAACATCAAGAATAGATAATTTTTAAGGAAAAAAATAAAAAATAGTCCAAGATGAAACAAAAATAAAAAAAGCCATCCAATTAAAAAAAACCCAAAAATCCGTCCAAAAAACCATCACCTACGAACGCCAACGAGATTCTGAATTTTTATCCACAAAGTTTATATTATATATACTGTATATATAAAATATACTACAAAAATTATAAAGGTATATATATATACAGGTATATATATATACAGGTATATATATATATATACGTATATATATACATATATATACATATATATATATACACATATATATACATACATATATATATATATATACACACACACATATATACACACACACACACACATATATGGTGCGCGTTGGCGCAAAAACTTCATTCCATGTGGGAGTTCATTTTTTTTTCAGAAATCGTGCAAGGAGACTATTTTTTATATTTTTATTCTTGTGATCATTTTTTTATGAATTTTCTTAAAAATTGACTATATATTAACATAACATATTTTTTTAATTTTATCAAATGTTGTCAGAGGACTGATTGTTGAAACCAACTTCCTAAGTCTCCCAAAGTCCAATTTAATGTAATTGAAGCTCACCTCCCAGCTAAGATGCTATCATAAATCAAAAAATTTTGTAATATTCTATAGGCTTTGACCAATACTTTCTCACACAAATATTTGAATTTATAAAATTCTATTTATATGTTTATGATATTAAGAGTAAAGTAGTTTTTGTAGAAATATTTTTGTGAAAATTGAATTTTATAATTTCAATTTTGAGAAACTTAAAAAATTAAATTAAATCGTCTTTGTTACTGTACTCATTAAAATACTTGAGTGAGGAAATTATTTTGAGCAACTTAAAAAATTATATGTTTAGGATCAAGCTTGAGTTGACTATTTTGAGACGTTATATATTTCAGTCATTTATAAAGTAGAGTAAAACTTATTTTCATTATTTAATTTTAGTCAGAAATAGTTAATTTATTTTTTTAAGGATCACAGTTTTTTAGTATTGTAATTATTAACATTTAGTAGAATCTTACGATTCTTGATTCGATCTAACGATCCGATTCGGAAGACCCCTCTACCAGTTCGAGTAAAAAATATGATCTGACAACCATGATTTAAACTACCAAAAAATGTTTAAATTAATTTGAACTGTTTGATCGATTTACTGGTTTTTTATAACATGTAGCAACTGCATAATTAGTGAGAAAGGCTACGTATGGGACTTATGGTTCACCTTTGTTTTATGATTGAGAAACTCTTTGGATTGGAATATTGACTCATGGCCCAAAATTAGAAGGGTTTTGTAGAATTTATCTTTTTTTTACAGCATTGTAGAGTTTATCTCGGTAAGTGATTTTCTTTGACAAGATGACCGGTTTAGCTTTGTGTAAAGTCTAGTGCTTAATCATCACAATTATTTGTCAAGTGTCGTTGTTTTTTAAAAAATAATTAATTTTGACATTACTTAATTTTATTATATCTCTACTTCTATTGTATTAAAAGGGGTCAAGGGTGAGAAATTTTTTTATTTTTCATTTTAACTTTTAAGTCACACTAAATATAATATAAGAATAAATATTTTTTTTATATAATTCATTTATAATTCTATTAACTAATTATTTTTTTACTAATATTTTATATTATTATATTATTAGGAATGTGAATGATTATGTATAAGTTTTAAAGATCATTATATCACAAAAATTATTTCAGTCAATAACAATGAGTTATTGTCTATCTGTAATATTTTTTTTGTTTAATCAAATCAATGTTTGAGGTCCAGGATTTATTTAGTTTTATAATAAATGTAATAATTTTTAGTGTTCATTATCTATAGTAAAATAGTTTGTCATATCTAATTTTCTCTTCTCAAATAATTTTTAGTTTCTTTTCATCTCATCTTACGATATAAATTTGTTAGAATCGTATATTCTTTAATTCAAGAAATCTTATAAATAATTATCATCTCTAGATGATGCATGGCTTATTCAAATTTTCTTCTATTTGTAATAGTTTTGTTCTAAATATATCATCTCTAGGTGATGCACTACCTATTCAATTTTCTTTTTATTTGTAATAGTTTAAATGTGAATATGAAAAATTATTATTATTATATTTTTTTTGTTTTAGATTTACAACATTTTGAGAGCTAATGCATTTATTTTAATGCTAATAATAATTTTAAAACTTCTCGTATAATTTTGAAATTCTTCAACACGTGCGGGTTATGTACTTTTCGACAAGTTAATTGATTTAAAAAGCTTCAATGTTGTCGTTTTGGTGGTGAACTTAGAAATCATAGCAATTAGCATCATTCATAAACATTTATTAACTCCTAAGTCAAGAGGAAATTCAAGAAAATCGATCTCTAGTTTTCTTACTCTTCAAATGAGAAATTGACATTATTTTTGGGAGAGTTTCAATTACCCAACTCACCAATTGCCATCGTTAATTAATGTGGATTATGACTTATTATATTAGGTTTGAAGTTTGAACATCTTAAGAGAGGAAAGCAACGTTGGATTTATCTTCAGAATTTCAACGAATAATATGATCAATTAGAAATGCTTGAAAACAATTAATATTAAATATTAAGTTTTGCTTTCACTTTTGGACATATTGAATTAATTATCATATTGAAATTAGTCCAAAAAGAGTTCCAATCAAGAAAGACATTGTCCCTCAATTACGAAAATTATGGAACATGTTTCCTACATTTGGATCTAGAGCTCTATTCTATACGATGCCATGTGAGAATGAAGGTAATAGGTGAAACCCTAATTTTCATCACTAATTATGAAATATTCATAATTTAGAGTCATCATGGAATAATAGTGTGATACGGTTTCGGTGTATGATAAATCATTTGATCAACTCAAAAAAAATAGTCTACTTTCTTGGTTTGGGCTTGTTTAGGTTTCTAAATAACCACTATTTAGGACCGGAACCAAATGAGGTTAGCATATACAACATTGAGGTGGTACTAGAGAAGGGAACATATGGCCTCTTCTTGGGACTCCAACAGGAGGTAATATTTTACCGATTTGGATAGTTGGTGTAGATTTGCACATCTCAAATCTACCGAGAACGAAATCTAAAAAATAAACCATATTTTTTTTCTAAATTAGATCTAGTCTATCTGTTTTTAAGACGGAACTAGATTGAGATCCTCTCTTATTGAGCGGAACACGAGAGCGCCCCATCCTAAATAATAGACATCTGATGTCCAAATGATCAAAAGAGAAGGGTTAATTCCTATAAGAAAAGTAATAGTATCTACTCATAATTGCTTGTGATCTTGTGTGTGATTATATGCTCAAGTTTACATTTATATCGCGATCCTCTCTAAACTAGGGGTGGAGTCAGGATTCGAGTTCAATAAGGTCACCGACTTCGGTCCTGTTTGCAATGTCTTCTATATTATTCTAACACACAAGCACACACATACATGCTCCCACACGTACACATGCACACACACGCGCACAAACGTACATGCACACACACAATATGTGTGAGTGCGCACACGCACATGTGTCCGTGTGTGTATTTATATATATATATATATATATGTGTGTGTGTGTGTGTATGTATGTATACATGTGTCTGTATGTATGTATGTGCGGGTATGTATGTATGTATGTATGTATGTGCATGTATGTATGTGCATGTATGTATGTATGTATGTGCGTGTATATTTATCTGTGTATATGTGTGTATGAGGGAGAACAAGATTCAGATTTAACGTCGCATTCGATGATTTTTTACTAAAATTTAAATTTACAATTCTCCTCAAAATTACAAAAATTAAAATTATCCTCGACAACTTTTCATATTTTAAAATTATTGTATTATTACTTCATTCTCAATAGTCTTAAACACATCCTTGTTCAATATGAGTAATTAAACAATTCATCAATTGATTCCTCATCTGACTGCGCAATCAATTTTTCATGAATTTCATTACAGAAGAAGGCCAGTGGAGCTGTGGAGGCTGAAGGGATAAAGTTACAGATTTATGAGATATCTCAAAGATAGAATATAGAAGAGGGTGAGCGATTTAAATGAAATATTAAGTAAAAAGGTTAAAACTGAAAAAAAATGATAAGATTAAAACTGATATAAATTAATTAAAAAAACTAAAACATAAAGCTAGTTGAGTCACTCTTAAAATTTTAGTGGGATCAACGATAAAAAGGATAAAAAATAAAAATAAAAGGAAATTTTTAATTTGAGTGAGGTCACGTTATCCCACTAGGAACCACGTGGCACCAACTATGGGTGTTCACGGTCAATTCAGTCTGGGTTTTTTTAGAAAAACTAATCGAATAAAAAATCATTGTCCTCCTATATGGAGAATCAGACCGACCATAAATGCTTATAAAAATCGAACCAACCAAACCGAATATCATCTGGTCTGTTCGAGTGGGTTATTCAGTCAAGGAGTAATTTTTTCAGCATTCAAATATGACATTCAAATACATTCAATCACCATGTTCCATAAGTATTCAATACAAATTGATGTTAAACCTAAACGAAACAAGTTGAACTCACCTAAATATACAAAACCTTAACTCTTTGAGAAAGAAAATCTCAGATAATTTCAGTAAAGAGAATCGAAACGAAGAGAAGCAGTGAAGCGATTGAAACAAAGAGAAACAATCGAAATAGTAAAGAGAATCGAAAATGAAGAGAAGCAATCGAAACGAAACTACATCTACAAAACCTAATAATTATTTGAACTCACCAAGACCAGAGCCAAGAAATCATAACAAAACAAAGAGAAGCAGTGAAAGCAGAGAGATTACTCACAACATCGGTCTAGGCCTGGCATTGCTAGCGGCGGTTATCTGGTCGGCGTCATTGAAAGGAGGAGGAAGTCGAAGCTGAAGGCGATGAAGATGAAGATCTACGTTCAAAATAGGTCGAATTTTGATCAAGAAGAGGATTGAAGCCAAAACTTGATCGAGTTAGGAGGGATTAAGGGGTAGGGCTTTAAAAAAACTATATATATTATGAGAATTAGATGGACGGTTCGGTTGGTTCGATCCAGAATAGGCTAAAATTCTGGACATAACCAAAAGTTTGGTTCTTTTCTAATTATAGACCGAACCGTCCATTTATAATTGAAAAACCATCTGAACCGATCAACTTCGATTCGGTCCTGTCTGGGTTACACGGTATGGTTGGATACTGCACACTCCTAGCCCAACCCTGCCCAATTGCATGTTTCCTGCAATATGATTTTTGTTTGTGCATATTAATCAAGTTTCCTTAATCATGAATATAGCCCTAATTGTGAAATTAATTATATTAGAAGTTCCTATAGAGTTAACGACCATATAAATATTGGTGAATTTCACTTTATGATATCTTTATGATGAAATGCACCATGTGTGCGATTTCTATCCTAAACTTCGATCATATATGTTCTGGAACTCAATTCTAAGCAGGAATGAGATGAAACGTGTGGTGTCAAACTCCATAGTCCATATGGTCTTCAAAATAATATAAATGGTTCTATCCTAAATTTCGATCATGTATGTTCTGAAACTCAATTCTGAACAAGAATGAGATGAAACGTGTGGCGTCAAACTCCATAGTCCATATGGTCTTTAAAATAATATAAATGGAATCGCCTAATACTTATACTTGTCATCATCCGAGCTTCATACCAACACAATATTCACAATAATATGTTACACATTCAATTAAAGTTTGAATAATAAAACAGAAGACCTATTGTATGATTAAGAAATTCTGTGAGGTTAGGATAGAAATCTGTTTTTGGACCTGACGACCTGTAAACTAGCAGGATTATTTTTAAAAATAAATAAAAAGGGTCTTAAATGGTGGGTATGGCCTGTGGGCAGTCAAAAAAGAATGGTGCAAATGAGAGTACATGCGAAAGCAAAGGGGGGAAATGTTTTCTTCAAAGCTGAGGTGGGATGCATCTTCTTCATCTAGTAGTGCTTAGATACATCTTTATAAAGTTTGGATTCTCAACTACTCACATGCCACTCTTTTCTACTTAATTTCTTTGATTATTGTGCCAAGTATGAATCCATGTACCTTCTTTATTTTTTGGACCTAAAAAGCTATATATTATAAAGATATTTTACCACGAGCCCACTTAATTCTAAGTGTCTTGTGATGGGAAAGAATTTTTTACTCCAACAACCCTTCTACCTTCTACTTTACATTTGTTACACAAAACACTCCGTTGGAGCTAGTATAATGGTGCGAATAAAAGTGTCTTGTGAAGGAAAAAAACTCAAAAGTTGGAAGGAAATCTTATACTACATTGCTTAGGCAAAACTTTAGGATAGACTTTATATACCTTAACTTTTAACCTTGGGGTTAGTTTCAATGGGAGCTCCACTTTAAGAGGTGAGGACTTCAATGACCAAATAAGCACATATCTCACACAAGCGCCGCTGCGTTAGGCTCATGCTAGCTAGTTCAGTTAATTAAAATAAATAGTCAACCTTCATTCATCCTTTTATTGAAATTTTATTTGAATTGCTTGTACTTTTTAAAATATTTTCACCTGACATTTTGCATGGATCTCTTGAAGATGACAGTTTCTTGCAGTTTTCTAACCACGTACTATCTGGAGAGATGTATTTGTCAAAATTATTTGAAGAAAATCAAAGGAAGAAAAGAGAAAATAGTGCTTAGGGTTTCATTGATCTTGAATGTAATACAAAAGTTAACTACATAAAGCCTAAATAAAAAAGACTATATATAGTCTAACAAGTAGACAAAGGAAAAGACCATCCCACCCTTAATAAATGATAAAATAATCATTATTCTAACATCCCCTCAAACTCACAATGCGGTTGTTAAAAGCATAGAGAATTTGCCAGCCAAAAAGTGAAAACGTGAAATAGAATGTGACTTGATAAACAAGTCGACAATCTGCAAGGAGGAACAAATGAAGGGCAAAGTAATGGTTCCATGTTGAAGATGATGACGGGTGAGATGACAATCAATCTCAATATGTTTGGACCTCTCATGAAACACAGAGTTATGAGCAATCTGAATAGCACTCTCTTTGTCACAATACAAAGGAGTAGGACAAGGAAGTGAGACGCCCATATCTATAAGCAACCAATGCAACCAAACTATCTCAGCAATAGTAGATGTCATAGCACGATACTCAGCTTCGGTAGAAAATCTAGAAATAACATATTATTTCTTACTCTTCCATGAAATAAGAGAATCACCCAAAAAATATACAAAAACCAGTAATGGACTTACGATCAGTAGAATCACCAACCAATCAGCATCTGAGAATGCCCAAAGCTCCAAAGAAGAAGTCGGGGAAAACAGAAGACTCAGAAACATAGTACCTCGAAGATATCACAAAATATAAACAATGACAGCCCAATGTTTAGTAGTAGGAGAAGCCACAAACTGACTAACAACATGGACAACATATGCACTATTTGAACGAGTGATAGTGAGATAGACCAAGCTACCAACAATAGTACGATATAATGTAAGATTTGGCAAAGAAGTACCATCAGAAGGAAAATATCGTACATAGGCTCAATTGGAGTATCAACAGTCTTATTATCAGTAAGTCTCACATGCTCAATAATGTCAAGAATGTATTTCGACTGAGTGGGAATATAGCCTTTTGGTGAGGAGGCAACCTCAATACGCAAAAAGTATCATAAAGAACTCAAATCCTTCATTTCAAATTGTCGAGCTAATTCTAAATAGCAATGCCTCCAATATCATCGCCAGTGACAATCATGTCATCAACATATAAAGAAATAAGAATGCGACCTACAGTAGTACAATTTAAAAAAAGAGGAATCATGATTACTAGAACAAAATTCAAGCGAAGTGATCACAATAGAGAACTTTTCAGACCATGCTCTATGGGCTTGTTTGAGATCATATAAAGCTTTATTGAGTCCGCAAACATATCCAGGACTGTGAGAATCACCAGGAGGTGGTGACATATAAAATTCTTCTTAAAGATCACCATTCAAGAAGGCATTTTTAACATCTATATGAGAGATATGCCATTGTCGAACCGAAGCAACTACAATAAGCATACGAATAGTAATCATTTTTGCAACAAGAGCAAAAGTATCCTCATAATCCATACAAAATTGTTGAGAATACCCTTTTGTAACCAGTCTAGCTTTGTAACGCTCAATTGACCCATCAGACTTAGTTTTGATCTTATAAATCCAACGATATTCTTACCATGAGGAAGTAGGACCATATCCCAAGTATATGTCTTTTGCAAAGAAGAAAGTTCCCTAGCCATAGCTTGCTACCACAAAGGATCTAGAACTGCTTCTTGATAGGAGGAAGGCTAGGAGAGACAATGAATAGAAGCTAAAAAAGAAGCAAAAAAAGGAGAATAACAAGAATAAACAAAATCTGGTAATTGAGTGGATTGACGATTGCACCTAGAATGACGAAAAGGAGGATCCACATTCTGTGAAGATGCTTGAGTGACCATAGATGAGGTGAGAGCTTCAAGTGCACTAGGGATCAAAGTACCGGTATCTGAAAAGCTAGGGACTTGAGAAGGAAAACTATTAGAATCTTCAGAAAATGGATCAATATAGATGAGACTAGATTCGATTAACTCATGAGTAAGAGAATGAATAGAAAAGAAAGGTATACGCTCAAGAAACACAACATGACGAGATACATAAAGTTTCTCGGTAACAGGATCAAAACAATGATACCCCTTTTGACCTTCACCATAACCAAGAAAGACAAATAGTATAGCAAGATGATAACTTACTATGCTCTACATGAGGACGAAGAACGAAACACGCACAACCAAAAACTCTTAAGAAATAATAATCAGTCATAAAAATGAACAAAATAAATGACTTTTAATGGGTGGTACAAAGACCATTGAAAAGAATTTTTATTTTTTTATATTTTTTTAATAAAGGCATTATTGGAGTCATTCTCGGTATCCCAAAAATAACTCCTCACCTCAGTAGTTCAAGAAATTTGGTATCCCAAAAATCTCAAAGTATGTCATCAAAATTTTTAGTGAAGACTAATTGATTAAGATACGATGATTTAAATTTACATTTTATTATTGTGATGCACGTATATACATATTGTGTATTTATTAGTGAATGTGGCATAAATCATATTTTAAACATGATAATATAATAATGCTAAGTAAATAAATATAAAAGAGTTATATTAATGACAAAAAATAAAAAAAATGAATAGATAAAAAGCTAGAACCATGTGTAGTTGTAGGATGCAAAATAGAGAAAATGTTTAAAGTTGAAAAATAATATTTATAACATGTAAAAGAAAAAGAATGAAAAATAACTTTTCAAAAGGTGGTAAACTTGAATTATGAGAAATTGGAATCATATTAATTAACTCGACTGTAGTAAGAACTACTTCTCCCCAAAACTTACTCCGAACAGAGAGAACGAGTTGTTTCAATGAGGTGCCTATATTTCATTTCAGAAACATCATTTTGCTCAGGAATATCAGTACAAGAAGTTTGGTGAATAGTTCCATCTATGGCAAGTAACTTAAAAATTTTGTTAGAGGTATATTCCCCACCCAAATCACACCTAAAACACTTGATAACAGCAGAATGTTGAGTTTTAAAAAGAGCTCTAAATGCATTATATATCATAAAGAAGTGAGAATGATGTTTCATAAGATAAACCCAATAATGACGAGTATAATCATTGATAAAAGAAATATAATATCGAGACCCTCCTTTAGTGGCAACAGGGGAAGGTCCCCACACATCATAATGAATAAAGTCAAAAGGAGAAAAGAAAAAGAAGCAATTCTATTAAAAGGCAAGGCAAAGAATTTTGCCAATTTGCATCCACTACAATAAAAAATATCATGTGCTTGTAAATTTCCTAAAGCTCCAGTAGAAGTTAAAAATTTTAAACGAGAGACAGAAACATGGCCAAGACGAGAATGCCATAAATAAAAGCTAGAAGATGAAGAACTCAAACGAAAAGAAAATAAGTTAACACCAGTCGCTGTGGTAACTGGTATTTTTAACTCATCCATTACATAAAGCCCCCTGCCTACGGCCAATCCCAATCAGCTTCTGTGATTGTGTGTTCTGTACATAACAATAAGAGGGGGAAAGGACTAAGTAACCCAAATAACATAATTGACTCACAAAAATAAGATTCAATGTTAGTTTCAAAATATGATAAACACTAGAGAGAGACATATGAACGGTGATAATAAATCCAACACCTGATAATGGCATATGAGTGCCATCAACAGTCATGACAGAAGTAGATGAAGTAGGACATATAGAGGCAAAAGATGAGGAATCTAGAGACATATGATAGGAAGCTCTAGAATCCAAGACCCAATTAGAAAAGTATATACTTAACGAACTAGGAGTTAGCTGACATTGGGAGAAGAATCAGACATAGCTTGTGACTATGTGGAAAGGACCTTCTAAAATTGCCCAGTTAAGGTGAATACTGTGGGATCACTAGAAGAACCTGCTGAAGGAACAACTGCCGTAGTACTAGACGGTGGTGGCCTATATACTTGTGGTGGCCTATACGCTTGTGGTGGCCTATACGCTTGTGGTGGCCTATAAGCTTGTGGTGGCCGATAAGTTTGTGGGGGCCTATTAATCTGTGGATGAAATTGTTTACCAAACTTTCATGTAGAGGGTTGATGTTGTTGTGGTTGACTTTGTTGCTGCAATTTAGGGCATTAGCCTTCCAATGACCATTCTTCTTATAGAAACTGCTTTCATCAATATTGGCCCTTATATAAGATTTGTTTTGATTGTTGGAAGATGATCTATGCTGAACTGCTAAAATGGAAGAATTAGGTGCTGAAACTCCTAAATACTTCTATTCTTTTGTGCAAGTTCACGTATATCATGCTCCAACTGATATTATTTTGTAAAGTTAGATTGTGTGTATAATCTTGATAAATGATTCCAAACGTCTTTTGTAGTTTCATACTTTGCCAACTGTGCACCTATAGAGTGCTTAACAGAATTGTTGATCCAAGTAATTATTTTTGAATTGTTTGCATCCCAAATATCTAACAGAGTATCATAATCATTATCTACGATATTTGGGTTCAAAGAACTTCCAGCAACATAACCTCACATCTTCTCCTTAAGAAAAATTTTCATCACATAACTCCAGTATGAATAATTCTTTCCATTTATTCTAACATTGATAGATTGAAGTGAATCATCTCTTTCACCAGCCATCATAAATGAAACGACAAAAATAAAAGACTAAGAGAATAAAATAGGGAGCGCAAACAAAATACCAGATTTCTGAAGCAGTACTATAAACAAATCCAAGAATGATCTATGCCCCTTTAATAATCTACACCAACATACCATATACAGCTGACGCCATCAACCCAGTGCAAGACCGAAGAAAAAATGCTTCACCAATGCTAATTTGGATAGAATTAACAGGACAAAAAATGTGAAACAAACAAATCGAATTGCTCCACCAATTACAAAGTCCAAAAGGTTTACAAGAGCCCTCACTCAAATTCCAATTCTGCATCCAAATTCTAATTTTTCAACGAAGATGTAAGAATCAATTCTACGTCCAACATGCCGACAATCAAACTCCAATTCGGGGTATATTCTATGCCAACACTGAAATATCACAAAGCCAAGAAGTGCAACAACGAGGAGGATTATGGCTTTATACCATGTCAAAATTATTTGAATAAAACCAAAGAAAGAAAAGAGAAAACAATACTTAGGGTTTCATTGATCTTGAATGTAATAAAAAGTTTTAAGTACATAAAACCTAAATAAAAAGACTATATATAGTCTAACAAGTAAAGAAAGAAAAAGAATAATCTACCCTTAATACATGATAAAATAATCATTAAGGGTTTAGTTTGCATTTTATAGGTAGTTTTTAAAAGCAGTTTTTTATTTTGTAATACAAGGTTGGAGAACAAAATGTATTGGGATTTTACATGTCATGAGATTTTGCTGTTAATGCGAACTCTGAGCTTCAATGGCTTCCTTCCTTTTAAAGTGAGTCGTTGGTCGGGAGCGCTTAACAGCGACAACCTACTTTGGCTTCCTCCAATGAGTTCTTCTCTAGGCCGTGTGGCTCTGGGTATGGTTCGCCTCTCTGAACGGTCTCTCGAATTGCTTAGCTCAATCCTGCAATAGAAGTCTCATCCACAATGCTTCAAAAAGTCCAAGTGTCATACCTCTGAATTCGGCTTATGCACTTGAGCGTGCAGTGACATCCTATTTTTTGCTTTTTTATTTAACTAGATTACCACGTAGAAAAGTGAAATAACATGAAGTAGATTGCCTATCATCCACATATGCAATGTAGTAAACTAACCACATTGTTTATTCAGGAATAACATTTGGTTTGAATTGCTTTGACGGTAGCCAGATATGATGTCAAACTTTATTGCATAGTAAACTAACCACGTTGTTTATTAAGGAATAACATACTGTCGGAGATTGTTTCTACCCCATACAATGATTTCTTTAATCTGGACACATTCTTACAGTGTCTTCTTAGTATCAAGTACCCTAGTGGGAGATCCATGTAGCCTTCCCTGGAAAATCACCATGTAAAAAAAGGATTCTTTACATTAAATTATTGTAATGATCAGTCCAAGTTTGTGGTTAAATTTGTGGCTAAAGACAACAAGACCCAAACAATGTTGATTCAGGTACGGGTGTAAATGTCTTTGTATAATTAATCCAATAGTTTTGGATGTATCCTTTTACTACCAGACTTGCTTTTAAATGTTCAATTTGCCATCTGCTTTGTACTTCACAATGTAAATCCACCCACATCCAACTAGTTCCTTTCCTGGTAGAAGATCAACGTGCTCTCAGGTTTTATTTTTCTGCAGGGATTTCATCTCCTTGTTAATAGTGGCTTTCCACTTGGGTCTCACTGCTACAAAATAGGGTTTAGATGACGGGTAAAAATCATCATTATAACTCTATATTGACGGCTGATCGACTGGTATCTATTAGGCTGTCATCTTTAGTCATTTTAAACAAAAACCGTCAATATTGGATACCGCAAAAAGTAATTAGATGATGAGATTATCCGTCATCATAGGTGTCCATAAAAGTAAATAGATGACATGAATTCCCTGTCTTAAAGGTATCCTAACTCTTTTTAGAAAACTGTCATGGAAAGGCATTGCCTTCCTATGACAACCCTTCAACATGTTCATGCATTACAAGTTACAATTGTGTCCTAATGAGCATGCAAAAGATTGAAATCCACCCATATTTTATAGCTCAAAATGCAGAATCATGAGAAGCCAAAGATTAAAAAGCTTACTTCTTCCATTTCTTTTTTCTGAGAAGATTTCGTATCTGATCTTGATCTCTAAGTAATGTAAACGCATCCCAAAAAATGCATAAAGGACTGCATATACAAGAATAAACAAAAACGTTAAAGCAAAATTACTGATCAGATGCCAAAGTCATATTCTAGAAAAATGTAAAATTGGGAGCACAATGTGAAGTATGCTGTGAGAATCTCACTGTTCCTAAATGGAAATAGATCTAGAATTAGTGTTGAAGAGAAAAGGGTATCTAAACACAATAAACGTTCAACAAACTGAAGAGGGGGGTCCATGAGGGAATTACCAAAATAATATGATATACGTAGTTAAAACTTAAAATCAAAATCATTATACTAAGAGTCCTTAAATAGAACATATTATAAGATAGTATTATAACTAGAAACAAATGGTGTTAAACATTCACTATTTCATTACATACCTGTTGCTGCATTATTTGTATGCTTCCTTGATATCAAATTTGGAACAATCCTGCCTAATCCAGTAGTAGAAAGTACATAATTGACACACAGAACAGTAGTCTTAGATTATTACTATATAAAGAAACAAGACAGAGTTTTGTAATATTCTTAAAGGTTGTTGCAAAACCATATGGCAAGAACACTAAGCCAATGCATTAACAAAATCATCACAGTAGCACATAAGAAACTTGTCCTAGTTGCCAAGTTTCAGCAGACGATTTGTTGACTTATTGTCATTACAATCAAGGCAGAAAGAGGACCAGATAAAACAATGGACTTTGGGTGACGCATATCCATTAAAGCCGCTATTATAAATGTCTCATCTCTAATCTGGCAGCAACATGAGAGAAACAAATCAATATGTGATATCTAATTCACAAGAAGCCATCACTAAGAAAAGGTAAAAAAAAGTGAGTGAGCAAACTTTTGGTGATTCTAGACAAACTAGGAGTACTTTAGTGCCTATGACAGTCCATCATATTTGGTTAAAATGCAATTACCAGTGAGTACTAACATGAGACAAGTGCACAAACCTCGCTGACAAGGATAATTGAAAATCTTGTGAAAAAGGCATAAAAACCCTAGGACCAACTGAATCCAAGCTAATATCAAGATCTACAGAATCAATATCATCTCTTTCTTTCGCAGATAATCTCTCAAAGTTGCTCAAGTTAATCTGCTCACATTAATTGGTGGACTATCATATTATGCATGGAAAAAGAAGCATCCTAGCTGAGTTAAAATAACCTTCTATCTGTAGAGCACGAAAAGAAGGGAATCATCTGTTTCTAAGGAATCTAAGACTTCTATTGTTCTCTTGTAAAAAATAAAGTTCAATAAATCTTAATTCCCCTACACTCGACATGCCTCTCAAATAGCTACCACAAAAGAATATGTATAAGCCAATATAGCGGCAGGGGGAAGCATTAAATCACACATATATAATGGACGAAACATAATCTGCCTCGCAACAAGATATCAGAAAAAAAAGGAAGTTCAAATAAGGAGTCAAAAGATTTCTTGACTTTGAAATTTATAGAGATCCGGTCAAAGGTAACCAACAAAGTTAAAAAACGGGTCATACTTAATGGTTTTGTTCCCTCAACTGGGGAAGAAAATTTACATTTAAACTTATAGTTTGAATCATTTCTTGAAAACACTTAGATAATGGAAAACTAATCCACGCATCATAATTAAAATTATGATGAACTAAGTCATCTCCAAACAGACACTCTTAAAATTCTCATAATCTAAGCAATAATTAAGAAGCACAATTAGCGATTGAGAGGGAGAGAATATCACCTCATCCTTCAAGTGAAGATGGTGTATTTGAGGTGCTCTCGTAGCTTTTCAATTTCCTCCATTTTATTTTCTACGAAAATAGAGAATGAGAGAGAGAGAGAGAAGGTTATGATAATAATTAATATTAAGATTATTGATCAAGTTATGAGAGAATAAACAAAGAGAGCAGAGCACCATGTTCTCATTACCGATCAATACAGAGGAAAAGCTTAAATAACTAAAGAAATAACATAATATTCAAACTGCAATAACCCAAGATCCTAATCAAGCAAACTTCACTCAACTACCCAATACATAGACATGGAAATCTCTAATAATGAATGTAGTGACCAATGGATCATAAATCAATGATAGAGGTTATACTAAAGTCTAAAACCTTCTAGAGAAATGCAATTTCGATAAAGTAATAATAGAATTAGTTTGTATTGTTACATGATAGAGGTTATAATAAGCAGAAAAATAGACTACACGATAGAGTGTCAACACTATCGTGTAGAATTCATCGAAACTCCATTTTCCTATAGCTTAAGAACTATCCAGAAATACATAAATTATACAGAAACTGCAACAAAATTACATTCCAAGAACATTTTGAAAGCCATCACTATTGAACAAACAATATGAACACGGCAATATCGAAAGTGAAAGAGGCCTTATAAGAGCAAGATTCAATCAGATAATGAAGAAATTGAAGATACCACAATTCAAAATTAATAAAAATTAGAGAATAGAAACCAAAACACAATCTTTAATCCATAAACGCCATTCAAAATTAATAAAAACCAGTTCTTTACCCAGAAGAAATTGAAGCTCACATTCAATTGGTAAACTTGTGCCCGATAGAGTGTCAGCACCAGAAATTGCAATTCCGTCAACCTACAATCGCCTCTGGTTTTTTTTTTCTGAAAAAAGGGCGTGTTCGTATAGTTTCAAAAGCCAAAAAACACGAAACATGCTCAGAATAATGAACGCAAACCCTCAGTTTCATCTAAAGTCCAAATAAATCAGGAAAAATTAACCCTAACTCAAAATCTAAACCCTAGATCTCGATAAAACTAAATCACAGCAAATAACACTAAATAAATCTGAAACAAAAACTACAAACTCACTACAAGAGTGCAAGAATCGATGTCGAAGGCTGAGATTTGAAAGAGAGAACAAATTCAAGGCGAGCAGTAGCAGAGACGAGCAGTAGTAGAGAGAGGCTAAGAGAGGAGTAACCCTAATCTAAACTAGGAAAGAAGCAAGAAAAGCTATTTACAACGCTGAACGATAAGGGTTATAGAGCCCAGAAATAGAGAGAGGGGGAGAGAGAGAGAGGGGAGAGAGAGAGGTATTGGCGATAGCCGGTGACAAGGATGAAGGGAGAGGGAAATGGAGTCGAGGAATTTGAGGGAGTGTGAGAGAGTTGCACTCGCGAGTTTGATAGAAATGAAAGAGTTAGGGATATTTAAGGGAGTATATACAATGATAATTTTGTAATTAAAAAAAATTTAATGACACTGAAAAAAATAGGTGTCATATTAGGTAAAATATTTATGACATTTAATGTAAAACTTGTCATGTTAGCCAAACATCAATTTTTTTACACTCCAGAGCACTTTTTTATTTGACAGGTTTAAGAAAGCTGTCATAAAATCTAATACCTTGCTATCATCTAAAGTCAAAATTGTAGTAGTGTCTGCAAGAAGTTCTGACACACAATAAGGAATAGATACAATCGACATATGAGCGTTTATCAATGAAGCGTGAACAACCTCCAATTAGTGTCAATTTTTTCACTTAGCGACCCCGTTTTGCTGGGGTGTATTGGAACAAGTAGTTTGATGAATAGTTTTGTTTGCTTCTAAATACCGCCAAAGATTAGATCTTTGATATTCTCCATTGTCACTACGAAAAACCTAAACTTATATGAAATTTATGAATAACAAGTACACTTCATGTTTGGACTTCCTCAAGCACAAACCAGATCATCCTAATACAATCATCAATAAAAGTAACAAACTAACGCGAGCCACATAAAGTTTTGACTTTGGACGACCACCAAACACCATGATGTATAACCATAAATGACACTAGACTTTTATTCAAACTTAGTGAAAACGAAAAATGATGGTTTTTTGCCAATTTATATACATTACACTTAAACTAGAAATATCAAAGTTTGTAAATAATGAAGGAAATCATTTCTTTAGATAATCAAATGAAGCATGCCCTAGACGTCGATGCCATAAATGGGCCTAAAATTTCTTCTTCTCCTCCTCAGAGCCTTCCACATTTAAAGCTTGATGTAGCTTATCAGAACTCTTTGATACCAAGTCCAAGTAATATAACTCCCCTTGCATAATACCACAACCTATTGTTTGCCTTGTTTGAATGTCCTTGACACAAAATTTAGGCAAAAAATTTTCAACACAAGATAAGGCTGTGATTAGTTGTAAAAATGATAACATATCATAATTCAAAGATGGAACAATTAAAACTGTAGCACCTTGAAAACTGTCTACGATTACTTTTCAACGCTCTATTGCAATTTACCGCTCAAACAAATTAATGGTATTATAAAAACAAACATTAACTCGTGAAGGAGTACAAACACAATGTCCAAAATCTACGGCTATCAATTTATATTAAAGCACATCAAGTCAAACTATTATCAATCCTATGAATGAGTAAATTCCTAAAGTAATATAGGAGTCATTCTCAAGATCTTATCAATGATGGCCTTTTAGATATTCATGTACATGAATACCTTTTAAAACATAACGATACTAATTTCTGGTAGCACTTCTCAAAAATCACTTTTGAAAGAAATACCTTTTAAAAGTCTGCATAATCTTAAAATCTTGAGCTCTCGTACCAAATTGTAACATCCCGATCGACGTCGACTGAGGTTACTTCAATAATTTTTAAAAATAACGTGGAAGCTAAATCAAAATGTTTCTCTTAAAAACGATACATGATTTATGATATTTAATGAAACAACACATTTATTAGATAAAAACTCAAAATACTTTTCTAAATTAAAGATTATCAATTTATATAACAAAACTTCCTTAGCTTAAATAACATTTTGAAGATCTTTCATAAATAACAAACTAAAATTAACTTTAAAATGGTAAGTTGTTTAACTAAATAAACTCAATTTTTAGTCTCGTGTCAGAACGTCTAAAATGACTCCTCACAATCATCACCATGATTCTCATCATCTGAAAAATTTAATATAAAATTGGATGAGTATAAAATATACTCACTAAGTAAAATTTTATTCATACATACCAAACACATCCGCATCCAATTCATTTAAATCATATAACATAAGCTTTGTGTTTGAAATATGCTTTATAAACCATTACGCCACATTCTTTTCATTGATTTAACTTTATATTTTGCATGTCATTATTTTCGTCACATATTTTTTTTATATTATTCACGAGTTCACTTATATAATATTTAGTCAATCAGAGACAATGAGTCATTATTACGGAATCTACTTGACTGTCAGATCTTTGGTAGTATCAAAATCATTCTAACCATCAATTAGTACGAAATGGCATTTAGATCTAATGATATAGAGAATGTAAAGAGCTTAGCAATTTGAACATGGATGACAAGTTGGGCTGTTTATTTATTAGACTTCTACTTTAGTAGTTTTCGTTCGAGTTAGAGCTGTTTATTTATTTGTTTTTGTTTGTTTTTGTTTTTAAGTATTAGGAGAGTGCTATTGTCAACATCTAAATGTGATTATATCTTTATTTTTTTAATTTAAACAATACTTAATGTTTTTACTTTTCTTATTTGTGAATATTTAACTTGATAATAAAGCATGATTATGTACTTTTATCTGTCAGTAGTTATAATTTTGAATATTTAAAATATTAATGCAAATATTGTATCTACCTAATTTAGGCTTGTAAAATTAAAGATTAATATGACTTTTTAAATAATTGCATCTAGTCGGTAAAATAAATGCAGAAGAGTCGAAGTAGTTTTTTGTGTTTTAGCTAAGTTACCAAAAACCTGCAATCATATCATATAGAGAATTCTTTTCGCTAATTTAGTCTTTGCACTATAAATTTTACAATTAAGCTCCATGCTTTGCTAGTTTTAACATATTTACTCACATTGTTTACTCGTGTTTCCTTATTTAACTTATTTCTCATCTTCCAATTAGTTCACCGTGACTAAAATTTATCAAAAAGTCAGATAGACTAAATTTTGGTTTTGCCCCATGAGTAATTCTATATATTGATCAATTTTGAGTGATGAAATGATGTCATTTATAAGTTAATTTATCAAATATTTTAATGAACCATAAAATATTAACTCTGGACGATTGATAAATAACTTGATCACTTAAAATTTAGTCAATAACTTAATTTGTATAAAATTATTCTATTGTCAATAAAAAATCACATTCATTAAATTTTTGGACATTAAATGTGCTTTTAGACAGAAAAATCTCAAAGTAAAAACTTAGGGGTTATTTTTTTACCAAACTTACGACATAAAAAAATTATGTATCAATCAGTGTGGACAAATATTCCTAATTGATAATCAAAATTCGGGAAGGTTGTATTTTAATTACAAAAGAAAAATCAATCTTGTGGACCCACTATGAAGTGGTTTATTTATTAGATTTAACTGGATTGTCTGAGCGATTACATAATATACTTCCTCTAAAAGGAACTAGAAAAGTAGGGGAAAGAAAGAGAAGATGAACTAAGTTGATCAAGGACCAGTTCTGATCCGGACCCACCAATGACAATGGACTATATTATTTTTATATTTTTCATTTTAATTTCAGGTGTATGTTTATTATATTTTATTATATAGTGGGTAAAATAGGACATTTTCTCAGCAATTCTGTGCTGGCCATTAATGTGGCTTAACCAAATTCAATTTGATCTTAATCCTTTATTTTTTATATTCTGCTAAGTAAATCAATATTATCTTCCCGAGTTTTATATATTTTTTAGTATTATGTCTTATATTTCAAATGAGATTTTAGTTTCCACAAAAGAAAAAGATTTAAAGGTTTAAAAAATTAATTGCTTCGATTGAAGATGTAAAATATTCATGAAACTATGGTAAGATATGCATACCACATTTGCATGAGAAACCATTATTAGATCATCTAAATTATTTCAATAGTCTATAATAGTTTTTAACTTGTAACCCTCTAATACCGATATTTCACCATCTAATAAAAATTATAGAGAATAAAATATTACATGATATTTTTGAAAATAAACTTTTAATTAAGGTGGCCGATTGTTTTTCAAGAGTTAGGAGTAGACAGAGCAAAACTCGAGTTCTAGAAGGGGTTTCAATGATCAGAGATTTTTTAACTAGTTTAGATCTTTAAGCATAGGAGAATTCACAATGAAAATTGTCACGTGAACTGAACTGAGATATATTTAATTTAGAGTGAAAGTTAAGTAGTGTGAGTGAAAACAACCAAAATGCTTTTTTAATTTGTTTTAGAAAATATATTTTTATTTTACTTTCTTTAAAATAAAAAATTGAACTTTTAGGAACCAAATTATTTGTAATTTTAGAAAATAAATTGTAAAAAATCAAATATTTTAAGATCAAAATAAAATTAGGAAAAATTAGTTTACCTTACATACATCTCTTTTATATTTAAAAGTTATACAAAGCTCTCGTGTACATCACATTCTAATAATAAATGTGCCTAATTTCTTTTAATACAAAATTCTAATGGCAGTTAAATAGACACAGAAGTATCTAAAAAATACCTCTATATCTTTTTAAAACCAAAATGTAATCCGATGACACATTAACTTCGTGATTTAAATCTATAATCATATTGAATCACAACGCATCCTACTCATAACTTCGTTCTAGGTTTTGATGATTCCGGATTGAGTTGCTTATTTAATGTATCTTTGGATTAAACTATAGTTTTAAGCATAAATAAAGGTATTTTTTAGATATTTTAGTGTTTAATTAACTGTTGTTAGAATTTCCTGTTAAGAAAATGAATCTATTTGTTATATAATGTGAAGTACATGTGAGGTATGTGTAATTTTTAAATATACAGAGAGGGTGTATGTGTAATTTAGATAAAATATAAGGAGTGTCGGTGTAATTGTTCTTTAAAAATAATTTTTTTGACTTATACCCCTATAGTTTTACTATAAATTAAAGATACCCAACTTTATTGCACGTGACAACTAATAAACCAAAAAAAAAAAGATCGGTGAGTATTTTTTGATTGACGGTGAAAGTTGAAGGTCCCCTAGAAATATTTTTGAAGCTTGATGAATGTCTTTTATTTAAGGTGAAAGTTGAGACATTGTTTGACTGTCAGTACTGGACAATCATATTTTAGTATTGTCTTGCATTTGGCTTGGTGATCTATCCAGATTAGTAAATACGGTGAAACTAAATAGTACTGCTATCACCGTAATAACTAATACAGTCCTCATCACTGGAACTCAGCGAGACTAAGAGACAGAAAAATGTTTCAAACCCGCCTGTTAATAAAACCAAAAGAATATTTTACTTTAAAAATTTTAATTATATAATATTCACATTTTATCTAATAATTGAATGTATCTAGTAATATTGTTCTATATATCTGCCTTTTTATATTTTTTTCATATAAGTAATGGTGATGAAATGATATGTCTTCTATCTCCGTCATGTACTTCTTATCCTATATTTCTAGTGCATGACCAAGATTTTAATTAAATGGACTTGAAACATAAACTCAACATGATTTTAAATAAGTTGTATTTCGATCAATTAGTTAGTGTTCATTGTTGATTGATTGTTATCTTTCTAGTATAGTGTGCAAGTATAGTGTGCTTACCAGGAAATTTAAGTTCTCTATTTTTTTTAATTTTAGTTGTCCTATTTTTACATTTTGAATGAAATATTTGAGGTATTTTTATTTATTATTGATTGAAATATATTTTATTAGGATGAATGTGGATAAAAACAAAAATAATGAGCAGACTATACGAAGAATCATTAGACATTAGACCAAAATGGAGGAAGAGACGTTATTGGATATAGTTTATGACGTAGTTGCATGAAGACTTTGTTGTTATTATTAATCGGATTTGTTTAAATTTGTTATTTTGTTTTTGGTAGCATGAATGAGATAATTTATTTTGTAGTTGAAAATGTAATATAAGATGTTTTAATAAGTTCTAAATAGACTTATGTGGATTAAATTGTGAAAAATAATTTTACAATCCATTACTATGATGTGCCAAATATGGTAAGATATGTATACCATACTTTTGCATGAGAAACCATTATTAGATCATCTAAATTGTTTCAATAGTGTATAATAGTTTTTAACTTGTAACCATCTAATATCGATATTTCACCATCTAATAAAAATTATAGAGAGTAAAAAATTACATGATATTTTTGAAAATAAACTTTTAACTAAGGTGGCCGATTATTTCTCAAGAGTAAGGGGTAGGCGGAGTGAAACTCGAGTTTTAGAAGGGCTTTCAATGGTCAGAGATTTTTTAACTGGTTTAGATCTTCAACGAACCCTGTGACCATAACTTTGATTCTAGGGAATATATTAAGTATTGTAGACAAAGCAATGCGTAGGAGAATTCACAATGAAAATTGTCACGTGAACTGAATTGAGATATATTTTATTTAGAGTGAAAGTTAAGTAGTGTGAGTGAAAATAACTAAAATACATTTTTAATTTGTTTTAGAAAATATATTGTTATTTTACTTCTTTAAAATTAAAAATTGAACTTTTAGGAACCAAATTATTTGTAATTTTAGAAAATAAATTGTAAAACATCAAATATTTTAAGATCAAAATAAAATTAGGAAAAATTACACTCTTGTAGTTTACCATACATACATCTCTTCTATATTTAAAAGTTATACAAAGCTCTCGTGTACTTCACAATCTATAATAAATGTGTCTAATTTCTTTTAATACAAATTCTAACGGCAGTAAAATAGACACAAAAGTATCTAAAAATACCTCTATCTCTTTTAAAAACCAAAATGTAATCCAATGACACATTAACTACGCTATTTAAATCTATAATCATATTGAATCACAATGCATCATACTCATAACTTTGTTCCAGGTTTTGATGATTCTAGATTAAGTTGCTTATTTAACGTATCTTTGGATTAAACTATAGTTTTAAGCATAAATAAAGCTATTTTTTCAGATATTTTAGTGTCTAATTAACTGTTGTTATAATTTTCTGTTAAGAAAATAAATCTATTTGTTATATAATGTGAAGTCCATGTGAGGTATGTGTAACTTTTTAAATATATAGAGGGTGTCTGTGTAATTTAGATAAAATGCAAGAGGTGTCAGTGTAATTGTTCTTTAAAAATAATTTTTTTTGTTGACTGATACCCCTTTATTTTTACTATATATTAAAGATACCCAACTTTCTTGCACGTGACAACTAATAAACCAAAAAAAGATCGGTGATCATTTTTTGATTGACGGTGAAAGTTGAGGGCCACTAGAAATATTTTTGAAGCTAATGGATATCTTTTATTTAAGGTGAAAGTTGAGACATTGTTTGACTGTCGGTATTGGACAGTTTTATTTTAGTATTGTCCTGCGTTTGACTTGACAGTCTATCCAGATTAGTTAATTCGGTGAAACTAAATAATAAAACTGTTATCACCGTAATAACTAATACGGTCCTCATCACTGGAACTCAGCGAGACTAAGAGATAGAAAAATGCTTCAAACCCGCCTGTTAATGAAACCAAAATGATATTTTACTTAGAAAAATTTAATTATATAATATTCATATTTTGTTTAATAATTGAATGTACTAGTAATATAGTTCTATGTATATCTTCCTCTTTATTATTTTTTTCATACAAGAAATAGTGATGAAATGATATGTTTTCTATCTCCTTCATGTACTTCTTATTCTGTATTTCTAGTGCATGGCCAAGATTTTAATTGTATGGACTTGAAACATAAACTCAACATGATTTTAAATAAGTTGTATTTCGATCAATTAGTTAGTGTTCATTGTTGATTGATTGTTATCTTTCTAGTATAGTGTGCTTACCAGGAAATTTAAGTTCTCTATTTTTTTTATTTTAGTTGTCCTATTTTTACATTTTGAATGAAATATTTGAGGTATTTTTATTTATTATTGATTGAAATATATTTTATTAGGATGAATGTGGATAAAAATAAAAATAATGAGCAGCGAAGAATCATTAGACATTAGATCAAAATGGAGGAAGAGACGTTATTGGATATATAGTTTATGACGTAGTTGCATGAAGACTTTGTTGTTATTATTAATCGGATTTGTTCACATTTGTTATTTTATTTTTAGTAGCATGAATGAGATAATTTATTTTGTAGTTGAAAATGTAATATAAGATGTTTTAATAAGTTCTAAATAGACTTATGTGGATTAAATTGTGAAAAATAATTTTACAATCCATAACTATGATGTGCCAAATATTGTATAAGTAATACAATTTTTTAATTAACACAGTATCAAACATTGGATAATATTATTTAATCCAGTACAATACAGTCTGACAGATTTAGTACAATATCATCTAGTACTATCCCGACTGTCGAACGAGGTTTGAAGATTATAATTGAAATTAACATTTTAAAATCGCTCAAAAGATCCACTTACAACACAACTGTGTTAGCTTTATTATCTTTATGGCCTCATTTACGCGACATGTTAGCTAAATATGTATTCGAATTAGTTAAGATGAAATCCTTAACAGCATAATTTTTAGGCTAAAATCACTAATTAGTTTTAGAATTTCAAAATTAATAAATTTTGAAATGAGTTAAATGTTTATTTTTTTGTAATTGAAAGGTAACAAAACTAAAACTTTTTATTGACATGCTAATTTTAATTTTGAAGCATAGCCTATAAATTTTCCAAATTTATTTACAAAAAAAATGTGATTGCTAATTAAATAAAATACAAACCTCTTTTGTTACATATTATCTATATTTAATGGTAGATCTTCACACAAAAATACTTAAACATGTTTGTATTATATTATATATATAATTATAATTTATCTTAAAGTAATAGAGACCATGTTGCTTAGCATGACTTTTAAGACACATCCCTTGGTGAAGTAGAAAAAGATAGAATTATTCTCAGCCGTCTGATTTGAACATGGTTTCATCAATATGTGAGCTGTTTATCAAAATCAATTTTAATTAGATAAGCTTACTTAACTAATCCAATGGCTAGAATGCTCCTACTCTTGTTGACCTTCATAGGTTGGACCAATTAGAATTTCTTCTTTGTTTATTTTTAAGCAAAGAAATAAACAAGAAAGAATTAAAAAAATACAAAGGCACCCAAATGAGTCAAATTCATGGGATACCCACTATGTATAAACTTAAAGACATAATATTTTGTCTCATTAATTTCTTGTACAATTTTTTTTATCTTTATCTATTTATTATTTTGAAATATTTTTTATCTTTATTTACTCAAAGAGTTTATCTTCAAAAAATAAAAGAAAAATACTTTCTAAAGAAAAAAATTAATTTCATTTTCATGCTGACGGGAATAGACTTTGCTTGTCCTAAAATTACATGCAGTCACAATCTAAGTTATTATTTAAGCGATAGATGAAGATTCGAAGAGAGAGATCAAAGTATGGGGTCCACAAAGGAGAAATTTGTTTGTGATGAATAGGTCTGTTACCAATGAAGATCAAAAGGGACTGTAACTATAATTTTATTCTTTCTTTATATAAATGACTTACCTAATATTTATCAACATCATGTCATGGCACAACATATAAAATAAAAATAAATAATTTAGTTTTTTGGAAGAAGTAAGAGAAGAGCCAAACAAGCTTTTGTTTTCTTTCTATTACTTTTTTATTTTTGCATCTATAGCCAAAGTCTTTTTTTTAATCCTCAGCCTTTAACATTTTCCAATGATGAGGAAATTAAATGAGTTTTCTTCAAAATAATTTGAGAAATTTAGGTAATATTTGGTAGGGCTTCTATTTTTGTTTTATGATCTTAAATGATTTTAGAACAAGTTTTTAAAAAAAAATTATAATCAGACACTTCTTGAACATTATTATCAAAAATGTATTTTTATGAATGATTGTTTTTCTTATTTTCATTCATATTGAGAACTCGTTTTTAAATTATTAACCATACCTCTATGATCTGAATAAAAGCTCAACAGGTAATAATTAACTTGTTTCGCCGTAAAAATTTAGAGTTCAATAATTAAAAAAGAAAAAAATTAGGCAATAAATAATATTCCTCAATCCATGAATTGGCATTATAGGTTAGAAGAAATTATTTTTTTTACTCATTATGTAATCCAAAAGGAATAGAAAAAGTTGAACAGCACAACAAATAATAAAGAGAGGATTTACTTCATAGACAACAACAAGAAGAAGTCACATACACACACAAAAACACCACAAACCAGACTCTCTCTCTCTCTCACCCTCTTCCCCATTTCACCTTCCTTTTTTTCCATAGCCATTTCTAAGATTCCTCCAATGGTCTTTTCTTCTCCATTGGATTGCACAGATTCCCAACTTAAATACCCATCCTTATTTCTTCATTCTGATTGATTTTAGGCTGTTTTCTCTGATTTTTTTCTACTGTATGTATAAACTCTTCTGAGTCTTATTGCGTTTGCTTCTTTCTGGCTTTCTTTTGGATTTCTTGGAGAAAAGCGTTTTTTATATTCAATAGTATTTGTCAAAAAGGGTTGGAGGAAACAAATAAATTTTTTCAATTTTCTGAATATTTTTGTATCTATAAATTAGTTTTTTTTGGCCATTTTTAGCTTTGAATTTCTTTGCTTCACTTGAGAAAAAAAGGGGAGAAAAGAAGGAAGGAATCGAAAGACATGGTCAAGCAAGGCCCTTGTTGTCACTGTGGAGTTACAAGTGAGTTCTTGTTTCTCCATTTTGATTTTCCTTTTAGGTTCCTTGATTATTAGAATAAGTTCTTCCGCAAATGGGTTACACAGTTACATATATAATTATTTGCAGACGGAAATGATTTCCTGGACAAGTAATTTAGATGCGGATGCATATTTTTCTATTGAATTATTCTAAAGAAATAGTTCAGTTTTTTATTTATAATTTTGATTGTTTTGAGCTGATTTTGGCTATGAATTTAGCGCTTTCTATTCTTATTTCTCCCTTTGAACCATAATTTTGTATATTTGATTGGTGTTTTAGCTCTTTTGACTTCTGCGTTTGAGGTGCCTGTGGACCTGAATACTTTGTCAAATCATGTGTATTTGTATTTATTTCTCAAGTTAGTAACTCAGTCCTAGAAAAAATAGTACTTTCTTGGAAGTTTTCAATTTCCACTTGTCTCTGCATTTCAGGCCATCACTGTTTTCTTGCCTGTCTATCCTATTTCTGCTTGTGCTCTCTTCCATGACTTATGTAGTAAAGAAACAATAAATTTGAAAGACTAAATTCTTTCCAATTCCCTTTGTTCATTTTCCTTTATATAGTATTGATGTGGAGAATTAGTTCCAAAACTAAACTAGTTTAATTGGATGAATGAATCACTTTGCAGTACTAGATATGTCTATGGAGATGCTAGCCTGTGATGTGGAATCACTTACTTCATTTGTCCTACGCTTCAGCTACCTCAGTGCCTTCATTGTAGCTGTTAAAGTTGTAACTCTATGAGTCACTTTAACATTAGTCTAAGTTTGTCTATCAGTCTCATTTCTATGGTTTATAACTTCTATTATGAGCTCTCCATTTCCTAGTCCAGAAGTTAACATTGGATATAAAATTTCCGTATGGATTTAGCGATCTACTTCTTTTATTGAGAACTTGTAGCAATGCTACTTAAGAAATACTGGGTAAACAATGCTTAGAAATTCCTGTTTCATCTATGACGTTGGAGTGTTAGTTAAGTGTCACACTCTGTCCTTACAAGTTCTTCTTCTTTACTAGTTCAACATATTTGTTCCCTTCTATAATAGAAGGATACTCGATAAATTTAGCATATTCGGTATAATAGTCAATTAAGAAGCACTCCTTGCTAGTATGTCCTATTTGCCAATTCTGTGTGGTTCTTTACAACTGAGAGCACAATGTCCATTTCCAGATATCACCGTGCAAAGTTTTGATCTTTTTATGACATGAAGATGCTGTTTTCTCGTGGTTCTATTCATTGAAGTTTAAGTAAACCAGATCCTGTTTATATCTTCCCTTTCTTTTTATTTTCTTTTCCCCTTTCCTGATGACCAAACAATGTAACAGGCACTCCTCTTTGGCGTAATGGGCCCCCTGATAAACCAGTGTTGTGCAATGCGTGTGGATCTCGATGGAGGACAAAGGGAACACTAGTGAACTATACGCCTCTACATGCTCGGGCAGATACTGATTACGAGGATCAGAGGTTTTCCAAGTTAAAGAGCATATCTTTAATTAAAAATAAAGAAGTGAAACTACATAAAAGAAAGCATCAGCATGAGATTGGGATGTTTGGAGAGATTGTCTCAGACTATGATCAGGGTTTCTATAAGCTAATGGATGAAGATACGAGTAATAGATCAAGTTCAGGATCAGCCATATCCAACTCTGAGAGCTCTGCCCAGTTTGGCGGTGCTGATGCAACTGATTTAACAGGTTGGTAGCTTAATGATCATTCAATAACGGAGAAAGATTTTCTAACATAATTCGTGCGAGAAGTGATGGAAATAGTTGTATTTTATAGTAGTGAAAGGAAAGAGCTGCAAAATCTGTTCAAACATCTGATTATCTGTTGAAATTGATAAATAATGAATTTGTATAGAAGTAGAAAGGGATCAGAACTGAAAATTCAACTCAACACAAGCAAGGACATGCTTTTGGTATTCAAATAAGATTAAGTCGGAACAATGTCCATGTCTTTTTGTCAGAATTAACAAAAGGTTCATAAATTTTTCCAAGATGTGCTTGTTAGGAATGTTAACTCTCTTTTAGTGTGAATAATCAAATAGAAATGTTATCTTGGTGGTAAATGTAACAAGGTACAATCTACTTGTAACTAATAACAACTCTACAGGTTCATTCTAAGTTTCACATGAGTGCTTAATTCTAACTCTAGGTATTTAAAAATTTGTAATAGGTCCAGCACAGTCAATGGTATGGGACACGACGGTTCCATCAAGGAAAAGGACGTGCATAAGTCGTCCAAAGCCATCTTCGGTTGAAAAGCTTACGAAAGATCTATATACAATCTTACAAAGTGAACAGTCTTATTTCTCTGGATCTTCTGAAGAGGATCTTCTTTTCGAGAGTGAGAAAACAATGGTTTCTGCCGAGATAGTACATGGAAGTGTTCTCATGAGGCATCCTAGCTCAATATCTCGAGAAGAGGAATCTGAAGCTAGCTCTCTTTCGGTTGATAACAAGCTTTATTCTCATAACAATGGTTATTCGCATTCTGCTACCCTTCCTGTACATAGCGTTAGAGAAAACAAGGGTGTCAGGTTTCGTATTCCGGGGATTGAAATGATGAAGAATCCGGGTGGACAAGGGGTTCAGCACGAGAAAATTAAAAGGTGAATTTTCAGATTAAAATTTATATGAACATATAATAGCATCTTCAGAGAAATTATTGCTCCCCAACTGGCAACCGGGAGAGTTCTACCTCATGTGATTAATTTTTTTTATTTACTTATCTTTTTTGTTAATTGCAGGGATACTCAAAATGAAAAGGTGCAAGTTTTGGGAAGCCACAAATCACCCCTGTGTAATATAGATCTAAGTGTGAGTTGCATTCTTTGCTTCTTATCACTTGCATTGACTTGTAAAAAGACATTTGCTTCTGAAGTTTATGGAAGCATTTTTGAAATTGCAGATGGATTTTGTTCAAGTAAACACAATTTTTTTTTATTTTTTTTTTTTGCATAAACTTGTAGAGATGTATATTTTTTTTCAATCAATACTGCAATTAGTCTTCTTTAGATTCTAATGACTCGAAACTCTTAATATCCTTACAACCTGTTAAATTTTTGAACCTGCGAAATTTCAAGTTCTTGCTGCAGAGGGATCCTAAATATATATGAGTTTGTTTAGATTGTATTATCTTATATCTTTGAATTCTCATTATAATTACAGTTCGTGTTTGGTATAGGATGTTGTGAACTTTGAAGAATTTATGAGGCAGTTTTCAAATGAAGAGCGAAAACAACTAATAAAGTATCTGCCTCCGGTTGATACTATTAAACTTTCCGACAGGTTATAATCTTCATCATCATTGATTTAAACTGTCTGTGATCTTCATCATCATTCTCACGCTTGTTTAAACTGCTTCATGTCCAGCCTGAAGAATTTGTTCGATAGCCAACAGTTTAAGGAGAACTTAACTTCATTTCAGCAACTACTAGGGGAAGGCGTATTCGACTTCTCATTTTCAGGTTCGAAAACTGAAGACGGTCGGGCTTTGAATAAGCTTGCACTCTACAATTTGTCAAAATCTAAATGGGTAGAACGGTTTCATCTGCTTAAGGTTAGAGCTGATCATCATAAAATTTGCTGTAGATTGTTGGGGGGGGGGGGGGGGGGGGCGGG
>QANY01006039.1:2088002-2232020 GCA_003255025.1 Datisca glomerata
GCGATGTGAACCTAAACGGTGACATTTTTTTGTTTTGCAGAAAAGTGAAAATTGTGGGTCTGAAAGTTCTGTCCCCGCTGCAGCAACGAGTAATTTCACAAATGTTAGGAGATCGCGCGACAACCATAACCATAATTTTCCAGGTCAATGATTATTTACTTGTTGGTAGGCCATTGAATGATATTATGGAAACTACTCGAAATAACCGTAGGGGTTCAATCGTACCCCTTCAAGCTAACGGTTTATCATAACTCGTATAAGAAAGCTTTTAAGAGCACGGCACACAAGTTCGTGGTATTAGTTGGGTGCACAAAGCTTCTCCAAACACCCATGGTTAAAAAAAACTACTTGAGATATCTTTTATACATAGAAAACTGTGAATTTTTTTATAAGAAACTAGAAATTTCATTAGAAAATAAAATACCGAAAACGGTTCGGAGGAAAAAAAACATCCTAACCGAACGCCAAGAAGAAAAATATAATCTTTATAAGCAGCCTACCAGTCAGAATTAATCAAAACAAAGTTAAGTTCTTGAACTTGTTGGTATTCCTCACTCAAAAAGAAGTGAAAAATTTGATCATATCCCACAAGAACTCCAAAACCTTGACAGAATCTTCGAAAATCCTTCTGTTCCGCTCAGATCAAAGATACCTTGAAGAAAAAAACTGAAATTGGGGGGAAAATGCTGAACTTCAAACTTTTATTCACTAAGATCGTCATGTTGGATCACACAAAACATAAGAGACGTTTAATGTTTAAGTAAGAAACAGCTTTTTAAACCTTAACGTTTGATCTATCCTTTGAATTGGTATCGCTCCAGAACACCAGAGAAAGCGTATGGGCACTTGAAAATCAAGACTAGAATTTAAGATTGAAAAGACAAAATAAAAAAACACTTCCATTTTCTACTTTTGCCCTAGGCAAGCCCAAGTGTACTTTGAAACTGGTCTAACAATGGCATTATTGATCTTCAGATGCAAAGATTAAGATGAGGAGTCCGAAAATGGCGATCATAAAGGCTAGCTTAGAACCCAAGGAATCAGTAGACAATGATGGAACTTGCTTTAGCCCGAGAAGCTTATTCGCTTTACCTTCAGATGGAAGTTCTCTCATGCTGGAATCATTAAATTTCGTCGAAGGAAGTTCTGATCAGGATCTACTATTGGACGTACGGTCCAACAGCTCTTTCCCGCAGGCGGAGCTCCTTTACCCGTCTTTAAGTTATGGTGGTCAACAGGCAAGCACTAGTAGTAGCTCTGCATACCCACATCTTGTCCATCATTAACAGTGTCGAGGGATGCAGTTTTTGACTTCTGCCAGTAACTGTGGCTAGGCTTGATTTTGTTTGCTCTTCTGGTCACTTGTCCTTTCTGATGTTGGAATGTTACTTTTTGTATAGGTTTACACCGGATTGTAATTATTAAGTTCATATTAAATATTGTAATTACAGTTTATTGAGCATCGCCTTATTGCCTCACCAACTAGCTAATTAAGCCCCTCAGATGGGAGTCCTCCTTTTGCTCCTAAGTTGAAGAAGTATCAGCAAAGCATGTTTCCATTTATCTTTCCCCTACCATGTTTTCCCTTCCCAATGAGCCTGGCACTCGTAATTGAGGGCTTTAAAATCCTCCTAGTAATTGAAAGGTCCTGCTACGGCATAGTGATGTAGGGTTCGTAAGATATGATTTAAAAGTAAATTTGTACGCAATTGAATTGTCTTTGTTGTTCGGAGTAATCTTTAAAATTGAAAGTAATCTTAATTTATTAGAAACTTTAATTTACTTCTTGATAATTGAACTGTCACGAAAGATAAAGATGAAGTAATATTGAAGAAACAATTGAATTATGTTCAAAGATATTTCACAGAATTAATCTTTAATTGTCATAAATTACTTATACAATCATAATTTGTCATCATTCAATTATTATGATCATTGTAAAATTTTACATTTTAAATGGCCATAAATGGTATATGAGAGAAATAAATTGTTTTAAATTTCAAATGCCCCTAGAGATGAATAGAACTCAAAATAATTGGTGTATAGAACTTGATGTGAGAAAGAAATTATTTTAAATTTCAAACGCCCCTAGAGGTGAATAGAACTCGAAGTGAGAAAGAAAGTCAAAAGAGAGAGAAAGAAGAGAATAATTCAAACATCTCTTTTCCCGCGCTCCCTTGTCTTTCCCTATACCAAGCTACTGTACTACAGAACTAAGGAAGAGCTCAGTCTTAAAGACTAATAGAGGAGTGATTGCCTTAAGACATGAAATAACTTGAATATCATAACTATCCATATAGACTTCAGAATTCCTCCTCCCTGCTGATAGGAAAGCGGTGTGTTGTTGAACTCCAACGATAAATACTCTAATTTGATATTTCTAGATCGTCCGATCAGATTGGACGGTCTAAATCTTATCAAACTATTAAGGAAAAAGATAAAAAAAAATCACATTTTTCTTTTACTTTTTAAGATTTTGAGCCATCCAAATCTAATTGGAACAACTGTAGAGTACCCCAATTCTTATTGATAAATAACCTTTTGTACAAAAATAACGATTTTAGGACCTCTATCCATTTTTAAACAACATTCAACCCCATTTAGTTTAAATTTTCTGGTTAAAATTAGTGTTACTAGATCATCGTCTTACAAAATTTTTTGTTAGATTTTGATCTAACGAATGTAATTTTTAATGACGGAACACTAGATTAGAGATTACCAACAATTTTTTGTTAGATCAGAATCTAACGCGAGAGCATTTTAATCTTCTACCCCGATAAAGATCACATTTCATTAAAAAAAAGTCGAAAAATTCTAAATATCATTTTTTTACTTGGGTCTTTCTTACTCGATTTCTCCTGATTTAGGACATTTAAAACGTTCATAAATCCAAGTTCAGCTACTTCATTTAAAAGCTAACAAAACAAGACTTTATACAACACAACAAAATGTGCTCAAAAACACCCAATACACCTACTTCTCTTCTTCGTCTTCCTTTCCTTCCCTTGTTTCTACTGATAGCCTCCTTCTCGCCACCAGCTCGGCCGAGGAAATGTCATTCCGCGACTCTTTAAGATATCCAGAATACTAACATTAGCAAGACTATCGTCTTTGTCTTTGTCACGAGTACGACTCTCATCGTTTTCTTCTTCATCTTTAAGAACCTTCAACACATCCAAAATGGTAACCTCCCTGTAGTTCTTCTGAGGAGGCAACTCATCGGAGTTCACTCCCTCTGTTGCTTTTTCCTTCAACCCACCGCTGATTGAAGGTGGAAGTACCCTGTGTTGTCGATGACCATTCACCATTTCCTCCCGCTCATTTACGCCATTTCCTACCATAGCTTCTTCCCCTGCCTTTTGCATTCCCTCTGTGAACCCTGAAGCCTCGCCACTTTCTTTCAATTTTGTTGATTGAGTGAAATCTGTTTCACCATCGCCATTGCCCTCTAAATTGTCAGAAAACGTCAATTTCTTCTTTGCGGAACTTCCGCCAGATTCATCATCAGCAGTGTTATTTTCCACAAGATCTTCATTGAGTGGAGTAACTCTTCCAGAATTCACCAAACCTTCACTAGACTTCGAGAAACCATCCAATCTTTTCTCTGATAGAGGTCCTGCACAATGTCTTGGCGATTCAAGACCCAAATCTTTCTCGTAAATTTTCAACCTCTTCGGGGGGGACTCAGTCAAACTCGAAAACCCTAGGTCCGAATCCCTCCCCAAATCCACCACGCCCGCAGCTTCCTTCCAGCTAAAATCAACAGCGCCAGTTCCAACACCAAGAGTTTCGTCCGCCGCTCGATCGTCTTCCCGACGCTCACCCATCACCGTCGACCTCTGCTGGTTAGAGCCCACCAAATCCGACCCCTCTGGCGGGGTCAGGTACATGTCACCAGGGCTACTATTGGCTTCATGCTCCAAGCTATCAGGCGGCGAAACCATGACAATCCCATTACACTCGACGAGAATCCCATCGCGATCGGACGGCTCGGAGTCGTCAACCAAGTCAAGTGTGGAGGCAAAGGAACAGTAACGCAGCCGCCCATCCTGGGAATCGGACATGTGGCTGTGCTTCGCTAGCAGGTTAAACGGATCGGCTCCATTCCCAGCCTCCATGTTCAAGGTTAAAAGCTTTGAACAACTCGTCGAAGTGAAGGTCATCAGTGTTTTGGAAATCTTCTAAAATCTTGTGAGTAGTACGAACATGTTCTCTTATAAAATATTTACCGTCATATCGGCAAGGGCCCGTCTAGCTCAGTTGGTAGAGCGCAAGGCTCTTAACCTTGTGGTCGTGGGTTCGAGCCCCACGGTGGGCGTTTGTTTTTCGTTAAAATAACATCAGGAAACGTCGTCGCTTTAAGTCGCATGCTTCTTTGAACTTTCAGTGTAAAAACGCGAGTCTTAACCGTCGGAACATGAGTTCATTTCCCATTATGATCTTGGAATTGTTCAGATTCACGACCATGCCATCTAGTGTAACAATTATTTTCCAGAAACTATAGCCACTTTTACGAGTAAAGTAATAAATATGCACATTGAATAAAAGATTCTCCCATAAAATGTGAAGATACGGTCAAACACTATGAATGTCAATCATATCAATGATTGACAGCGAAAATGTATTAAGAGTAACCACATGTATCTTGATAAAAAATGATAAATTTACATGGACAACGGCGATATAAATATACACTATGAATGAACGCATATCAATGATTGACAATGGAAATGTATTAAGAGTTGACCACATGCCTCTTGATAAAAAATGATAAATTTACATAGGCAATGATGATGGACATCTTATGTGTGAATGGATGTGTCTACCGTGACAACAAACATCTTACAACGGCATAACAAATATGTATTTACTCACAATGAAAACCTATTTAAAAAGAATTGATGTGTTGGCTGTCACGTCACCTAAAGAGGTACAGACAGACACCATAGAAAAGCAATCACAATCGTCAAATGTAATCAACAGATATGATCGACTCTCCAAATAATTCAGTTAAGATTTATTGAAGAAACCTATGGGAATAACATAGTTTTATACTCTTAGAATATTCTATATTGTATCTATAAATAGCAGCAGATGTGACCATAACAGAATCAACACAAAAAGGGTGAATATAAGAGAATATCAAAGGTTTTCCCTTGGTTTTTCTTTCCAGTCACACATGCACTTTATGAAAAGGGATATAGATTTACATAGGAAACGGATATGACATCTTATGCGTGAATGAATGTGTCTACAGTGACAACAAATATATTACAACGACAGAACAAACATGTACGGATAGACATCATAGAAAAGCAATCACAATAGTCAAATGAAATCAACATATCTCATTGCCTCTCCAAATATTTTAGTTAAGATTGATTGAAGAAACCAAAGTGAATAAAATAGTTTATACTCTTAGAATATTCTATATTGTATCTAGAAATAGCAGCAAATGTGACCACAATATAAACAACATAACAAGGGTGAATATAAGAGAATATCAAAGGTTTTCCCTTGGTTTTTCTTTTCAGTCACACATGCATCTTTATGAAAAGGGATAGATTTACATAAGCAACAGATATGGACATCTTATGTGTGAATGGATGTGTCTACAATGACAACATACATCTTACAACAGTATAATGAACAAGTATTTACTCACAACAAAAACCTATTTAAACAGACCTGATGAATTGCCTTTACTTCACCTAAAGAGGTACGGATAGACACCATAGAAAAGCAATCATAATCGTCAAATGAAATCAACGGATCTGATTGCCTCTCCAAAATATCATTACATGATGTCATAATTTGTTGACAAAACATTGTTCTATTTCATGGTTTTGAATGATGGTTATGTCAATATTTCTTTTGTACCATTCTTAACATTGGTTCTCAATATTGATTCTGTATTATTTTAAATATTGGTTTTTGTCAATAATTGTGCATAAACTGCATCATATGATTATATAACTGGTAAAAGTATAGTTATCATGCTGACAATAATATGTTTACACTACAATTACTCATATTAAACATGAATAATTATTATAATTAGTAACATATTACTCTGTAATTCCGTTGGTTCTGAATGATGAATTTGTACATGAATGAAAATATTGAGTAAGTTGTTATTATTTATGAAATTGCAGGAATGGAGTTTGTTGATCCCAAGAGAACAATGGACGTCTTTGCCACGTATTGTACTCAATTTGAATCCGTCTGTGGCATCAACACTAAGAAACTTATTGAATCCTAACCAGGCGAAGAAATTTAGAGAAAGTTATCTCGGTCACTTACTCGACTTGAAGGTGAGTAAGTTCTCTTCACAACTTATGTACACCTTCTAAAAAGACAATGCAAGAATGATCGAGATGGCGAAGTACTTTTCACCCTCGAGGGTAAACATAATAAAGTTTGGCATAAAGCAGTTCGCTTTGATAACAAGGTTAAACTGTGACCCTTACCCTATTAAGAGGAGGCAAATATTGCCAGAAGGTGAGCTGATCGATAAGTATTTCAATAATGATAAAACCAACTCCTAAATGAATCTAAGCATGATCTACGTTGCGATTTGCCATGACTAGAATGAGAGCAAGGTCAAATTAGAAGACATATATTGTTTAGAAAACTTGCTACGTCCTAAATATAAAAATAAGAAGATAAATATAAATCATGTGAAGATGGGGGACGATGAGGAAATGTTTGAAAGTTTCCCAAGGGGAGGACTTTCTTATGAACTCACACTTAAGTTCATGCAAAAGTTTGTAGGCTCTCGCGATGCAAATGTGGTTGTATTGGAAGGCTTCCCCTAGCATTAATTATAGGGGCGAAAGAGGTGATACCAACCATTTCTTAGGGACTTTCAAAATATGCAACCAAAATCAAGAATGGACTATCTCGCATCTGTAATTGAGAATCAACCATTCAACCATAATGGAGAGGATTAGAAAAATACATTTTTTAGAACATCAATGTAAGTATCATCTACTTAGAACTTAATTTTTTGCGTTCTTTAATTTTACATTTCAATTTTGATATATTGAAAGACAATACTTAAGTAACAATATAAGTTAAATTGCAATTTCAAGTCAAGCCATTGCAACCACTAGAGGATAAATGGGCTACTACGTACATGAGTATTTTTAAACTTTTATGTTGTTTCTGTTATGGTCACATCTGCTGCTATTTACAGATACAATATATGTAGCCATATCAAAGGTCTTCCCATGGTTTTTCTTTCCAGTCACACATGCATATTTATAAAAAGTGATAGATTTACATAGCCAACGGATATGGACATCTTATGTGTGAATGGATGTGTCTACAGTGACAACATATATCTTACAACAGTAAAACAAACATGTATTTACTCACAACAAACCCTATTTAAACAGAATTGATGAGTTGGTTGTCACGTCATCTAAAGAGGTTTAGATAGACACCATAGAAAAGCAATCGCAATCGTCAAATGAAATCAACAGATCTGATCGCCTCTCCAAATACTTCAGTTAAGATTGATTGAAGAAACCTAAGGGAATAAAATATTTTATACTCTTAGAATATTCTATATTGTATCTATAAATAACACCAGATGTGACCACAATAGAATCAACACAAAAATGGTGAATATAAGAGAATATCAAAGGTCTTCCCGTGGTTTTTCTTCCGATTAAGGGTTTTGCACGTAAATTATTGTGTCAATTATTTTTCATCTATTTCTCTTATTATTTTATCATTATTTAGTATGGATAATCCACGACTAATTCTATAGTCATGGATTTTCCTCTTACAATTGATGCTTTCAGTGAGAGGTCGTAGTAAAAACTCAAGAGTCTGAAGCAAAATGCCCATAAGCAAACCAATTATGATTATCAACACGAACGGAATATTTGAAAGTCAAAAAACACTGACGGGTGGCAAACCATAGAAGATTTCTTTGCAGAAGTCGTCGCTCCCCTACCCAGACAGATTCAGCATGTGACCGATGAAAAGGAAAAATTAAGATGCTCTGCAGATGAAAAATCATGAACAAAAAAATCTAAATTATATCTAATAACAATTTGAAATAGAGGAAGAAAGGAAAAATCAGATCTAATACATTCACACAGGTTATAGAGTTATATATACATGCAATCCTATATCTATACATGGTAAACCTAACAAATCAGGAAATAAAATAGAAAATATATAATTAGAATCACAAAATATTAGGTGACATCTTCTTCTTCCTTGATTGTGGGCAAGATCTTCTCCTTTTGACATCCCCCCTCAAATTGATGGTGGTTGTCAACCAGCATCAATTTGCTTACAAGATATTCATGGCGTGCAAAGGACATGCGCTTGGTTAACAAGTCAACAACTTGATCGTGGGAGGAGACATGAACAAGGCAGAGAACTTTATCATGAGCCATATCTTTGATGTAATGACAATCAACCTCAATTTATTTTGTTCGCTCATGATGGATAGGATTTTTGGCAATGCTAATAGCACTAGTATTATCTCCAAATAGAGGAAAATATTCAGTAAAAATGACATCTAGATCAAGAAGAAGTCATTGAAGCCATACAAGTTTAGAACTAACAGAGGACATAGATCGATACTCAGCCTCAGTGGAAGATTTTGATACCTTTTCTTGCTTCTTGCATTTCCATGAAATGGGTGAGGCACCTAGAAAGGCACACCATCATGTCATAGAGCGACGAGTATCAACACACCAGAAAAAGATTTTAGAGTGAGAGGCGTGTTGGAAGGAAAAAAGAGTCCATGATTAGAAGTGCCTTTGAGATAGCGAATGTTCCGATGTAATGATGAGAGATGGTGACATCGGGGCTGAGAAACAAATTGACTGATAACTGAATATCATAAGATATATCAGGACGTGTGATGGTAAGATAAATAAGACTACCCACCAATCGTCGATACAAAGTAGGATCAGAAATATGTGCACCATCATCACGTGTTAATTTCAAATTGAGTTCCATAGGAGTGGACCAAACTTTATTATCAGTCAAATTGGCTTGCTTGATCAAATCCTCAACGTACTTGTGTTGTGTGAGAAGGAGGTCATGATAGGAATAAGACACTTCCAAACCCAAAAAATAAGTAAGAGTGCCAAGATTTTTCATATGAAAAGAATCATGAATGAACTGTTTAAACTCCAGAATTCCCTGTGGATCACTACCTGTGATAACCATATCATCCACATAAAGAAGTAAAAGTATAATGCCATGAGAACAGAGACGAGTGAACATAAAGTGATTATTAGAACTTTGTTGTAAATCAACCGAACAAATAGTAGAATGAAATTTTTCAAACCATGCTCGCAGTGCTTGTTTAAGACCATAAAGAGATTTATTAAGTTTGCAAACCACATTAGAATCACCAAGATAATAGCTAAAGGGACATTCCATATAAACAGTTTGTTCAAGTGTCCATGAAGAAAAGCATTTTTGACATCTAATTGATACAATGGCCACTGTTTTCGTGATGCAATAGGAAGAAGAGTTCGAACCATGGTCATCTTGGCAACTGGGGTAAACGTTTCTTTATAATCGATCCCATATTCCTTCTTGTAGCCTTGAGCTACCAAACAAGTTTTGTAGCAGTCTAGAGTACCATCAGGCTTGACCTTAATAGTGTACACCCATTTGCTGCCTATGACAGAGGTATTAGAAAGTTGTGAGACTAAATCCCAAGTATGATCCGTAGTCAATGCCTCTATTTCCTCATCCATTTCCTTTTTCCAACATGTTTGTTCCATTTCCTGCTTATAGGTAGAAGGAATCTTGACATAATTTAGATTTGTAAAAAGAGTTAAACGATCAGGTGGCTTACCGAAATTGACACGAGTGGATCTTTTCAAAGGAGGTAAAATGGTCGGTGGTGCACCACTTGGAACATTAACGGGAGTACCTTTAAGCTCGTGATCAGGAAGTGGCATACCAGGCGTGACAGGAACATCAGTAGACCTACCATAATTTGAAGTATCCAAAAAATTGTATAATGTAGAAATGGAAGAAATATAAAATTTCAAAGAAAATGACACTACGAGATACCCGGATGCGATGATGTTGAGGATCATAACAAATATAACCTTTTTGTTTATCACTATAACTGATATAAACACATTTAGAGGCCTTGGTAGATAGTTTATGTCGTTCATGGGATGAGAGCAACACAAAATAGATACAACCAAAAACACAAAGATGCATGTAATTTGGTAATTTATGAAAAAGAATAAAAAAGGAGATTGATTACCAAGTATTGGAGTAGTCTTCCTGTTGATAAGATGGACATCGATATGAATAGCTTCTACCCAAAATTGAGATGGAACAGAAGACTCAAGTAAAAGAGTTCGAGCAAATTCCACAATATGACGATTTTTTCATTCCACCACCCCATTTTGTTCGGGAGTTCCAGGACACGATTGTTGAGCTAATATGCCTTTTTCATGAAAGAATTGAAAAAGTTCTGAATTACAAAACTCTCCACTAAGATATGACCGAAATATTTTGATTACTTTTCCAAATCGTGTTTCTATCATGGTGACGAAATTTTTGGCAATATTTTCTAATTCAAATTTAGCACGCAAAAAATACACCCAGGTAAATCATGTAAAATGATCAATAAATAGAACAAAATATTTATAGCCAAGTCTAGATAAAATAGGTGAAGGTCCCTACAAATGACAATGAATAAGATTAAAAGGTGCATCAACTTCAGTAGTACTAGAAGAAAAAGGTAATTCAGCAAATTTGCCAAGAATATAAGTTTGACAATGTTTAATACCATGATTCTTAACATTCAGCTTTTCTTGTAGAACCTACGATTTGAACATAGATTCTAACCGACTAGCATGTGGGTGACCCAACCGACGATGCCAAAGATCCCAAGTATTTTTCTCATGTGAGGTGAAAGTTGGTGAAGTGATGGTAAGACAAAATGAAGGGCTCTATTTCTGATTGAGATCAAGATGAAACAAATGCCTGTGTTTATTCCCCTTCATGATCACTTGCCTCGTTTGAAGGTCTTGCACATCACAACCATTAGAGGAAAATTTAACTAAACAATTATGACCAGTAAGTTGTCCAACAGAAATCAAATTGGTTATTAATCAAGGGACGTAAAAAGTATTAGGAAGGCAAATGGATTGTGTAGAACTATTCGATAAATAAACTGTACAAAATCCTTGAATTGGTAATTTTTTACCATTGGCAGAAGTGACATACTGATTTAAAGAACAATGTTTCAAATCAACAAAAGCATGTTTTTTATTACTCATATGGTTAAAAATGGTTGAATCAATAAACCAAGGAGTAGTCCTAATTCCTGTACCAGATAGCCCGGCAACGGAAAAATAGAAGAAAGAACACCTGGAAGAGTTGAATGCATTGAGTCTTGAATCATCTTTTGGATAGCCTGCGGGGTGAGAGACATTTTAGTGGTGTTTTCTGATTTCTGATCACTGCTCATAGCAACAAAGGCTGATGGATTTTGCTTATTATTCAAAAGCCTCCAGTCCAAAATGATGTTGCCTGATTTCTTACAATAGTTACATATATTCCGCTTCCGACAATGAGACTGTACATGCGCAAGTTCATTACAGTGCCTGCATCAAATATCTTCTTTGTTCCCATACCTTTGTTTTAACTGAAATTTTCCTCGTGAAGCAAGAAATATAGAATCAACTGAATTAGTTTTTGTGTCTAGCTGTGCTGTGCTTGTGTCTTCAAGCGTGTTTCATCAGGAATATGTTCTCCTAATACAGACTCCATATTTAAATCACCAAGATTAATTAATGTTCCCTTTGCCGTCTCAAATTCAGGTTGAAGCTTCATGAGAAATTGCATCACTCTTCCATGATCTATTTCTTTCTTAACTTCAGCATATTCGGTAGGGGAAATCATAGAAGAAGAAATCATGTCTTGTTCAGTCCATAGCTTCAACATTTTAGTATAAAAGCTACGAATATCTCTATCCTCTTGGCTGATGTTGGCTATTTCATATTCAAGCTCAAATTTTCGTGACTGGTTCACTTGTGAATAAATCCATTTAAGATGGTTCCATATATCAGCAGCAGTCTTGAAAGATCGAAGACTTAGTGCAATATCAGGTTCAACTGAGTTGAGTACCCAAGTAATGACCTGTGCATTTTTTGTTTTCCAGTTGCTCTTCACCTTCTCATCACCTACTTCTTTCTCCGATCCATTAAGAATTCCAGACAATCCCTTGCCTTCAACAAAAACTCAAAAATGGAATTCCCAAAGCGTAAAAATTTTGCCATTGAATTTGACAGATACAGTTTTGAATTTGCTTGTACCCATGGTGATTAATAAAAAAATTTGGAAATACAAGATTCAAGTTAGAACAGATCCTCTAAAGCATAAGTACAAAATTGAAAAAAAGTTCAAAGGAAATGAATTCTCAAAGGAAAGGAAACCAGAGCGTAGAAGAATTGCTCAATGGCTTTGATACCATAATAACAATTTGAAATAGAGGAAGAAAGAAAAAATCAGATCTACTACATTCACACATGTTACAAAGTTATATATACATGCAATCCTATATCTATACATCGTAAACCTAGCAAATCAAGAAATAAAATAGGAAAAATATAATTAGAATCACAAAATATTAGGTGACATCTTCTTCTTCCTTGATTGTGGGCAAGATCTTCTCCTTTTGACAATATCAAAGTAGTGTCACCAAAACCTCGATGACGGTATTGTAAAATAATATGGAACTTGAAGAACAAGACGATGAATGATTCATAATATTGACTAGGGGTATCAAAGTTGGGTCTGCTTGATAATATTAAAAAAAGCTAAACTTGTTCCTTGCATATTCAATAAACATTGTTATTGGCATATGTTTTTACGTTATTACAGTTCTATAAAATAAGTTTCAGTTTGGTTCTGATCGGTTTCTCCGATTCAACATTATAATTAAAAATAATTTCTTAAAATAATTTTCAAATAATATTATTGAAAAATAATATTAAAATCAAAGTTATTTCGATTTGGTTCGGTTCGGTTCAATTCAGTTTGTTATGAAATTATATATAAAATAAAAATAATAGGAATTTATAGGTTCGGTTTGAAATCCACCAAAATTTTATACCGAACCGAAACTTTAGTTCTCTAATTTTCTCGAACCAAACCGAACTTTTTTAAAGAACCAAATGAACCGATCATTTTCAGTTCAGTCGGGTTGGGCCGGTTCGGTACAAAAATTTTCACCTATACATACATGTTGTTCAGGAAAAGAGGGTTATGCACGTTAGTCAAATTGAATCTTTAAAATATACCGAATGAGGTAGTACTACATGAGATGCCGCATCATTAGAAAGACATGGAAGTTGACTTCTCAAAGAATTTTATAGAACTCAATTTGGAGCTCCCCGACAAAAGTTATGGCAGATTTCATGCAGATTATTCAGAAAGAAAACTGCGTGGATCAGCCACCTTCAATTATTAAACTGTACTAATGCAGAAAGAGTTATATGACAAATCACACATTGTTATAAAACTATAGAAGCCATCTTCCAGAAAAGTTTTACTGAAGTGAGATCCTGAGTTCCTTAGAGAAAGTTACGACATAATACATGCAGACTGTTCAAAAGCAAAACTAACCCAAACTTACAAGACATAAAGTCTTTGGGGTTTGAAATGGAGACGCTCCACAACAAATCAGAAAGTAATTCAAGACCATCACTCGATATTTATTTCAGACAAAACAAAATTATTGTGAAATGGTATACTCGTTCCATTAAATTGTTTGTTATCATATATGGTGTTTCTTGTATAATATTCTTATCGCAGATCTTAATGTATGAGAAAGAGAAAAAGAAAAATTACGAAACTAAGTAACTCTACCAACGATCCTATAATGAAGAAAACGGGAGAAACTCTACCAATGAGCCCGTCACAAAGGAAACAATGGTCATTATTCTATAATGTCATTGGGAATGGATTGCACTACAATGGGCAACCATTTTGTAAAAAAAATAGGGTCATCATTCTACAATGAGCCTAACTCCTTGGGAATGAACTATGCTATAATGGACAGTCGTTTGTTAAAGGAAACCATGGTCATGATTCTACAATGAGCCTAAATCTTTGGAAATAAACCACACTACAATGAGTAACCGTTCTCTAAAGGAAACTAGAGCCATGATTCTGTAATGAACCTAAGTCCTTGGTAACAGGCTACACTACAATGGACAACCGTTCTTTAAAGGAAACCATGACCATGGTCCTACAATGAGCCTAAGTTCTTGGGAACAGACTGCAATACAATGTGCAATCGTTCTCTAAAGAAAATCAGGGCCATGGTTCTACAATTAACATAAATATATGGTAACAGTCTGCACTACAGTGGACAATCATTCTCTAAATGAAACTAGAGTCATGGTTCTGCAATGAACCTAAGTCCTTGGAAGCGGACTGTACTACAATGAGTACTCATTCTCTAAAGGAAACTAAGACCATTGTTCTACAATGAACCTAAATCCGTGTGAATAGACTATACTACAATAGACATGCATTCTCTAAAGAAAATGAACTGAGAATTTTTCTACAATGAATCTAATGCAATAAGAACAAATTATCCATCAATGGAATCAAAATGGAGACGAAAGCATGAAAGTACTCCAGAACAGAAAAAGCTTCAGAGTAAGCCAACATCAGAAATAAAGGTAAAATGGAAAGTACTCCATAACAGAAAAAGCTTCAGAGTAAACCAACATAAAAAATAAAGGTAAAATGGAAAGTACTCCAAGAAAAAGCTTTAGAGTAAGCCAACATCAGAATAACGCGCTTTACGTTCCCAACGTGACAGCATAAGAAAACTCAAAGCGCAGGGGCAAATGTAAAGGAATAAACATACACCATAGATAGAAGGTTATCCTCACAAAAAAGCCAAACGGCGGCCATGCACTAAGAATGGACGCGTATCAATGATTGACAACGAAAATGCATTCAGATTTGACAGTGGGCATCTCTATATAAAAAATGGATAGGTTTACATAGGCAACATATACAAACATCTTCTTATGTGTGACCGGATATGTCTACAGTGACAACTGACATCTTATAGTGGCAGAACATACATGTATTTACTCGCGACGAAAATATATCTAAACATAATTGATAAATTGGCTGCCACATCACCTAAAGATAAGTTGAGAACCAATCAGAAAAGTGGTACAGATAGACACTATAGAAAAGTAATTGTAACCGTCAGATGAATTCAACGGATCTGATTGCCTTTCTAAATATTTCAGTTAAGATTGATTGAATAAATCTTGGAGAGAAATATTTTATACTCTTAGAATATTCTCTATTATATCTCTAAATAGCAGTAAATGTAACCTTAACAAAAACAACACAAAAGGTGAATACAAGAGAATATCAAAGATCTTCCGGTGGTTTTGCTTTTTATTAAGGGTTTTTTATGTAAACTATTGTGTCCATTATTTTTCATCTATTTATCTTATTATTTCTCATTATTCAATGAGGATAATCCATGGCTAACTCTATAAGCACAGATTTTTCACCTTATGAAAACAAAAGGATAAAATACACACTCTAGGTTTACTTTTTTTGTCATTTCAAACGTTGAAGTTTTATTTGTATCATTTCTAACTCTAAGATTATGTTTTTGAATTAAAAATGACCGTCACTTCAAAATCATTAAAAATTTGCCATTAGTGTACCAAAACGGCGTCGTTTGGACTTATGAATTAACCCACCAAAATGATCCAGTGTTGTTCTCCCATTTCAATTTTACCTACTTTCCTCGGTTTCACTTTCCCCATTGCATTAGTGACCTTCATCTTCTTTACAGGCATGCAGTTGACTAAGAAACTCTGAATGCAGAAAAGAAGATGAAAAAAATGAAGGCCAAATTTGCCTAAGGCAAAGAGAAGAGCAAATCGCTAAAGTTGTTGGGTAATTGTTTGGAGGAATAAAAGATAGAGCAATGGAGTTTTATTTTTTGAAGGAGGTTTATGCTCGTAAAGAGTTTATTTGTTGAAGCTAAGAAAGTGAGGAAGTGATCTTCAAGAGACTTTTGTTACTTTGTTCTTCTTCACCATGTCCTGTGTGTTAAAGTGTATTAGTAAGTGGTTTAAGCATATTTACTATTAAATAGTTATAAGCATAGTTAGTTACTCTTTTATAAGATGTATAAATATATTAGTGTAATAGACTATGAAGCTTAATGAGGATTACGTGATTACTTTCTTCTCTGCTATCTTCTTGTTCTTCTTATTCTATCTTCATTCCTTCTTGCATCTCCCTTGATCAATCTTTGACCATTCTTTAATCTTATCTTTAACTTCTTCATGGTATCAAAGGACTCTAGGCAAACATCTTAGAAAATGGACGAACACAATCAAACTCTTCCTCTTGGGAAAACTCAAATTCCTCTTATGTTACTGTCATCATATAGCCTCCATGACATTCTCCTTTTTTTTTTCTCATTTTTAACATCTGCAATTTGATTTATATCAGACTTGATTCAACCAATTTTGTTCTATGAAAATACCAAGTAACATCTATTCTTAAAAGCTCACTATGTCTTCAGGTCCATAGATGGCTCAATAAATTGTCCTTCTAAATTTCTCAAGAATGACAGAGATGAACCTACATATAAACTAAATCCAAAGTTTGAGCAATGGATAGCTCAATATTCTGCTCCATTCCAAGAACCAATATTATCCAATTAAATTCAAATATTCAACATCTCAAAGAAAGTCATAGAAAACATTGACTCCTATATTCATAGAATAAATGAATTGAAAGATAAACTTTCTACAGTATCTGTCAACTTGGAAGATGAAGATGTTTTGATCTATACAATTAATGGTTTCCCTAGTGAGTACAACACTATGATGACTTCAATTCATACTAGGGTTGAGCCTTTATCATTGGATGAACTTCATGTTGTACTTAAATCAGAAGAACAGTTTTTGGAGTCTCAATAGAGAAAACAATATAGTCTTTTCAAGCTACTGCTTTACTAGAATCCTACAATCATAACTCCAACAGAGGAAATAATATAGCTAGAGGTTTTAGAGGATTCAGAGGTGATAGATCAAATTATGGTAGATTTAATTCAGGATGAGGGGGAAGAATGCAAAATTGGAACCATTCTCCACTGCCTTCAGAACACCAAAGTTCAGCGTCAAATCTACAATAAGTGAGGACAAAGTGTAGTAGACTGCTATCATCGCATGAACTTCTCCTATCAAGGTAAGAACCCTCCCTCCAATCTCATTGCAATGACATCCTTTATGTCACGGCCAATAGACTCATAATATGGCTCACAGATACAGGCTGAAACACCCACCTCACTCCTGAACTGAGCAATATTTTCGCCTCTTTTGAATATAATGGTGAGGACAATGTTGCTATTGAAAATGCCCAATCTTTGCCTATCACTCACACAAGTTCAAGCTTTCCCTCTACTTCCGCTCATTCGTTTCTTTTATCTCAAGTTCACTATGTTCCTCAAATCTCTTCAAATTTATTGTCTATCCATAAATTCTTCTTGGATAATGATTGCATTTTCATCTTTGATGCACCTTTCTTCCTAACTCAGGACAGAGCCTCATGCTAAATTATGCACAAATGACCTAGTGTAAATGGATTATATCCAATTCCCTCATCCATATCTAAACCACAATTAGCTTTTCTTGGCACAAAAGTTTCAGACTCTATATGGCATGTTAAGCTTGGACACCTCCCTAATACAGTAGTGAAATAAATTCTAAATTCAACACAAATACTCTATATTCTTACTTCATTTTTTAATTCTGAATCTTATGTGTAAAAGTTGCCTTTATAGTAAAATGATAAAACTATCATTTTCTTTATCTCAATCTATCTCCGATTCTCCTCTTGAACTCATTCACAGTGATGTGTGGGGTCCCTCCCCCACAACATCCTTAAATGGCCATAAATACAATGTTATCTTTGTTGATGATATGTCAAGGCACACCTAGATTTTTCCTATAACTCAGAAATCAGAAGTGCTTTCTACTTTCGAAGATTCAAACCATTTGTAGACAACTTATCCTCTATAAGAATAAAGACTCTTAGAACAAATTTGGGATGGTGAATACACTAGTTTACAATTTAAGGCCTATTTGCAAAATTGTGGCATATCACACCAGATATCCTACCCTTACACTCCACAACAGAATGGAGTGGTAGAAAGGAAATGTAGACACTTGGTAGTGACAACTCTTACCTTGCTTCTCACTGCTTTTCTTCCTCCTAAATTCAAGAACTATGATTTTGCCACTGCTATTTTTCTCATCAATAGCAATCCTAGTCCAACACTTCAATATATTTCACCCTTTAAAAAGTTTTTTTAGCAAAACACCCGATTATAATGATCTTAAGATTTTTGGGTGTGCCAGCTATCCTTGCCTAAAACCTTACGATAAAACAAGTTTCAAACCAAAACTACACAATGTGTATTCTTAGGATATGCACTTGAGTACACAAGGGTATTTGTACTATGATATATCTACTGGAAAATGTTTCACCTCTAGACATGTTATTTTTTTATGAAAAGTTATTCCCATATGCACATCAAACCAAGAAAGCTACTGATGAGTCATAAAACTTCACATATACCTCTAGTCAATCATCTTATACTTCATTACTTCCCTTTATTAATATACATCTTAAACTCTCAGTCATTCACCTGGTATTATGTCTTCACACACCCATAATACAGTAACTGATGTATCTCAAATAGAAACAATGCCACACAACAATGCTCCCACTGATATGCATACTAATGTAAGTCAATTTCCTTATATTTGCTACCTTGACTATTGATCTTCCTATACAACCAAATCAGAGTGTTAGGCCTACGACAACATCAAGTAATACTCACCATCGAACCTCTCATCCTATGAAAATAATATCTAAATTCTTGAACTTGCTACCTTTTCCATTGTAACAAGAAATATTGAGTGGTTTAAAGCCATGACTAATGAATATAATGCCCTAATGACTCAACAAACATGGGTCCTAGTTCCTTTGCCACCTATCAAAAATCCGGTAGGGTGTAAGTGGGTGTATAAACTTAAATATAACCCTAATATAACCATAGCAAGACACAAGGCTAGACTTGTTGTCAAGGTTTTCATAGACAACGGAGAAACATTTAGTCCAGTTATCAAGGAACCTACTGTAAGGATACTTTTATCCTTAGTTCCACATTATGGTTGGCCTTTAAGGTAAGTTGTAAAAAATGTATTTTTGCATAGAGTTTTGAGAGAAGATGTGTAAATATGTCAACCTCATGTTTTGTACATCCAAGTTATCCTAATCATATTTGTAAGCTTCAAAATTCATTATATGGGTTGAAAGAGGCTCTAAGGGCATGGTTTGACACGTTCATTGCCCATGTTCTCTCAGTAGGCTTTGTTGGTTCCCAGTTGATTCTTCATTATTTGTTAAAGCTACATTTGATTATGTCCCTTACCTTTTCCTGTATGTTAATGGCATAATTCTAAGTGGCACCAATTGTACTTATATTGATCAACTGGTACAAACCTTGCAGTTAGAATTTGAAATGACTGACCTTGGACCTCTTAAGTATTTCTTAGGCCTTGAGATTAAAACCACTCTAGTTGGTATCTTTGTAAATCAGCAGAAACATGCTAAGGATCTACTACTGAAGGTGGCATGCTAGAAGAAGATCATCTCAATCTCCATGCTCCACAAAATCACCTCTCTATAGTCATGTTGGCTCATCCCTCTCAGATGTTACCTTGTACATAAGCCTTGTGGGATCACTTCAATATCTGACATTTACTAGACTTCGCATAAATTTGGTTGTAAATAGAGAATGTCAATTCATGCATGCACCCATTGCTCACTTTGCTGTTGTTAAAAAGATCTTAAGGTACATGGTGGGAACAATTGGTTATGGAGTTGGCTTCAAACTTGGTTCACTGCACCTACATGCTTTTAGTGATGCAGATTGTATTGGTGATCCCTCAGACATAAGGCTCACCACCGGCTATGTCATCTTTCTAGGATCTAATATTTTTTATGGAGTGCAAAGAAATAAACAATTATTGCTAGATCATCTACAGAGGCTGAGTCTAAAGCATTGGCCACTATTGCAGCTGAATTATCTTAGATTAGACAGATTCTATGAGATCTACATGTTTATTAGACACAAGCTCCCACATTATGGTGTGGCAACATTTCTTCCATAGTCTAGCCTCTAACCCTGTATTTCATGCTTGTACAAAACATATGGAGATTGACTTTCACCTTTTTAGAGAGCGTGTGGTGAAGAAAGGCCTTATCATCAAACATGTTTTATCTAACCTATAGCTTGCAGATTTGTTATAAAGCCGTTTTGTAGACCTCAATTCAGTTTCTTTAGAAACAAACTTATGCTCACTCATGTCATAAGTTTGAGGGGGATGTTAAAGTGTATTAGCTAGTGGTTTAAGTTTATTTTCTTTTAAATAGTTATAGGCATAGGAGTTGCTCTTTTATAAGCTGTATAAATATATTAGTGTAATAGGTGGTGAAGCTTAATGAGGATTACTTGATTACTTTCTTCTCTCCTATCTTCTCCTTCTTCTCCTTCTTCTCCTTCTTCTCCTTCTTCTCCTTCTTCTTCTTCTTCTCTTCTTCTATCTTTCTTCCTTCTTACATTTCTTTTGATCAGTTTTGATCATTCTTTCTTCTCATCATAAATTTTTTCACTGTTTTGTTATTGATATTATAAGGATTGTTCTTTGCAACTAAATCTCATTCATTGTGTTTGATTGCAATTTTCTTATTCAGACAAATGAGTGATTTGGTGATTGGATCGGTCAGAAGATTTTGATTTTTGTAACTGATTTTGCATAATGTTTTGTTCTGGTTTTTCTGATGTAATGAAAAATCTTGAAAATGGAAGATATAGTTTTGTTGAATGAATGAATAATTGAATGTATTTTTCTTTTAACTTTTTTATCTAATTTGGTTGAAGTGGCCTTCATCTAATTTGGTTGAAGATAGAGCTCTTTGCCTTACACAGAGTTTCCTAGTCAGCTGCCCTTGCCAAGAAGCCCTTGTGAAGAAGACGGGGCCACAGATGGTAGACGGTAAAAGCGAGAACCAAACTACATCATTTTGGTGTGTTAATGCATAAGCCAAAACGACGTCAGGGTTAATGTCATTTTTGGAGGAATGTCATTTTTTGATTCAAAAACTTAACTTCAGGGTTAGAAATCAGAAATAAAACTTAAAGGTAAAAGATGACAGCAAATGTAAACTTGGGGGGCGTATTTTGTAGTTTTCCCATATACACCTTAGGCCCACCATCTCCTCACTAACTCAACATGGAATGATCTTATTGTCCATGTTTTTACCACTCCTCTTTTCCTACTTTCTCACTACCTCCTAACTAAATTTTTAAGTTTTATTTATTTTTTAATAGATATATAATCAAGATTTTTTACTGTTCAAGTAGTTTTTTTCGAGCTAGTTGAACCTGTGTTAGTAGCCAAATTCAAGTCTGAAATAATATCTCAAAGGATTTAAGTAAGTTTTATAACTATTGAACCATTCAAGTAATTATTTATTGTTACTGAAGATTTGAAGTCATAACATTATATTTAGCTATTAGTCAGAATGTGATAAATACTTGAAACTTTAAGTAGTCATCAAATTTTGAATTTATTAAAAAAATGAAGCAATTTTTAAGTAAAATGTCTCAATGACGAAATGAATGCTATTAATCATATAATCTTAAAGATTGAAATAACAATGCATTTGTAAAATTAATATAAAAACATAAATAATACTAGAAATAAAAAAGAAATATAATGTTATTTTTTTCATTTTTATTAAAAACCCTAAAGAAATAACTGATACTAATGAACATAAAACTTAAAATAAAACTTAAGTTAGGATATCAGAGAAAGGACAGAAGATATAGTGTGATAAGAACATATTAATTGCAGTTAAGTTAGTGGAGAGATAGTGGACTCAGATGTAAAATTTTAACCTTAAAAAGTGGTATAGTTTACGAAAAATGCACCAGTGAGAAGTTTTTCGGAATAGCCCCGAAATTTTAACCGTAGTAATCTCCGATTGGCTCATTCTATAGACATTTTTAAGAAAAATTACATTTTTGTTATTCAAAATATTGATAATAAATATTTTAAACTCTAAACTATAAAACGTTATAGTTTAAATCTTAAAGTATTTAAAACTCACAATTATAATCATCAAAGCAACTCAATCTATTCTTCGTAAGTTTTTGTCAAAACGGCGTCATTTTTAAGAGCCAAAACGACGTCTTTTTAAATAGCGTGGGCAAGGTTATCAAAATCGTGATTCTACCTAAGATAATAAATATTTTAAACCTTAAACTATAAAATGTTACAGTTTAAATCCTAAACTATTTTAAATTTACAATTATAACCCTCAAAATAATTCAATATATTCTTCATAAATTTTTTGTCATAATGATGTCGTTTTAAATAGTCGTGGATAGGATTGTCAGGATCGTGATCTTACCTAGGATCGGTAGAAGGGTATATGATCGAGGATTATAGGATCAGATCGAGGATCGTAAGATTCTATCAATTCTCAATAATTTATTAGTAAAAAGTAGATCTATGCTAATGATACTTCAATATATTGAAGAAAATGATTATATAACACCAAGTCATATATCTATTAAATAAAAATAACACCAAGTCATCTAAAACAACAAAATATAAAGTAGAGTTCTCATACTTTCAAGTTTTGAAAAAAGAAATTTCATATAAAAAAGTTCAAGACAAGTAAAATTAATAATATTTAATCATCAAAATGAATGTTTTTATTGGTTCTTCCATCATTGGTGTCATCACCATCAATCTCCTCATCACGTTAAGAATAATTACTTTCTTCAAGTCCAACGTTTTCAATAGAATCATCATTTACATCCCTTGAACCACAACCACCATCGAGGTTTTGATCACCATCACTTAATTCTTGTATTTCCATATCATTTTCTTTCTCAAAATTTTCAATCTCATCATCATCACCTATATAAGAAAAAAAAATGAATGTCATTACAGTTGAAGAGATTCACATATTAATACAAAAATAAAACTTACATGATTCTATTATATTTCTTGCAATAACATCTTCTTCCACCTCGCCATCGCCACATGTTACTTGTTGGGCAGCCCTGTCAAGTATATCCAATCATTTGCCTGGTTGTGGGAAAGCTGGATCTTCTTTCTCTGTTATCCATTCATCATCAGATGGGATATCATCTAGATAGAGTTGCATGGGTTGACTCTCCCCTTTTATTTGCCTTTCTCTTACTTCAAGTTGTACATCACAATAGCATTCATCTTTTGTTGGTGTAAACTATTTCTTCTCTTTAAATGTACCTATAGATATACAAATTTCATTCAACTCAAAAAATACTAACTACATTAATAATTAACTACAACAAATAAATAAAATAATTTTATGATCTCAAAAGCACTCCAATTTCTTTCACATCTCAATGAACTACAAGTCAAACTCAATACTCTAATAGCACACCTTTTCAGTTCAGGACATTCATCTTCATATGAATACCACCAATCATATCTATTTATTCAGAATTAACATAATTATAAAAAGATGTAAATTCTAATATCATATGAAATGTCAATGGGAGAAAAATTAACGAGTTACAAAACCTAGACTTTTCTTTGTTCTCGTCAAAACAGCAAATTCTAGTCTAAACAACCCCTTTGCAATTCTGAATGAATCAATATGCATATCTGTTTTCACCATTTCATTTAATCAACATCCATTTTTTAAGACAATTACAAAGTCTAATCTTGATATCTGCACCCGCTTTGAATTCAGGGCTATAATGATAATGATGATTCAGATAATAAGTTGTTGCATGCAAGGGTCTATGGAGTTGGAGTTCTCATCTTTGATCGATTATATCTTATATGGGCTTATAACTATAACAATGCATCATAAATTTGATTAAATGATTACACTTAAAGTCCAAATCAATGTAAATGAAGTGAACTATAAAATGGCTTTCCTCTTTTGGACATTGTTAAAATTTTCTCGTATTTTTGTTCCTGCTCGATCCATTTCTTCATAGATGAATCCCATGGGAGGTGACTTGTTAGAATCCACCATCCTAAGAACCTTGACAAATGGCATCGTAGCTTTTAGACAAGGAATAACATTTGGCCAGAAACCACGACTACCTAAAACAATTGCTTGAATCTTTTTTCTATCATTAGTGCCCGTAAACCTACTAGATTTCCATTTGTTGGATGAAAACATTGTCGTCAATGCTCCTTTTTGCTCATTAAGGTAATATAATGTTAAATATGTTGTAGAAAATATCTCAACCAAGTTAGAAGCAATGTTCATGTATATATGTATGTAATAATCCTCTTACCTTTTGCAATTGCTACTTGATGGATTTTGAAATTTTTCTCAAAATCCTCAATTATTAAATCTATGCAATGAGCAGCACAATGTGTCCAAAACAAAGTTTTTCTCTTTTCCATCAACATCTCACTAGCTAATTTATAGTTGGTAACATTATCACTCACTACTTGTACAACATTCTCTTCGCCAACATTCTTTACAACCTCATCCAACATCTAAAAAATTTTGTCAGTTGTTTTCAAAATATTTGAGGTATCAATGGGGCACGGGAATGCAGTTTCTTTAGAACTATTAACTAAAAAATTGTAAATAGATATTCTCTTTCTATCTGTCTAACCATCAGACATAATTGAACGACCATTTTTCTTCCATTCTTCCTTAAAATCTTCAAAGATAGTTAATGTCCTTACCACTTCCTTTTTTAAATATATAACTCTGATTTCATGGTAGGATGGTGGCTTCAAACCATTTCCATACTTATCAACCATCTCAAGCATTCGCACAAATTCAGGATTCTTCACACAATTAAAAGAGATGGCACTGGTATAGAAAAACCTTGCAATTTGTGACAAACAGTCTCGCTGATCTTTTTTAAAATTTTGATTCATTGTTGTTTGTTTTGATCTTTTAAAAAAGCTCGTCATATGATTTTTTCCTTTACCACTCTTTCTTAATTCTTCAACTTCAACTTCTATATCATCTTCATCCTTTGAAACACAATTTTTCCCTCTTTTTGCAAGACTCTTCAACTTGATTTCTCAAAATTTCTAAAAACTTTCTCTTAACCCTTCACATGTACTTTAGGACATGCCTCAACATTTTCTATCGTACCATCTAATTTTAGTTTAAGGAAAATAGTACCCCTAAAATGAACAACATCACAATAATTGCATTTCAATTTCTTTAAATTAAGATCAATTTCTATCTCATGTTCCCATCTCGGGTTTAATCGGTTCATAAGTGAATTTTTTCTTTTACCATTCTTACTTGAGTTACTTCCACTTGTACACATTACTAGTAACAAATAAATACAATCATATAAAGACATCAGAATATGTTAGAAGAGAAACATTAGAAGAAAAGTAAATGCTCACTAAAAAAATTACTTAAAGCCATTCATTTCAATTTTTCTACTAAATTGTTAACAACTATTTAACAACTCAATATTTTGAAACTCAATTGATTTCAAAATAGCCATCGAGTAAAGACTTCTACTGTAAACTTATTCTACTGTAAATAGTCAAGATTTCAACTGTAAACTTAATCTTTCATAAGATAGCCATCGAGTTCAAATATAAGAACATAACGCAAATTAACCAACTAAATTCTTAGCCGAACATTGATTTCAAAATCGCATTATAAATGAGAACAGAACACAAATACACCAGAACCCAAATCCCTTTCCCCAATTCCCATCAAACAAATCTCACTCCAAATGGCCTTTAGGCTTTTGAAACCACCGATTTCAGCTTTTCATGTGATTCTGCCATTAACAACAACCACAAATAAGACAAAAACTCATAGATTAGGCTCTGCAACTAAATCAAGTACCAAAATCACCAGAAATGGCGATTCCCCATATGGGTTTTCACCCATTTTCATGGCCAACGTTGCAGAACAAAGCCCTGCAGTTGTTGAGGATGGATATGAAACTCTTGTCTAGACTAAAATACCTCTATCAAGCTGTGAAAGGTACGTCCTCATTTTGTCTTTAAATTCTAGTCTGGAGATTCCAAAATTTTAAAACTCAAGATTGTTTTGCTGTAAAAGAAACGTTCAATTAAAGAATATGAGAATGAAAATGCTTGGGGTAAAAATGAATCTTATTCACGTGTGAGAAGAAACAATTTTTGCCTGCCATTGATATCTTCAAAGAGATGGTGGTAGGGGGTTTTGGAGTCGTTATGTCCATTTTTTGGGCATTCATAAAAGACCATATGAGGATGGGATACCTAAGTACTCGAGGATAAGGTCTCCTTGAATCCGAGGATGAAGTATCTTTGAACTTGAGGATGAGGTCTCCAAGTACCCGTGGAAGAGGTATCCAAGTACCCAAGAATGGGTCCCCTTGGACCCGAGTACGTGGTCCCTTTGCACTTGAGGACGAGGTCGTCAAGTACCCATGGACAAAGTCCGTTTTTCACTCAAGGACAAGGTCCCCGAGTGCCTGAGGACTAGGTCTCCAAGCACTCGAGGGCAAGCCCCAACCTTAAACGCATCAAATATGAGCTCAGTCCCAACGCTGAAGCCCATCTATTAGGAGGCCGCCCTCAAAGAACCGATACTGAAGGTTGGCGAACTCGATATTGTATCTAAGTCCAAGAAGGGAAAAAATACACTCAGATAGTAGGAAAATTTGTTGGCAAAAAAGTCCGCGCCTCCATTAAACTCAACTTCTAGATCGAGGTGTGAACTAAGCCGAGGACAAAAAGTCATCAATGACATTAAATGCAACTCCATAAATTAGGAGCCCGACTAATGGTGAAAATACGAAGCCCATCAACCGAGGAGTCAATCAGCTGACCATCTCAGGGTGTCATCAAGAGTATTTAATATGGGCGGTCCAATGAGGACCGAGATAGTAAATTGGTAAGGATGAGGACAAGCTGTCCTAACACTACACGTCATCACTTGCCCCTGTTAATCTAATAAGGAAGGCCCAAGTCCGGAGATTACTCCAAGACAACACCTCTTTAAGAGTGGACTATAGTCCGTACCTGAGGCTGCCGTGCCCCAGCTACCTTAGCTGCCTGAAATAACACTGTATAAAGAAAGGTAATGGCATTCATTGAGGTATGAAAAAAGGAAACAAACTCCTAACTTACTCTCTACTTTACTCTCATCTATCTCCTTACTAACTTAAGCTTCAGAGCGGTAAAAATGAGACCACACCCCTCACACTGGTCTCCTACTTTACATTTCCCCATTATAGGTTTTGAGAGTGAAATGAAGACATTGCTGATGAAGTCTCACTTCCAAGATTTGACCGTCAACAATTGGCATTGTCTGTGAGAACATGATTGAGCTTTGGGATCCACCCACTTGAGAGGACTACTTACTTTGGAAGGCATGTGGTCACCAGAAGAATATCACAGCTCATCCCAATCCCAGAACTCACCCGAAATGAATTATTTACAGAGCCTGTCTAAGTCACACGCATGACCCTCAGGCTGAATCTTGCCTAAGTCATAGGGGACAACCCTAGGCTTAATTATGCATTGGTCATATGGGAGGACCCTTAGGCCAAATCTTGCTTAATTGAAACGAAGTAACTTATTCTCATCATTGCCAAAGTCATCCATGGTGGCCCCACACTCATCTTTTGACGCCATCCAAGGCAACTCGAAGCTCATCTACAGAAGTCATCGAGGTGACTGAGCTCATTCTCTAAAGACCTCATCAAGATTTTTTTTTGTCACCTATCTTATATTCAGTTTGACCTACCAAAAATTTGTTCGTGCCAAATTGGAGGGCAACTAGTAGAGTGACCACCATAAAAGTAATATCTTTCAGATGAATTTAAAATAAAAATAGTGTATAAAATGTGGACACAGTCCACCAAATCATATGATTAGACAACATTGTCTGCTTAAGAGAGGTGACCCCTAGCTCACCTTCACTTAAGCCATCTCAGGTAATCTTAGGCTCATCCTTGTCGATGACCCCAATCTCACCCTCACCTAAGCCACCTTACATGACCCAAGGCTCAACCCTAAACTCATCCTCACCTAAGCTACCTTAGGTGACCCAAGGATCATCCTCGCCGGTGACCCCAAGCTCAGACTCGCATAAGTCACCTTATGTGATCCAAGGCCTATCCTTGTCGGTGACCCTAAGATCACCCTCACCTAAGCCATATATATAGATATATGTATTGATTATTATAATTATTAGTAACTCATGTAGGGAATGAAAATTAACGAAAAACTTGGTAAATTTGAAGTCCAAATTTTAAAAAACCCAAAATAAAATAAACTCAAATATGCTTACTCCCTCCATATTCTAGGAGCCAAACAACGTTTAAAAAGGATTAAATTCTACTGTAGCAACCAAATTAGGCCCATCCTCACTGGTGACCTTAAGCTTACCCCCCTAAGCTATCTTAGGTAACCCGAGGCCCATTCTCGCTAGTGACCGTAAGCTCACCTTCACCTAAGCCTCCTTAAGTGACCGAAGCTCAACCACGTTGAAGTTACCAAAGTGAACCGAGCTCATCTTTTATGAAGCCATCCGAGGTGACCCCAAACTCACCCTCACCTAAGTCATTTGAGGTGACCCTAAAATCAATCTCGATGAAGTCAATAGAGGTAACCCTAACTCAGCTAAAAGTCATTTGAGGTGCCTCTAAGCTCAACCTCACTAAAACTATATGAGGTGATCTCAAGCTCAACTTTCTCCTAAGTCATTTGAGGTGACATCAAGCTCACCCTCAACTAAGTCATGTGAAGTGAACTAAGGCTCACCCTTGCCAAAGTCATCAGAAGTTACCCCAAGTTCACACTCACTTAAGCCATCTGAAGTGACTCTAGGTCCATCCCCCATGAAGTCACCAAGGTTGACTCGCTAATTATCATTTAAAGTGAACTCAAAATATTAAACTCAGCCAAACCCCACGATAATTGGTGGAAGTCACACCCTAGTGATTCGTCTCGGCTGCAACCTAGCAGCCCTACTTACTTTGAGCTCTTTGACACCCCATCGAAGTGAACTTAAAGTATATAGCTTCAGCTACAATCTAGCATCCCTACTTGCTTTGGGATCTCCCCAAGCAGCAGCCCCTAAATGAGTATGTTGTTGGTTGACGAGGTCTTCGACGCCCAATCGAAGTGAACTCAAAGTATGGAACTTGACTGAACCCCATGTTATGATTATTATATAGTGCAAGTGTACGCTATCGTTGTCAAGTAATATTTTTCTATAAAAATAGAGTATCGTCCACAGGATTGATTAATATTAATAACTGAAATTAACTAAACTTTAATTTTAATTAAGAATGATGAAAAGCTGAGATTTTTAATTAAACTAAAACGATAACGATAAAATTTGAATAGTTAAAAGTTCCAGGATTTTTGATTTCACCAAACCAAACATGCTCTAAATTTTAATTCTCAATCAATTAACATTTATTTCAGAATATTGATAGCGAATTTCTCTAATATAATTATCAATCTTTCTCAAGCATTGATAATAATGAATCAAAAATACGAATCATACATCTCTGTCATGATTCAATATAATGAAACTCATTAAGCACAATAAATTATAGTTGCTACACTAGACTCATAATTATCTCTAACTTATGAAATTCTAATGTTGTTATAAACAAAAAGCAGATTCAATCATCACTTTTTAGTCTCAGGAAAATTCATGCAATAGTTGGCAGATCATCACAAGCATCAAGAATGGATTATAACACTCAATAATATTGAATAAACATCGATTGAATTAAAAATCAAAATTTATGAACAATCATGGTTTGGCTACGTCGTAGTCCTATATAAAAAATTAGAACATACTAGAATAAGAATATATCCTAATAATATTCATGGACATAAAGGAAAAGAGAAGAAAAACTAGATTTGAGGATGAATTGATATTGAGATTCGTTTCCTGATTGGATTCGTCTTTATTTTCTCTCCAAAAAGCCTTCTCCTCTACCTCCCACGTCTAAAAAGTCCAAAAAAGACCTAAAATATTCTCTTTATACACTAGGGTTTCATAAGAATAAAATAGGAGAGAAAAACCCAAAAATATTGGGAAGCCAACGTCCGACAGCGCTAGCATCGCGACGCTAGAAGCCAACGTTGAGGCACTGGCGTTCTGTCTGCCTAAATGTCGTGCCAGCACCGTGATGTTGGGAAGTCAGTGCCGCGGTGCTTCCACTCTGTCCTGCCAGCGTTGTGATATTGGGAAGCCAACGTCACGGCACTAGTGTTCTGTACTGCCAGCGTGGCGACGTTGGCCCTCTTACCCAGTTCCATTCTTTTTGTGATTTTTTTTAAAATTTTGACTTCCAAATCTTTCCAAATCAATTCAAATGCAATTGAATATCAAATCTACAAGATAGAAATAAAAATATATATAAATAAAATAATAAATCTAAAAGACCTAACAAAAAGAAGGTTAAGATTATCTAAAATATGTGTGTAGAATACATTCATCAAACACCCATGAACTTAACTTTTTACTAATCATCAAGCAAAACAAAACAAAAAAAATAAAAAAAAATCAAACAAGAAAAACAATAAACACTAATTCTGAAATGCTAAAGAAAGAGTGACATAATATTTTTTGACTAACTAAACTTACCTTAGAGATTCCAAAATAGAGATAACCCAAGAAAAACTTTTGAATTATTATCATGTAATGCTTTAACACAATTACCAACTTACATTACAACTTGAAAAGTCCTGAGTGTGTGTGTGTGTCACCTTAAGTCATCTAATCTCTTAAACCTAAATGAGTTTATGAAACAAGTCTTGTAAAAGCGGATCTAGTAAACTATAAATAGGTTAGAACTCCATAACCAATTTTTCACGCCACTCTCCACTAATGTAGGCAAACCACATCACTTAGGATCATTAAGACTTTCATAGACTTGTAATTTATGGCTAGGGTTTAGGGTAGGGTAAATGATATTATTTTGGCTCAATATTTACCCATAGTCACATATGTATTCTAAGAAACAATGAGCTTAACTCAACTTATCTTGTAACACCCCCAAATTTGTTATTTCACCTCTTGAATAATCAATCATGCTCAACCATTCTCTATTTTTTTTTAATTTGATTTCCTTAAGCTTATCTTTTTCTTAACAAGCTTTTAGCTAATAGCTCCTAAATCAGTTAGTCTTAGGGTATTAGGTTTTAAGACATCCCTTCGAGCTTACCCACTCAAGTCCAAGAGGCTACGGAATCAAATTTATTCACCATTGTTTTATATAAAAACTCCTCCCATCCCACCTAGATTGTTATAGCTTCAAGTATTTTCTTAGAAGATTCAAATACTATGAGTAAAAAGGGGTGCTAGAGAATTTTTTTATAAGATTGTGAAATTGCTATAGGTAATAAAAATGGCTATGTAGGCTCAACAGGGATGAATGGGAAAAAAAATTATGCACAGGTTGGCTTAAAAATCTCAAACGGTCCAAAGATGACCTAAATCATATCCTAAGTGAAGTGTAGCCTAGCATTTCACCTCGAACAACAATCAAATTGGTACTAGAGTTCTTATGAGATCATAATGATTTCTTAAGTCACATAAACCTTCTCTAAGTAAAAAAAAGATAATCAAACGCTCAAGGCTAGGTGCTGAATATGTCGGGATTCTATAGTGTAATGAAAATCAATACTTGGTTCAAGCACACACCGATACACAAATTCAACATTTTCTTTCAAAGCTATCAATAATTCAAAACCAATCTCATCATAGGTGTTAGTGTTATCAACAACAGAACGCCAAAAAAAATTAAATTAAAGCAACCACCCCCAAACTAAAAACTTTCATTGTCTTTAATGAAAAGAAAATATGTAAAATGAGTAAGTAGATATGACGTCCCTAAATAATGATGAGCTATCATTCTCGTCAGTCTCTGCATTATTTTTGTTGTCTCCAACTGAGAGGAAACTGGTGCATGAGTTAAATTCATCCACGTTTTTTTTATAAAAACCTAAAGAAAAAAATAATAAAACATGCAAAAGAAAGAAAACTAAAAAAATGAAATAATGGAAATATAACCAGGTTGCCTCCCGGTAGCGCTTGCTTTAATATCTTCAGTCATACATTATAATCATCTAGGATTCACCCGTTGTCCACTGACTTTAGAACTTCCATTGTGTCAGAAATTGACAAGCCTAAGACCATTTGTTGCTCTCTCAAAACCCTCACAGCTTGTTTTCTTGTTCACCATTTAACAAAGCAGAGATAATGACAGGCAACGTAGATGTTTCTCCCATAAAGGTGTACCGAATGTGGAGGTCTAACACTGATGGTTTTTCAATAAATGGTAGGTATCTAGGTTTACCTTCTCCAAATTTTGCACTATCCACCCACAAACAATCATTCATATCATTTGGGTGTCTGATTGCTTTGAAGACATTAAAAATTACCTAATCATCTTGTTATCACAGAATAAATTCCCCTTTATGCACATCAATCAGAGTTCTTTCCGTAGCTAAAAATGATCTACCAAGAATAATTAAAATTTCTTAATTTTCCTCTATGTCAAGAACAATAAAATTGACTGGGAAGATAAATTTATCCACCTTTACCAAAACATCATCAATAATATTCAATGGATATCTGATAGACCGATCAGCTAACTATAAAGATACCGTCATGGGCTTAGCTTCTCCAAGACCTAGCTTCTTATAAACTGAATACGGCATCAAATTGATACCAGCCTCAAGATCATATAAAGCTTTTTCAAAATATTAATTCCCAATGGTGCAAGGAATAGTAAAACTCCTAGGGTCCTTTAACTTCAGAGGTAATTTATTCTGCAAGATAGCATTACATTCCAAGTACAATTGTGTTATACTCATCTAGCTTTCTCTTGTTTAAGACAATATCCTTCATGAATTTGATATAGCTTGGCATTTGTTCCAAAGCATCAACAAAAGGGATGTTTATATGTAGTTTCCTAAATACATCATGAAACCTAGAAAACTACTTGTTCAATTTTTTCTTTTGAAACCACTGAGGGTATGCAATGGGTAGAACATGTGGTGGATGATTATCAGGAAAATGCTTTGACTTAGGCTTGCCTTTCTTCTTTTCTAAGCTCTTGATAAGATCATCACCCATTATCTCAACTTCTACTTTAATTGGCTGATAATTTTTAAGAGTGGCTTTCTAAGGTTTTGCTAACTCCTTACCACTACGAAGAGTAATGACGTTTACTTGTTCTTTTGGTTTCCTCTCGGTGTTGCTCGGTAGAGAACCTTATGGTCTTTATGTGAGTATTTCTGAAAGTTGACCCATTTGAAGCTCCAAATTCCTAATCGACGCAGCTTGGCTCTGAATACAGGTTTCTTACTTCTGAATACTTATCTCTTGCCTCTGAAGTGTAGCATCCGTCCTTATCATAAATTGAGTAGTATTAACTGTGAGCTGGCAATAGAATCTTCCAAAGAAATTTTAGGTTGCTGAGATTGAAATTGAGGGTGAATTGCAACTAGTGGATTAATCACATTTTGACTATTCTTCCACGAGAAATTTTTGGTGATTTCTCCATCCTTGATTGTAGGTGTTGGAGAATGGATTATTCTGCCTATTGTAGTTCCCAACAAAGTTAGCTTGTTCAGACTGAGAAGGAGTAAATTGATTTCCAGCTTGACATTCAGTGCTAGAATGAGGTCCATTACATAATTCACAACTTCATGTGTCCCATGAACCGTACTAGCATTGGCAGTGAAAGAGCTAAATTACTTTGAAAGTGTAGCTACTTGAACTGTGAGGGCAGTAAATGCATATACTTCATGAACTCCATGAGTCTTTCTTGGTACATTACGCTCAGTTGGCCATTGATTAGCAGTCATTTCTTCTAGCAAGGCATAAGCATCCTCATGTGTTTTACCCATCGAAGCACCTCCTGTTGTTACATCCACTTACGTCCTTGTTGAATTTCTCAAACCATTGTAGAAAGTTTAGACTTGTAGCCATCCAAGAAGTCTATGATGTGGGCATCCTCTCAACATCTCTTTAAACCTCTTCCAGGCTTCATAAATAGACTCTATCTTATGTTGGGAAGATGTGGTGATCTCATTCCTCATTTTAGTTATTTTAGCTATTGGAAGGAAATTAGCTAAAAAAATTTTAGATACCATCCCAAGTAGTGATCGATCAAGCTAGAAAAGAGTTCAACCAACTCTTAATCTCTATCTCGTAGTGAGAATGATAATAATCTTAGCCCAATTACATCAGTTGAGATATTGTTGTGCTTGAATGTCTCACAGATTTCGAGAAAAGTAATTATGTGAACATTTGGATCATTGTTAGGTAGACCACTAAACTGATTTAATTGCACCATTTGAATGATAGTTGGCTTAATCTCAAAATTGTTAGCATTAATAATAGGGCATTGAATGGCAGACGCAGCCTCATTGACCACTGGCATAGCATAGTCTCGAACCGCCCGATTATTTTGGTTGTTCACAATTTCAGGATTTTCTCTGACATCTTCCATGATTTATTGAGGTTGTTTAGAAGCTTATCTCCTCACTTTTCTATTACGATGACACATTCGCTCAATTTTCAAATTTAGGAGAGTCAAATTTCCGCTTCCAAATTTTCTCATACACCTTAGAAAATGCCTAAAAATTCAAAATAGTTAACAACCGTAAATAAAAAGAATTAAAAATAAGACTTGAATTAAAATTAAGAATATTTAACTCCAATATTAATAAACAAAATCAATCCCCGGCAATGACATCAAAAAACTTGTTACGATTATTCTATAGTCCAAGTGTACATTTCGTCGTCAAGTAATAAATTTTTATAAAAATAGAGTATCGTCCACAGGATTGATTGACATTAGTAATTAAAATTAACTAAATCTTAATTCTAATTGAGAATGATGAAAAGTTAAGATTTTTAACTAAATAAAACGGTAACGATTTGATAAAGTAAAATTTTAATAGTTAAAAAGCTCTAGGATTTTCGATTTCACCAAACTAAACATACTCTAAATTTCGATTCTAAATCAATTAATGTTTATTCAGAATATTGATAGTGAATTTCTCTAATATAATTATCAATCTTTCTCAAGTATCGATAATAATAAATCAAAAAATATGAATCATACATCTCTGTCAAGATTCAATATAATGACTCATTAAGCATAAGAAATTATAGTTGCAACACTAGATTCATAATTATCCATAGCTTATGAAATTTTAATGGTGTTATAAACAAAGAGCAGATTCAATTACCACTTCTCAGTTTCAAAATTAAATCCAAAATTATGCAATAGTTGCAAGACACTCACAAGCATTAAGAACAGATTATACACTCAGTAATACTAAATAAACATCGATTGAATTAAAAATTAAAATTTATGAACAGTCATGGTTTGACTATGTTGTAGCCCTAGATAAAAAAATTAGAATATACTAGAATAAGAAGATATCCTAATAATATTCATGAACATAGAGGAAAAGAGAAGAAAACAAACTAGATTTGGGGATGAAGTAAAGTTCAGATTCATCTCCTGATTGGATTCGTCTTCATTTCCTCTCCAAAAAAGCTTTCCCATCTGCCTCCCACGTCCAAAAAGTCCACAAAAGACCTAAAATATTCTCTTTATACACTAGGGTTTGATAAGGATAAAATAGGAGAGAGAAACATGAAAAATGTTATCGCGCCAGCATCATGACGCTGGAAGCTAGCGTCGCAGCGCTGGTGTTCTATCTGCCTAAATGTCATGCCAACATGGTGACGCTAGGAAGACAACATTGCGACACTGGCCCTCCTGCCCAGTTCCGTTCTTTTTGCAATTTTCCCAAAATTTTGACTTTCAAATATTTTCAAATCAATCCAAAGGTAATTGAATATCAAACGTATAAGATAGAAACAAAAATATATATATAAATCAATCAAAAAATCTAAAAGAACTAACAAAAATTATTTTAAGATAATCTAAAATATGAGTATAACATACACTCATCACCCCACGACAATTAACGAAAGTTGCATCCAAACGACTCACCTCGGATGCAACCTACCAGCCATACTTAATTCAGGCTCTTCGACATCCAGTCGAAGTGAACTCAGAGTATGGTACTCAGCCGAACCCAGGAGTGGAGCCAGGACTAGGCTTCACTGAGGTCGTTGGTTCCGCTTCTCCTGTTTCTACTTCTAGTGTATTTTATATTATTATAAAATATCCAAAATACCTTTATCCTTGTAGACGGAGGATATATAGAAAATGTGTCGTGCCTGATTCATAAGATTCTATAGTAGCAGTAGTATATTATTTTATTTCACTTAGCCTGCCTCTCCCATGATTTCCGGACCAAGCAACTCGGATCTGCCCTCAAGAGTCTCTCTGCATTTTGGGAGCAAAGCATGCAAAATTGAGCAATGGATCTTAGAATAATTCTCTTTGAATGGCACGACTCTTTCTATTTTTGTGCTGACATTTGAGTTGTCTCTCCTCCTCTTTCAATCGACACACTCGACACAAAGAGCTCCGGTGGCCCCAGCTTCTGCCCTATCAGGCGGCGGCAGCCCCATCTCCACAGCTATAGCATGGAGGTGCAGCTCCTTAATCCGCACTACAACGAATCAAAAATTTCTCCAGATCGATATCTGATGCTAAACCAAAACTGAGATAGAGAGAGGGCTGCCCTTTTGTTGGCTCATCGAAGTAAAAGAACCTATAGGAATTGTGCTAATTCCCATGTTATTTCTAGTCTCGTTTGGTTTCCAGAGCTTCCCCCATCCCCGTCCCTTACTCGTCTTTTGACAACCGTCATCCTGGATTTTTTTTCGTATGCCGGGGAAAGTGTATCACCTTTTTACATTAATTCTTAGAAAAAATTTCTCGGGTCTCTATAAAACAGAATGAAAAGCTGGGGTAGAAGCACACACAAAAGGAGAGAGGGAAAGTAGAAATGGGGGAAGAAGTCTAGTGCTAGTTCTTAGTGAAACTTCTTTATCTAACTATCATTTTTAGTGGTTTCTTTGTTCTCTTATTTGGAAAGAAAGACAAAACTTCCATTTCTTTCTCTTCTTTCTTTTTTATTTTTATCTCTTTGACGAATTGCGTTTTTGCCATAGTTATATACTAATTGAGTAATTCAATCACCCATTCAAGCTTAAGATTGTAGATGTTTCATTTCATCAACGACACACCTATGTATAGACAAAATATAATTCATATGGAGTTTACTCAATTTTCCTTTTCATTTGGAACTAAACAGAAACTAAAACACTGGTATAAAAGTGAAATTATAGTTGTGAATCAATATGCTGGTCGGTATAGATAATTAAAAATACCGTACATTATAACTGGGCGGCTCTAAATAATAGCCACGAGCCTCTTTATTTTGACCTATATAAGTTGATTGTTCTGACTTCTAGCCATAAAGAAATGAATGTTTTAGGTAGGACTGTTCTTTTTGCAGTAATTAAGCTTCAATATTATTCTTAAAATTTCATAAATATTTCAAGTCAATCATTGATGGAAATCTTACAAAACGATTATGAACAATTAAATTAAATTTAAGTGTCAAAAGAAAAAGTCTGTTAAAACTTTGAGATTAAGAAAACTTAATTTTGGTGCTTGAAACGGACAATTGAAAACCTAAATTAAAGAAACTATCTTTGTGTTCACAAACAATTTTTTTGTAAAATTTCATTATGTAGAAATTGGCAGCTCAGAAATTTCAGATTACATAAACAATGTTTTATAAAATTTTAGAACCTAGAGAGTGTTTTAACAGTCCAAATACAAGCCTAAAGAGAGGGGAGAAGGGGAAAAGCCGTGGAAACTGTACAAAAATCCTAAAATTACATAAATAATTTTCTTACAAAAATTCAGTATGTAGAAATTGGCCTTCAACCTCATAGATTTCAGATTACACAGAATGCAGGATTTTCTTGAACAAGAAACTCTCACCTTAGTCGAAGCTCGTAAAGAAGAAGATCAAAATTCCCTTTGCAAGAAAATTGCTTGTGTAATTTCAGGGGGTTGCGAAGAAGAAAACCCGTCGAAGAAGATCCTATTGACAGAGAGAGCTCGTGGCTCGTGGATGGTCAGTCGCGAACTTCTAGGTTTTGAGAAATTTAGAGATTTTAAGAAGTTTGAGGATTCTTAGGGATAGTAGGGTTTTTAGTTGATGGGGTTAAAGACAAAAAAAATTGGACTAAAACTAAAAATAAAAAACTAAATCTCAAAACTTATTGTGGTCATAATTAAAAATTGAGTAGGGTCAAAAATCCAAAAAGGGTAAAAAAGTTCCCTACTAATAATTATAATTTTTTTTAGTGGGGTCACTTGATCCCACTCTAAACAAGTGGCTCCGCCACTGGCCAAACCCCATCGCAATTAACTGAAGCCGCACCCAGCGACTCACCTCGGTTGCAGCCTAACAACCCTACTTACTCTGAACTCTTCGACATCCAGCCGAAGTGAACTTAAAAGTATGGAACTCGGCTGGACCCCACAACAATTAACGCAAGTCGCACCCAGCGACTCGCCAAGTCTGCAACTTGAAGCCCTACTTACTTTGAGCTTTTTGACACCCAATCTAAGTGAACTCAAAGTATATAGCTCGATTACAACCCAATAGCCCTACTTACTTCATACTCTTCAGCACAAAGCTAAAGTAAAAATGATTGTGTATTTCACTTTAAACTAGAGTTCCAACTGTGTCTCACACTCGCCATAGTAAATAGAGAACCCTCTGAAAAACTCTTTCTAAAAAAGAAGGGAATCAACTCGTCAAGTCTCACACTTAGCAAGAAGAAAAGCAACATAAATTTGCTCATGACAATTTTCAAAGTCTTCAGTACACTTCATACTTGGAAGTTGGGGGGCAACTGTTATACCCATTTTTTGGGTATTTATAAAAGACCATCCGAGGATGGAATACCCAAGTACTTGAAGATGAGGTCCCCAGGTAACCGAGGATGAGGTATCCAAGTACCCTAGAATGGGGTCCCATTGGACCCGAGTACGAGGTCCCTTTGCACCCCAGGACATGGTCCTCGAGTGCCCGAGGACTAGGTCTCCATGAACTTGAGGACGAGGTCTCCAAGTACCCATGGACAAGGTCCATTTGCAACCGAGGAAGAGGTCCCCGAGTGCCTGAGGACTAGGTCTCCAAGCACTTGGAGCGAGCCCCAACCTTAAACACATCAAATACGAGCTCAGTCCCAATGCTGAAGTCCATTTATTAGGAGGCTACCCTCAATGAACCAAGACTAAGGATTAGAGAACTCAATATTTTATCTAAGTCCAAGAAGGGACAAAATACACTCAAATAGAAGGAAAATCCTTAGGGAAAAAAGTTCCTGCCTCCCTCAAACCCAGCTCCTAGACCAAGGTGTTAATACTTGGAAGCTGGGGGCACACTTCATACTTGGAAGTTTGGGTCAACTGTTATGCCCATTTTTGGGTATTTATAAAAGACCATCCGAGGATGAGATACTCAAGTACTTAAAGATGAGGTCCCCAAGTATCCAAGGATGAGGTATCCAAGTACCCAAGAATGGGGTCCCCTTGGACCCGAGTACGAGGTCCCTTTACACCCGAGGACGTGGTCCCCAAGTGCCCGAGGACTAGGTCTCCCTGAACCTAAGGACGATGTCTCCAATACCCATGGACAAGGTCCATTTGCACCTGATGGCGAGGTCCGATCTAGGTCTCCAAGCACTCGGGGCGAGCCCCAACCTTAAACGCATCAAATACGAGCTTAGTCCCAATGCTGAAGTCCATTTATTAGGAGGTGACCCTCAATGAACCGAGACTAAGGGTTAGCGAACTCGATATTTTATCTAAGTCTAAGAAGGGAAAAATACATTAAAATAGAAGAAAAATCCTTAGGTAGAAAAAGTTCTCACCTCCCTCAAGCCTAACTCCTAGACCGAGGCGTTAACCAAGTCGAGGACAAAGTGTCATCAATGATATTAAATGTGCCTCCACAAATCAGGAGCCTAGTTAATGGTGAAAATATGAAGCCCATCAACCGAGGAGTCAATCAGCTGACCATCTCAGGATGTCATCAAGAGCATTTAATATGGCGCTCTAATGAGGATCGGGATAGTACCTTGGCAGGGATGATGACATGTTATCCTGATACCACACGTCATCACTTGCCCATGTCAATCCAATAGGAAAGGCCCAAGGCCAGAGATTACTCTAAGACAACACCTCATTGAGGGTGGACTATAGTCCGTACCTGAGACTGTTGTGCCCCAGCTACCCTAGCTGTCCGAAATAACATTATATAAAGAGATGTAATGGTAGTCATTGAGGTATGCAAAAAATGCAACAAACTCTCAACTTACTCTCTACTTTACTCTCATTTACCTCTTTAATGACTTAAGTTTCAGAGGGGTAAAAAGGAGACCACACCCCTCACCTTGGTCTCCTACTTTACCTTCCCTCATTGTAGGTTTTGAGAGTAAAATGAAGACATTGCTGACGAAGTCTCACCTCTGAGATTTGATCGTCAATATGAGTGAAAATTGTTTGGCGAGAATTGGGGAAAAAGATATGGGTTTTGGTGTACTTGAGGTGTATTTGGTATATGAAAATGTTATCCATCGCTATTTAAAATGACATCATTTTAGATGTTAAAAATGACGTCGATTTGATAAAAATAAGGAAAAATAAACAATGTTACTTTATAGGTTATAAAAAATGAGTTTCAAATGATTTATCATTTAACAATAACATTTTATAATCACAAATTTTTAAGTCTCCATACTGTAAAGGTGGAAAATTACTTTTTTACCTGTAAACTGTACGACAGGTTAAAAGTGGAGAATTAAATGGGGAAATACCCCGCGATAGAAAAGTCCTCGCCGATTATATATCGGTCTTCGACATCTGCACGGATTATTCTTTTTGGTTGCCTTTGGTGTCAATCTTTCTCTTTCACTCTGTCGTCCGTTACTGACAATACAAAAGGTCTGCAGTTAATAATTTTGATTATGAGCAACTTTTTCTTGAAATTTCGATCATTGTTTGATGTTATCGTTTCGTTGTTCCCGAGTTGAAGCTGGATTTGCATTGCCTTATATTAGTGTATGTTCTGGTTGTTCAGATTCTGTTAGGTTAAAAGACTGGAAATTATGTTTCTGTGGTTTTCTGTTTGATTCTTTGTTTGCATTTTCTTTTGTGTAGATTTAAGCATGTTAATTTTATATATTAACAGCATTATATCCTGGATATTTGAGTTGTAAGTTTCATCGAGAACTGCTTGGGTAATATAAAAAGGTTTGGAACATTGGATTTTTAATTGTTGACATTTCATTTTCAGATGACATCTTGACAGCGTAATCTATGGAAACCAAGCTATTTTGTTGTGTCTTTAGGTTGTCTGTTGTCATCAGTAAGTAAGGGTGGATTTCACAAGTCATAACTATTTCAGTAAAATGACTTTGTTATTTGTAATGGGAATTTATTTCATCGGTTTTTTCATTTTACTTGGGTAGAAATGATGAGTTAGGTAGCTTACGCTCCTTGAATAATGTAGTGCTGATGATATTGACCTCGTCACAGGTGCTTTAAACTGTTTGCTTACTCTTTGTTGGGTTTGGCATGGGAGTGGTCGAGACCATGGTGCATTCAGAATCTTCGAGAAAACTCATCCCTACAGATAATAGTTATTCTAAGGAGAAATCTAGAGGACCACTAATGGAGAATGGAAGTTGTTCTTTTCATGCAGGACAACCCAAATACAAGCGTCGAAATGTTTCTGCTATTCGGAATTTTCCACCAGGCTGTGGACCATCTGCTTCACGAATCAACTTGAGACCGACACAAGACATAGAGTGTGCTGGTTCTTTTAAGAACCCATTTGGTGAGCATATCGATGTTACAAGAACTGTAGAGGCAGTAGGTGGGCCAAGTGTACCTGAGTTGATGGCAGAAAAGCTAGTCATCCCTTCATATCAAAAGGATGAGCGTGATTTAATGAATGCTGAGTCAATGCAGAGTCAATTTGCAAAGGACTTGCCAGCTTCAGAAAAAGATGGATTGAATGAGCATATAAAGACGATAGAGTATGAAACTTCAATGCCAAAGGATTTGCATAAAGCGTTTCTTACTACGCCAAGGGAAGATATGGCTCATTCAAGTGGTTTGAAAACCTTGTCAGCCACTGGTTTAGAGAAGGCAGTTGCTAGGAATTATCCTACTCGAAGAAGACTTTCAGCTATAAGAGATTTCCCACCTTATTGTGGAAGAAATGCTCCTCATCTTAGTAAGGAAGAGAGAGAACGTATTCTTGCTTCTATGGATAACAAGAACTTGGATCAGGAGATTTCTGGATTTGATGACAAGCCATCAAATGGGATTGTGAAGATCGACACAAAACAAACAGGTGAAAAAGTTAAAGGGGGAAATTCACACAATAAATTGGAAGGAGATATTGTTAAACAAACTGAAACTTTGACGAAGGATCGGGTTGATTCTACAGTGCATTGTACCAAAAATGTGAACCTGAAAGATGAATTCAGAATGGAAAAAGAGGATAGAAGAGAAAATTGTGTTACACCATCTGCTAATATTTCATATCGAGCTGATAATACCTCTGATAAGGTTGTTAAGAAAGCTAAAATACTTTCCAAAGAAAAACTCGGGAAGGAAATTGAGGTTTTCACGGGAGATACAGTTGCAAAGAAAAAGCTTGCAACCCCGACTGTTAGTCAGGCGAAATCGCATAATAACTCATTTAATGGCTTGGAACTTGCGTCCGACAGGGTCACTGTGCATGCCCTGATGGCAACACCGAATTGTCCTTGGAGGCAGGGGAAATTGCCCTATAAGCCCAACAAAGCTGGTAGTACAACAAGTGAAAGGAAAAGTAAGATACATGACAAAAAACAGTTAGAGAAGCCGAAATCAGTTTTGAGGACAAAGGATGGAGCGAAAAACTTAGTAGGAAAATTTTCAAAGAAGAAATCTAAAACCACCGTTGATGCTGCTCATGGAGATATGAATCAACTTGTTCCTTTCAATGAAGATAATCTATCAGAGCCTGAATATGATGACTTTCACGTAGCTCAAAGACCACGAGGTTTGGATGTGTGTCTTCCTCCTTTTGGAAAAAGCAGTTTAAGTGGGAATGTCCATGAAAGTGATGCTATTGTTCCTAGAACTAAAGTAAGAGAGACTTTACGTCTTTTCCAAGCTGTCTGTAGAAAGCTCTTACAGGAAGAAGAAGCACGAACAAAGGAACAAGGAAGTTCTCATAGGAGAATTGATTTTCAAGCTGCAAAAATCCTCAAAGACAAAGGAAAATATTTTAATACAGGTAAAAAAATATTGGGATCTGTTCCAGGAGTTGAAGTTGGTGATGAATTCCGTTATAGAATAGAACTTAATATTATAGGTCTTCATCGCCCAACTCAGGGTGGTATAGATTCTATAAAGCATGGTGGAAAGATTCTTGCGACTAGTGTTGTTGCATCGGGCGGCTATGCAGATGATCTAGATAATTCAGATGTTCTGATATATACAGGACAGGGAGGAAATGTTATGAATTCTGACAAACAACCTGAAGATCAGAAGCTTGAACGAGGAAACCTTGCTTTGAAGAATAGTTTTGATGAAAAGAATTCTGTCAGGGTGATCCGTGGCTATGAGTCATCTGATGGAAGAACATATGTATATGACGGGCTATATTTGGTGGAGAAATGGTGGCAGGATTTGGGGCCGCATGGTAAGCTAGTATTTAAGTATCAGTTGAACAGAATCCCAGGTCAACCAGAACTTGCTTGGAAAGAAGTGAAGAAGTCCAAAAAATATAAAATACGGGAAGGTCTCTGTGTAGATGACATTTCTCAAGGGAAAGAGTTAATTCCAATTTGTGCTGTGAACCCCATAGATGATGAGAAACCTCCACCATTCAAATACATAACTAGGATTATATATCCTGATTGGTGCCGCCCTATGCCTCCCCGGGGTTGTGATTGTGCTGATGGGTGCTCAGATTCCGAGAAATGTTCTTGTGCAGTTAAAAATGGAGGTGAGATCCCATTTAACTTTAATGGGGCTATTGTAGAAGCAAAGCCCCTTGTCTACGAGTGCAGTCCCTCATGCAAGTGTCCTTCCTCTTGCCATAATCGCGTTAGTCAACATGGTATCAAATTTCAGCTAGAGATTTTCAAAACCAAATCAAGGGGATGGGGTGTGAGATCCCTTAATTCTATCCCTTCAGGAGGTTTTATCTGCGAGTATTTAGGAGAGCTTCTTCAAGAAAAGGAAGCTGAACAGAGAAGTAATGATGAGTATTTGTTTGATATTGGGAATAATTACAATGACAATTCTCTCTGGGGCAATCTGGCAAGTCTCATGCCCGAAGCACAGACAAGTTCTTGTGAAGTGGTTGAGGATGGTAGCTTTACCATTGATGCTGCAGAGTATGGCAATGTGGGGAGATTTATTAACCATAGTTGTTCCCCTAATCTGTATGCCCAAAATGTTCTTTATGATCATGAGGATAAGAGAATTCCTCACATAATGCTCTTTGCTGCTGAGAATATTCCTCCCTTGCAGGAGCTGACTTACCATTACAATTATGTGATAGATCAGGTTCGCGATTCTAACGGTAATATAAAGAAGAAGATTTGTCATTGTGGTTCTGTAGAGTGCACAGGTAGGTTGTATTGAGGTAGAGAACACCGAAGTGGTTTGGATTAGTCAGAAAGTGGCTCTTCATACTTTTTCATGGTAAGTATTCATTCAAAACTCCATTTTCCTTGGTTTTGCTTGGGGCTTTTCTTTTTCTCCATTCTGTTCTTTTATACATTAACACGTGCCCATCAACTCTTCTGGTTTAATCCTACCATTTCACTTTAACTTCAACAAATATAATCATCTTGTATATCCAGATGATACATTTTCAGTGAGACGATATATATCTCTTCAAAATTTCACGCACAGTTAGAGAGCCCCATATTTTTTCTGATATCTTTCAACATCAATTCAATATGCATATCCAGTTTGTTCTTCCATCTTCCTCAACTTTCACTCGTATCATTCAACATCAATGATTTTAATGCTTTAGAATGTCACTGAACATTAAGCGCATAAGAATATTTGTATTTTGTTCTTTGCAATCCATGTGCAATGCCATGCCTTACCTTTTGCTCTTGCACCAGTTTATTTAGGGGGGGGGGGGGGGGGNNNNGGGGGGGGGAGAACCTCCTGAACTTGTTTTAGATTTCTTTTTGGAAATAGAACTACCCGTAACAATGAAAGCTATGAGAGGCGTGATTTCATGTTCCAAAAGATACGTAGACGAATGTGAGCTTTCATGTTCCAAAAGAAACGTAGACGAATGTGATTTTTGAGGGAGGGTTTGGCAACGGAGATTTATAGTTCAACTGTCTGTTGTGGAAAATGGAAATTGAGCTGTCGCCCATCTAACTCCAAGGCTGCATCACTTCAATTACACGTGATGAATACCGTCAGCAAATTGAGTTTCGATTTTTTCTTCAATAGGTCTGCTTCATCCTTGTTTTGTGATTCTCATCTTTGGTTAGGCCTAGTCCTAGGTTTGTATCTCATCTCATTATATCAAATATATGTCTTATGTTCTCAGGATACGAAGAGCTCTTTTCGCTGTCTATACTTCTGTTATTGCTGAGGTTGGGATTGTGCTGTTCTATTTGACATCACACCCAAATCTGAACTTAACTGCTCTTTAAATATACATTACTTTGGAGACTAGCTCAAGTTCTTTTCATGTAAATTAACGTTGTTGCAACAATATATGTGAATTTGATAGGGTATGTTTATTAGACTTCATTAAGAAAATGGTATGTTTGACCATGCCTTTACATGAATAATATTAAGATTATAAGTAGTGCATTCAATTATCAGCTATTATACTATTTACATTCTTTGTATCATAGTACCATTTTGAATATTATTATAGCTTGCTACAGCTTTGTATTGTTTGAGTTTAGAACAACCCCCCCAAAAAAAAGTTGAAGAAAGAGAGAGAAGGGAAAGAGAAATATCTCCTTTTAGACAAAATTCACAGTAGATAGTTTTAGTTCAACTGATGATTTGGAGAAGAATTTAATGTCAAAATTTTGTTGATCTTGTAGAAATTTTGCAGAAGAAAGGTAACCAACATGGCTTTGGCTCTCTGGTAAGTGTCGTCTTTACTTGAGCTAAAGTTTTCTTGCACCCTTGAAGTTTTGATCCTGAAATTATTGGCTGTAGGCAACAATTGACCATTTAAACAAAATTAGCTCGAATGTGACATTGTGCAGCAGAATGCGTTGCCTGGTGGAAGAAGAATGGATTTTGGATTTTGAGGTCAGAGTAATTCCAACTAATGGAGTAACGTTGATGTTTTGTGGTATAACACCAACAAACCTTTTGTTTGTAGGTGAAATTTTCTGCCCGCCTTTTATCTTCTTTCTTTTGAAAGCCGGAAATTCTCTTAGAAATATAATGGGGACGGTGGGGAAATATTCTGTTACAGAAAATCTTTTAGAACTGTTGCTAGGTATGCGAACTATAATAGTATTACTGCTGGTATTCTTTTACCCCAGCAATCTCTTGTCATTTAAGACATGTTTACTAGCGGGTAAAGGGAAATGGAAAATGGTGAAAAGGAGTTGATTACCGATTTTGCTTTATATCTTCCCATATTAAACTCATCATCTAAAGCTTATGTTTGACCCACCCAATATCGGCAAACACTTGGCTGATATTTTGGGTAAGTGTTTCCTCTCAAGGACCTAAGCTAACACTTACCCTTTCCCAATTTTGAGTGGGTCTCACGAATTCTCTTGTCCAATTTTGAGTTCTCACGAATTCTCGTATCCAATTTGGAGTGGGTCTCATGAATTCTCTTATCCAATTTTGGGTGAGACCTACAAATCCTCAGTAATTGTACATTGATTCTGATCGTAGATGGTCATGGTCAGTAAACACATCTATGAGAATTACAGCTTATTTTTGTTTCGATTAGTAAACATATTTAAAGGTCGTTTGTTTTGTACAATCTAGAATAACCATCGTAATTCAATTATGTGCAAAATATGACTATCATGTTTGGTTATGAATGATAATCTATAAAGTGATGGGTTATAATTTATTATTGCTATGTTTGATATAGGTTAACTTTTGTTGTAAAATTGTGTAGATAATATGAGGTTACTTAAATGTCTTTTTAGTTAGATATTATCTAAAAATATATTTTGACGTGTAATTTTAATATTATTTTTAATTATTTTTTGTTAATGTTTAAATATTATTAATGTTGGACTAAATTTTAAAAAATAATTTTAATTAAATTAGTAGAATAAGAGTCATAATAAAAAATATTTTTACTTGAAAATTTAACATTAATTTTAATAATTTTTATCAACATATAAATACATTAATAATGTTAAATTAAATTTTAATAAGGTTAATTTTAATTAAATAAGTTTTTATTAATATTTTAATTAAAAACAATGAAATGAATTTTAATTATCTTTATTAATATTTAAATTAATTAATAAAGTTGGGCTAAAGTTTAAAACATATTATTAATAAATTAATAAAATAATGGATATAATAAAAAAATATTTTCACGTGAAATTTTAACATTAATTTTGATTAAATTAATAAAATAAGAGAATTGAGAAAAAAATAATTTTTGATTTATTTCATATGAGGGTAGGAAAGTAATTTTTGATTTATTTTAGAATTGCAATTACGATGTAAATTAGGATTGTTTCTATTTTCTGTTACAATTCAATTGTCTTAAAAGATTGTAAACTAGAATTACATGCAAATTAAAATTTCAGACCTATTTCAAGATTACTTTAAACAAGTATGATAATTTAATTATAAAAAGATTATAAATAAAGATAGCGTAAACCAAACTGAGTCTAAGGGAAATGTTGTCATCTCTTTCATCCCTTTACAAGTTAGTAAACATGCCCGCATTTGCTTACATGTTAGGGTAAAGGCTCTCTTCTAGTCCTAAACGTGGGCTTATGCAGTAAGAGGCTTGATTTTCTTTGACAGTGTTGAGAGGTCAAACTCCACCGCTCATCTTTGGAGAAGTGACAAATCTAATTAACATGATCTTTCATTCAGTTAACTCTATCGACCCTAACATCACTGCTGTGAAAGGGATTTGGTGTGATGGCCGATAGGTGTAATTTTCTGTGTCTGGTAGCGGGGTGATGGTGAACCCTCTTACTACCAACTTTTATAATGAAAAAAAATGCTCTTCTCGTAAGATATTGCTTTTGTGTCTTCTGATATTGAAATAAATATAACAAAAAAATGTTCTATATTCTAAATTTAGTTGATTTTGAAATTTGTAAATTAAATAATTTTTTAGAAAATTTATATTAATACTTCTTGATACCACTGCCAAACATTTTTTCGGGGATTGATATTTTTGACAAATAACATTGCTTCCTTTTTTTTAATTTTTTTTTGAAATTTTCAAATTATGAAAGATAGATTCTAGTCTTTCAAGGGAATCATGAAGTTGGATTAACACTTTTAGTCCGAGTAAAGAGAAAAATCAAACAAGTAAAGAGAGAAAGGGATAGAGCAATCAAACTTGATGATTTTTACGTGTTTTGGTACCATCGCTTATGTTTATGCTCCAAAGTGTTTTCTTGAAGATTCCACTCCAAAACAATTTTCTTCACGAGTCATGACCAAACTTTTTACATTGATTAAGAATGTAAGCAAAACCGACAAAATTGACAAAACTTATCAAATCAAATCGTATTGGTTTGGATATTTAGAATGGTTCAGTTTGTTCTTAGATATATAGAAAATGTGCGATTCAGTTCGGCTTGTGATATTTGTGAGCAAACTAAGCTTATTGAACCACATTCTATATAAAAAGAAATATTCTTAAACCCTAGCTTTAACTTCTTTTCACCACTCAATCTCCTTCCCGTCTCGCATCACCGCTCTCATCTTCTTACTCTCATCTCTCTCTCGAATCATATATTATAAATGTTAGGACATATAAAATGGTTATTATCATCAAAATAGTTTCTATAAGACTTAGAGTTAGAGTCAACAATATATTTAATTTTAGGAAATTATGAGATATCAAGAAGAGTTATCTTTCAAAGTTTATAGAAATGCGTATCTAATAGGGAATGGTTGATGGTATTATGTGCAGTGGGGTTCCGCCTTGTTCCTTGATGGATTATTTGATTCACTTGTTCTTCATTCTCCACACATTTTAGGCCTATATCAAAATGCACAATTACGTTTATATCCTTAGAGTAGTACCCATTCACATTTGATTTGCTTTCAAGTCTAGCCTCTACGGTCATTTCCGTCTAAAAAATAACAGAAGTGACCACATGTGATGGTCACGTGTGTTTTCATATGAGGGTTAAATTCAATTTATACTTCTAAAGTTTGATTAAATTTTTTCTATACCATCAAATATCCTTAATGTATATACATCAACCATTTACACCCCTAATAACTTACAGATGTTAAAAACTAACAGAAATTTAGTTTTATATTTTATTTAACTCAAAATTTGCAGCTAATTTCCTCTTTTGCATGACAATTCCATTGCTCATTTCTCTGTTTAACATAATTTGCAGAGAGAGAGAGAGAGAGAGAGAGAGAGAGAGATGCCTCCGGACATGCTGGCGAACTTCAGTATATAGCACGCAGCTGCAAGGCCATCTGGTAGCGAGGAAATTCTAGTAAAGCTAAATATTTCTCCTCTCGTACATACAGAGAGACATCTGGTAGAAAGGAAACTACAAAAATGGCGGAAATTCTAGTCTCAACAGCCCAAATTCTAGTTGAGAATGTCTTATCTGTTCTCCACCAATAAATCAGCAAATTCTTCAAATCCAAACTTGTGAGCTTTGTTGCTGAACTTAAGCATTGGCTCACTCTGACTCAATCTTTCTCGAGACAAGCAGAATATTGAAGGCAGCGAAGTGCATCAAAACCAGGTAGCACGTGTTCGAGTGTTGGCTGACATTGAAGACGCTCTTGAAAAATTCATGCTCGAAGTTTCATACAACTACCACTCCCACACATTAACCCGATTTGCCCAGAGTGTTGTCCATTTTCACTCTCATCATGAAGCAGTAAGCGATTTACATAACGATGTAGAAAATTTCAGACAAAGGATTAAAGAAATGAAATTAGAAGAAATTACAATTGTCAACGGTGCTTCTACGTCAAGACAAGGACTTGCTGGAGCTGCAAGCAGGATGGAAGGTGTATATACCGGTCGGCTGACTCAATACTTCAAAAAGAAATCTTTTTCTTTTAGTATTAGTTATTAGGGGTGTAAATAGCCAATGTATATATATTAAGGGTATTTAATGCTAAAAGAATTTAAGAGTATGAATTACTGACGGATTAAATTTTAAGGGTATGAATTGAATTTAAACATTCTTATAAACAATGGGGTAATTTAATAATACCTACTGTCACGTGTCTTCAATTCACTAGTTTTATTTTCTCAATATTCTCGGTATGATATTATCTCTCTTTTTTGCTCTCCATCCCCTTCTTTCTTCCTATATTTCTTTCTCTTGCTTTCTTGCTCTCGTCAATCGGTTGAGTTAAGAGGGTGAAAAATGCATTTAGTCTAGGTTAAAATGTAACAAGCATTTATTCCCCTGCACCAGAAAGCATCCACCAAAAGTACCAACCCTCACGATCCTAACCTCGCTATCACACATAGATACGGCAGTTGCAGTGATGGTGAGGCCTTCGATGGCGATGATACCGCCGATTGTGCATAAATAGCTCAACAAATCAGAGCGATTGAAGATGTGGTCATCCAATTCGACAGTAAGAAATTAAGCTAGTAAAAAAACCACAATAACTAAAGACAATTATAGGCTGAAGAAATGTTGCTTTGTTTAACAAACGAAAGAATGAGCTTCTACGAGTCTCACGGGCTCCATGGATTTGTGCTGTGAATAAAAAATCATTTGTAGCAAAGAGTTTCTGAAGTTCTTTCATTCCAGGTTGCTTTCTTTGGAGATGTAGAGAAGTTTTTTTTTTCTGTTTTAACCTTTACGGGTTGTTTGTTTTCGGCTATCCGCGTGGTAACGTTCGTGGTAAACTTATTTTTTAACATTTTTTCATGTTTGTTATAAGTATTCTCATTTGTCATAATAAAATTATTTAGTTTGGCTAAATAACAATCTCACATTACTTTCCTCAAAAATCTATTTTACTAAATAACTTTTTCAATTTACTTACCCATCATACCAACATACATTTTTCAAAATATATTTTATTTTCCAGCTCTCATAAAAGTATCATTATTTACTTATTCTAACCTTAAAAAAATAACTTTACCAAATATATTCATATCTTAATCTCAATTCTCCTCTCTTGTTAAATACACCTCACTGAATTTTACGAATTTTCTCGTATATGTATCATCTTTCAATTTTGATAAATTTTACTAGTATTTATTATTTTCTCATTTTTTATATTTTTTTTCAAAGAAACACTCGGACAAGTTTGGACAAGCGTAACCGAAAGTGAAGGATGGAGTGAAAAGGACGTGCGTCTTCACCATTTTAAGACAAGCACAATGTCATGTTTGGGTAAGATCATTATCCTCTCAAGTAATTTCTTTGAATTTTGTCAATAGTATATATACATTAAACCAATATGTTATTAGATGGATGTAGAAATTTTTTATTGTAAGGATCCTTGATGAAGAAATGAGTTGGGTTGGTGCTGCTTTCAAAATGGAGAGTTTGTAGAAAACTTACAGTACTAATTTACTAGTTTGCACATTTATGACACTAGCTTGTATTCAACAAAAATTTAAAAGCAATACATAGTACAAGGGTAAGAAACTTGAAAGCAGTAACCATTATATTTCATAAGAACCGAAAACGTGATCTTTTTCCCACTAGATTTACATACACCTAATAGTGATATACATACACAAACATACACTTCCAATTACAAACACCCATTAGTCATATACATACACAAATATAGACATCAGATTTGGAGGCGCCTAATAGTAAACATTCAATTTCATAGCAATACACCTGCTTGACCAAAAGTATAAGGCGTTAAGTTTGACAAAATAGGATGTCAACAAGCTGAAGCACTAGAAAACAATTCTTGTCAATGACTTGTGCCTCTTTTATGATGCGTAAGACATATGGCCTCCCATATTGACATGGAAGGGAGAAGAAGAATTGTATTTGACCAAGGTTATTTGCTAAATGAATGCAAGCCTCAAGTCGTTGGTCATCAGTCAACCCCTCAAAAAGCTGCAATTTCCAAAAGTTTGATTCCTCCTCTCATCTGCTTCATTTTCATGTTGGAAGTATGATGCAAATTTTCTCGTATCCTCCTCTCATCTGCGCCTAATAGCAGATTTATAGGCTTCCCCATAAATTTCCAAAGCATGTGTCAATGTATCCATATTCTTAATTTCCCCACCCTTAATTCTATTCTTACTACCCTTTTAGATAATAAAGAAGAAGACGGGTTAGTTACTGGAAGAGTACATGCAGCTGAACTAGTGCCTACAAAATTATCCTCCACCTCCACTAGAGGGTCAGGAATATAGAACTCACTGTCATTCCAAGGATTAGTAGGTTCACGTGCCATATTTTCTATTGCATCAGTTGGACCTTTAGTATCAGTATAGGTTGCTCTATCTTTTTCCAAAAACATATGACAACTGCTCATAGTAAGAGAATGGTTTATTTCTTAACCGTTTTGCATTAGGACGACTCTAAAAATTTGGAAAAATGGAGGATGCATCAGGTTAAGTATTTTAAACTAAAAAAATTAAAGAACTTAACTAACCTTCACCCAAATCAAATCAGAATACCATTCACTTAACAAAGAAAAATTCGAAACTACGAAATCTATCAACTAAATGTTACAATAACACAAGATTTTGGAGATGAAATCAGGGACCAAGCCCATCTAATGTCTTTTGAAGAAGAAGACCCAAGAGAGAAAATAAAGTTTCTTCCAATTTCTTAGAAAAATGATCAAAACTCGGATTAAAACACAAAATTTAGAGTTTGAACAAATCAGAGTTTAAACCCGAGAAAGAGAGAAAATGGTTTCATTTCGAGGCTCTGATTCATAATTTCAAATAGTTCTTCTCTGCAACTCTGTTCTGAGTGGGTGTATTTTGGGAAGAAGACTCGAGAGAGAGAAGAGTGAGAGAGAGAAGACTATAGTAGATAAATATTTCCTGCAACTTTGATTCTAGTAACTAATTGCTTCTGAAAAACCGAGAGAGAGATAGAGAGAAAAGATGAACCTGTCTAGAGTTGAAGAAGTGTAGATGTACTGGCTGGACGAGCTCAGACGAGCTGGAAGGAAACCCATATTTTTCTTCTATTTTGAGGAGACATAGGCTTAAGTTTGGTAAAGGGAGAGAGTGAGTATGAAGATGGAGATACAAACATTTTTTTTTCTGAAAGTTGGAGAGATATTTTAGAGGTGTGTGCATTTTTTATCTTTATTTAACTATGTTGAATTGATTTGTACGATTTAAGCAAAAAAATTGGTGTAGTAAAAGAAAAATAGTAGATTTAATTTTATTGGTGACTGTAATAAATTACTAATTTACGATATCGTGTTGTATTAGAATATATAAATAATATTTACAAAAAAATAATAAATATTTATTAATTTAATTACTTTCAATATTCCATATAACTTTTCAAACAACTTTACTCAATTTTCTCAATAACTTTTCCAATTCTCATACTATACCAAACAAGGTAATCATAATTTTTCAGTAACTTTTTAAATTAATAATATGTTACCAAACATGGATATCTAAAAAACTTTCCATCTAACTTTACACTAAAACTTTTCCAACAACTTAACTTTTTCAACATTTTTATTTAACCCATACCAAACAACCCCTTAAAGATTCCTCTCCATTTTTAATAAACAGAAAATGGGAGAGAGAGATCATTCTGGTCTAATTAAAATAATGTAAGAATAAAAATGATCATTTAAGAAGTGTAAGGGTATGATTTACCCAAATTTAAAAGTACATAGTGTTTATTGCATTTTAGCATTTAATCCATAATACAAAAAAGGAATAAAACTCTGCCATGAATAAGATAACATCAGCAAAGAAAAAGCACTAAAGAGGCCTGGAAATTTAAGCACTGCCCACTAAGGTGAAGAAGCTTCAATGGTGAAAATGAAGCTTCAATGGTTGAAGAAAAAATAACGGTCCTCACCAACTGTACCATTTCGATTATGTCTAAGAAAATCCCCAAGGCTTCCATTGAAGCTCCATTTTGCAAGAAAAGGAGAAGGTTTCTTAATTAGAAGAAAATTTTAGCATGAGATGAAGTGGGGGATGCGAAGAGTAGGTTTTTTTTTTCTTTTCTCTTAATCTAGTTCCACTTTGCAAGGTTGAGAGAGAGCGTTTTTAAGGATTAAAGACACGTAGCAATGATTTGTGAAATTACCCCACTACCCATAAAATCCACATGATGATCATGTGTGTTACTTCGGTTAACTTTTTTTACAGAAGTGATGGTAGTGGGTGATCCTAAAAGAAAAATAAAAGTCAGGGGTACTGGTGTAAGGTTTTAAAGGTAAGGGTGCATTTTGGTATAAGCTTGAAATGTTAGGAGAGGATAGCGTAATTAGTCGTTTCTAAAGGTAATGATGCATTTTGGTATAAGCATGAAAGGTGAAAGATGATAGTGTGATTGATCATTTCTTAAACTATCCCATTCTTTAATAGAAACAACACAAAATACTATTTACCAAAAAAAAAGAACACAAAATACTTCAATCATAAGTATTTATTTCAGTTTGTCCTTAAATTTCTCAATTTTTCTTTCGATTCGTGGTTAATATAAAAATATCAAACCGAATCGAAAGTATTAGCTCTTATTAAAATGAGGTGAAAGGAATTGAAGATATTAAGTTAAAATCTTGTGACCTACTGGAATAAAGAGAAATGAGATGGAGAATCTACACGCTCTTGCGTGATTTCTTTGAAACAATCAAATGAACAATCAAATTAAAAGATGCGATTTTGAGATTGTGTAAGGACTTTTGCGTGATTATTTTGTGCATAAAGTTTCTCTACTAATTTTTGTATTCAATTTTTTTCCAATAATTTTATAGTTTTAATCAGAAACAAAAAAATGTTGAATTGTTCCTCCTTTACTTTTTACTAACCGATGCGATTCTTAATTCTTTGAACATTTTAACTACAATATAAAACATCTTATATTCTTATTCTAAAAGTTGAGGATGATTTCTAACATAATAATAAATCATTTATCATTTTAAACATTTTAACTGCATAAAATATGAACTTCAATTTTTTTTAGTGTATCTTATTTCAATATTTAAAGATTTTAGTTAGATTAGAAGATACAAAACATAATAAAAAATGGGAACACAAAATATTGTATGTAAGGAACACTCATTCAATAGCATGGGCGGTGACCGCTACATCCTCCCAATCGATTGCTACAACTCAGTCGCTTGCATTTTCTCAATGATCAGGCCCAGATATTTTGGTCAATCGCCGCAGCCTGATAACCACCTCAAATTTTTGCGATTGATAGCCATGAATTAATGGTCGATTGCTGGAGCGAAGTAAGCATATATCCAAAACCCAAGCAAGATTTCTAGTGCAAGAAACAATGAAATGGAAAAGACATCTCCCCTAACTCAAAGAAATGTATTCCACTCAATGCATGATTGTATCATTCTAAGTAACATGTTCTCCCCCTAAATGCTTGCTCTAAATTAGAAGTATGCACCAAAACTTAACAAGTACATACAATATAAGATTATTCGATCTCACTCATACTTAAGATATATGAAGTTCATACAATATTTTGAGCTAGTCACAAATACTCTTGTCTCACTAAGAACAAATCATTTGTCATCTTAGGTGAGATTGTGAAATTGATTAACAAATATATTTCTATTAGAAGAAAATTGAGGAGACTAAATTGAAGCTCAACATTAAAAATAAACAAATCATCTCCTCAAGAAGTCACACCGAACTATCATCCTCTCAATAATTTTGACATGATTCCCTCCATTTTTTTCAAATATAGCAAGTACAAACATTTTTCCTTTTCTCTTCTCTTGCAAGTCAACATTTTTTTTGGTATAGTGGCTTTCACTCTAGAGAAGGGATAGCCATGACCTATAAGCAAATAGATAAATATATTAAGTAAATTGCTATTTGCATTGAAGGAGGCTTTCGCTCAGACTTCATTAGATAGCCTTTTCCTATAATTCTTTTTCATTGAGGTAAAAAAGTAATTAGGAATCGAGATATTGGTCAATCTATAGAGTTGAAAGCTTATTCCTAGAGTGATTAAAGTAAACTCAATTTTTTTTATATAAAATATATAAATTGATCAACGTGCTCAAAAGATATAAGAATGATAAATAAAATATCCTTCGTTCGCCTAAGAAAGTATGTCTAACTCAAATATATCAATGAATTTCATATCATCTTTCAAGTCTCAATAGAATAAAACTTATCTTTACAAACTATTTAAATGACAAAGCTTCGTGAGATGCATTATTTTGTCTTGCCTGGAGCATAAAATGCATGAAAAAAAATTTAAATACTATATTTGTATTTTGATGAAGCATGATATAAATGAAATATATTTATATTTTTTTAAGGTAAAAAAAATTCATATTAATGCTAATTAAACTTGAATGCTCGTGAGTATGTAGATAGAGGCACTACAAATGAATGTGCTCAATTGAGTCTATGCAAATTATCTTTCTTAATCCACATTTGTATAACTTTCATTCTCTTTCTAGAATGATTAACATGATTTACTTGAGATGCATATAACAGAGTCTCGTGTAATGGTCTATATGAGGGATAAGTAGGTCTAGATTTATAAGGATTAATGATACTTTGAAATGCACCCCTAAGAATGTTGCAATATGGCTTAATGTGACTTCTAACACCACAATAATGTCAAATATGAATGAAATGCGACCTATGTGTTTTAGCAACAATCACGTGTATGTTCCCATTAAGTCTTAAACACATAGATTTGAGATCTACGTGTTGGTAAGTCACGTTTAGTATTTGAAGAATGTAAAACATTTTTAAGATCAAGTGCGACTTTAAACTTATGAATATGAGTTTCACACTTACATTTGAATGAAATATTAACTTTCACGAAAGTAATTTTAAGACTAAATGGAGTTTGATTTTCATCAATATAACAAGACCTTTCTTATCCTAAATTTTTTTTCAAGGGCTAAGAAAAACATCCAACTTTTTTTGCCTGTAGTCAATTTTTGATTGTCACATTAAACTCAATCAAATTTCTTTTACGCTATAACTTCCTAGCATGCACAACCTTGACAATTTCATCTTTTTTAACCACACAACTATCATGAAATCTAATTTTATCTAAAAGAGATTACTTTTCACTCTTAAGCTCTTGCGCATCAATTTAAAATTTTTTACCACATAGAATCTCGTTAAGTGTATGTAGTGATATACTCCGATACTGATTGAAAAAACTTATATGTGAACTCTAAACAACCTATAGGCATACTAGTCATTTTAGTCCAATTTAAACCCAAACCTAAAATACTTACATGATGGTTCAGTGATACTAGGTGCTGATCTTGGGTACGTTCATTTTCTCTGAATACTGGTTCGAAACCCAACGAGTGCGAAAATGTTTTCAGTTTTTAATTTAACGTCTACAATGTTTTTAATGAGACAAAGTGGATCTTATACATTATACTTTAGACTATAATAAAAAGTTAACTTTACTATTCCTTTTGGTAAACAAAATTTTAGTATCTAAAAAATTAACCGTATAATTTTTTAAAGAAAATTATGTGTTGATGTTGATGATATATTATTTTGTTGGATGTTTATAAGCCATTATTCAAATTTTCTTACTTACTTCATTTACAACAAAATATATCATATTAAATCAGTTTGACCATTCATCATATCAGATATAAAGATAGAAAGATGGAGATAGACACGTAATATTTTAACCTGAAAAATCTAACGAAGAAAAATACCATTGAATCTCGTCCAACAAACAATCCACTAAAAGTTTAAACGAGTACAAAAACCATATTTAGAAACCGACTCGAGTACCTATGATCGTTTTGTCGCATCTATTGATTCTGAGAACCAACATCTTAGCTTCTCAGGGACGCACGCTCGTCAGGGATGCACGCTCGTCAATCTTGAATCATCTTCAAGTCTTAAGCAACCACCACACTCGTCAATCTCGATCGCGTCGAGGCACAACCATCTCTATCTCATCCGTCTTGGACTCCACCTCAAGACAAAAGTATTGACACAATCTCGTCAATCTTAGACTCCTCCACTCCACCTCAAGACAAAAGTATTGACACAATCTCGTCAATCTTAGACTCCTCCACGGCACAAGACACACACAAAGTATAGAGAAACAATTATTTTATGTGTTTTCTAGAAAAATCTCTCAAAATCACTCAATGTAAAATTGATTTTTCTTTAGAGAACTGAACTGTTTTAATGCTACAAAACTTTAAGACAAATCTAAAATAGCATTAAAACTAAAAGTTCAAATTAAAAGATTTAACTTGAAGCGTGAAAGACTTTTATAAAATAAATAGAGAAACTTCAAAATAAAAAATAAGTAAAATATAATACAACTCAAAACATTATTTTTAATTCTATTCTAGATTTCCTAAGGGGTCGTTTGGTACAAGCTTTTTCCTTGGTAAAGTTCGTGATATTTTTCAGCACTTTTTCATGTTTGTTACAAGTATTCTAATTTGTCATGGTAAAGTTATTTAGTCTCGTTAAATAACAATCTCACATTACTTTCTCTCAAAAATCTAGCTTACCAAATAACTTTTCGAACTCAGTTACCCATCTTACACAGTTTTAAATAACTTTTACTTTCTCAAATTCTCATAAAAATATCATTATTTATTTCAATTATTTCTACTTAATTTTGATATTTTATTTTTTCAAGACTCTCTCACAAAAGTGTCGTAAAATATCCCGATCTTGGAATTTCGTCATATCCCTTTCTAGTCCTGGTGGAACCAAACCGCCATATACCGAGTTTTGAGATTTTTTTTCGTCCCTTCCTTCCTTTGTCCCTGAAGGCCCGTCCGCAAACTCGTCTCAGAGTTGTCCCGTGAGATTAAAATATGTACGTTAATTGAAATGAATGAAATAAAATATTATGTTTGAATTAATGATAGATAAACTCTTCATATATTCATAATATAAAATTTAAATGATTAAAATAAATGTTAATAATATCAAAATGGTGAAACACCCGTCCACAAACTCGTCTCGGAGTCGCCCTGTGAGATTAAAATATATACGTTAATTAGTATTATTTCCTTATTTTCGGTTATTTTTATATTTTCAATAATCTGAAAGTAGTGAGCGGGTGAATTGGATTTCTTTGAATTTTGTCAATATGTGTGGGAAAACATGGGGACAAATGTATTTTCATGGACAAAAATTATGGAGAGATTTTATTGTTTTTATAGTAGAAGAAGACGACACCAACGTACATAAATATTGGGTTTAGATTTAGCAGTAGAAACAAAAACGACACCAGTAAATTTCTCAATTTTCTCGCCAATGCTTCATATTCTTTTACTTTTCCTTCTTGTTGCTTCTTCGATTTGTCAGATCCACTCGTCATGAAACACCGATGATTCTCTTATAGCGAACCAAACATTCCTTCCAGAGCGTGAATTAAAGAAATCGAATATGGGAAAATCTGAAATTTCACGGCGAACTGAAAGTCGAAGAGCTACGGTGCGATTATGGAGGTTTACGACGAGCTACGTAGCTATGTTAGGGAGGAAATGCTGCGCGGTTAGGAGAGGGGTAGGGGTTCACGAAGAAAGGGGTTGCTGAGGGGTGAGTTCACAAATTTGGAAGTTAGGTTTGAGAAAAAATAGGACCCAAAACGACGTAGTTTTGATGGGGGTGTGTTTATAATTTTAATATTTCAAAACTACGTCATTTTACACTAAACTAACGGATGTATAACGGTGAATAGATCAAATTTATTTTAGGTGGCACATGAAAAATTGAAGGTTATAAATGACAGAAAATAATAGTTCAAGATTGAGAGACTGATTTATAGTTTCCCTTTATCTTTTATTTAACTATGTTGAATTGATTTGTACAATTTAAGCAAAAAAATTATTTTTATTTTTGGTGTAGTAAAAGAAAGATAGTAGATTTAATTTTATTGGTGACGGTAATAAATAGCTAATTTAACATATCATGTTGTATTAGAATATATAAATAGTACTTACTAAAAAATAATAAATATTTATTAATTTAATTACTCTTAATATTTCATATAACTTTCCAAACAATTTTATTCAATTTTCTCAACAACTTTCCCAAGTCTTATACTATACCAAATAAGGTAATCTTACTTTCCTAGTAACTTTTTAAATTCATCATGCGTTACCAAACATGGCTATCTCAAACATTTTTCATCTAACTTTACCACTAAAACTTTTCCAACATTCTTATTTAACATATATCAAACGACCCTTAAGAGACTAATACGTATATATAGGCTAGAGAAGACTTTGTTAGCAAGTTAGGTCAAAGAGTCCCTAGATAATAGGAAACTATTATGAAAAGCAGGGGTGGATTTACCATAGGCCCGGGGGCACGTGCCCCTAACCTCTCGATCTTTTTTTTTTATATTTTTTATAACAATTATTTTTTATTGTATATATTGACTTGTAATGTACCCCTTGTGGATAATGGTATAGCCTATTAGTCATGTGTGTTTTTGTCTAAGAGATAGATCTTGGATTTAAATCTCATAGTCTCTAATTCAACAATTCCTCTTAATTTTTTATGTTATTTACTAGTAGTATATTCTTTTTTTTAAAACTGAAACTGTAATATAAAAAGCAAAGTCACAGCAAGTCTACAATAGCAGGACGGTTAAAACCTATCCAATACAATAAAGGATCCTCTTCAGAGGCAAGTCTAGATAAGCGATCGGCTACAAAATTACATTCCCTAGGGATACAACAAATAGAATAAGAGGGACATTTCTGTAACAGCTCCTTAATGTTGAAGATGATTACTCCATGATCTAGGAGACAGGAATCTGAGGCATTTATGTCGAAAACCAGTGGAGACAAGAATATGAGGCATATTTTTAAAAGTCACAGATGCGTGCCTCGTCTCATGAATCTCAACTTATGCGATCTCTAGCTTTTGAGTGTCACCTCGAGCAGACCATACCAAATGAGATAGATCAGGTCAAGTCAAATAGATCGAACCATGATATGTGGACCAAGTCAAGTCAGATGAACTGTAGTAGGATATGTGGACTAGGCCAAGTCAGATGGACAAGACCCGGATAAGTATATCAGGTCAAGTCAAGTAGACCATACCAAGTGGGTGGACCAAGTCAAGCCAAGAAGAGCAAGCTAAGTCAAATGGATCTGGCCAAGTGGGGTGGATCAGGTCAAGTCAGATGGACCAAACCAAGATATGTGGACCATGTCAAGTCAAGAAGACTAGACTAAATGAGGTGGAGCATGACAAGTCAAGTAGACTAGATTAAGTGGATGGACCAGGTTAGGTTAGGCACGCTATGATAGGTCTGGTCATAGAGAATCTTCCATGTATTGGAAGGTGAATGGACCATCACAAAGCATGTTTCCAATCATCACCTACCATGTCAGCATCGCCTATATCAGGTCAACATCATCATCATCACCTAAAGAATATCACACGGGGCCGCTGGTTAGTGGATCACTTCATCTTTATGTCTCAATGGTGGCTTGCCATGTCAGAAGCATCTTTCATGCCAGCTCGGATCAAGCACATTTATTGCCACCTCTTCTGATCAAACCAATTAGAAGATAAAAAAAATATTCTCAAGGCTTCTTACATAAATTTTACCACGATTTGCCTCATCTACAACCCCTTCCTCTAGTATATTAAAGTTCACACAAATACTTACTTAGACATTAAAGGATCTTTGGCAAGACGTCCACCCCACTAGTGTGAACTTATCCTTGAGTTCCTAGTCTTTCTTTGTATGTGTAGATATCGTATTTTATCCGACCTAATGCTTTAAAAATACATATTTTTTGGTCCATATACTAGTATAAAACTATGTATATGATTTGAAAAATAGCTCATAGATTAGAAAAGAGAAAAAAATTGTCCAAAGACTAAAAAAAAAAAGAGCAAAGGGACAAAAATAAAAGTGAAGCCCTAAGTTTTTCCATAAATAGAGGAGATGTTTTCACTTGAAGAGGAGGATTGGAGAGAGAGAAAGAGAAGGGATGTTGGAGAGAGAAAGAGAGGTCTTGGGAAAATAGGAGAGACTTTTTAAAACATGAGATGGTCGTTGGTTAATCGCTATGTAGAGATTTTTGCTAAATGATTGTAAATGTAGATGAATCTTAATTTCTTTATCTCATTATAGATTCTTTATTCTATTCATAATAAATAATTTACTAATTCTTAGTATAAACCTCAAACATTATTAATAAATAAGTTTTTAAATATTAAAATAAAAAAAATCATATTGACCATTATATTCTTATGTCTAACGGTGACCCCTCTTAAACTAAAATTCTGAATCTACTACTTGTGAAAATAGTTTATTTGAATTTGAAATAAAGAAATGTAGAAATTTAGAAAAAATGGTTTTTTTAAATCAAGAAGATATTCACCATCAAAACTAAATGCTCATCTACATATTGTGTTTATCCTGTGCCTGGGACTGTTAATCTTCTTTTGTTGGCGAACTCTTTCAGCATAAACGATCAGTTCGTACACCTAAGACAAGATAGAGTCAAACTAAAACTTGACTTGGTCTATTTTATTTTGTCTACAGAGTTGCCAATAGTACATCAAATTTTTACGCTAACAATATTAACTTGTCAAACTAGGATCTAGTAAAAATATTTTGGCTAGACTTCACCAAGTCAAAGAGAAAATTTGTAAATCAGAGGGTCATGTAGTCATTTTAACTGCAAAAAATGCCAAATTTTATTAAAATTTTGGCTCTTCTTAATTTTTCTCTTAAACTAGATGATCCTCATCCATTTTTTTTTCAGCATTTGGTATAATTTTGAAGTAGAATATGTTTTCTTCTGTTTGTTTCTCTAGAAAATTAACTTGGGGGAATTGATCACTGAAAATTTTGCGAACGGGAAAACCAATTCAAATTCAAGAATTACTGTGAATTTTTCTTTTTCGTCATATTTGTCCTTTTGCTAAACACTCTGTTTTTCTCTGTTTTTCTCTCTTCCTCATTTTTTTCTTGTACTTTCTCAATTAAATTTTGTAATTTATCAAACATTGCACTGTTCATTTGACAACTTTGCATCCAAATTTTATGTTCAAGTTAAAGTTCTTTGGATTAAAATTCTAATTTATTCTATTCTTTGCTTGAAATCGAAATAGTTGCAGAGTGACGATATATCAGAGAGTAAGGGTGTTAAATTTAGGGCTTTATACACAAAGTAGCTACGATATAAAAATTTAATACAAAATTAGACATCAAATTTCATAATCATAAAAAATAATCATTTTTATGAGTCGACTAATCAGAAACACATATCTTCCTACTATACAATTTTACTATTATTTAATAACTTTTAAAAAAAAATTAAAAACTCTCATAAACAACTCAAGCCCCTCATTAATGCATTATTCTTTAAGTAATTGTACAAAATAGACAAGTTTTGAAACTCACTTTCAAAATCATTTTTGTGGTATTTGTTTGAACTAGTTACTATCCGTAATTATTTCTAGCAATGAAAGAAGAACAAAAAAATGGTAATTAGTGAATTAAGTAGTCCAAAATAAAAAAATAGTATATTTATATCGCAAATAAAAAATATTCTATTTTGAAAGTTTTATTGATTTTTTTAGTAACTCTTATTTAAATTAGTTATCATCAATGCTCATTCCTTTGCTATTTGATTAGCAATGAGAAAAAAAAGGAAAAATGATAATTAGTAGACTATTTAGTAAAAAATAGTATGCTCATGCCAATTATTTTTCATAGATTAATTTATTTACACATAAAAATTTTTTATTATTAATTTATTTATGAAATAATTATATATATATATATATATTGTATTTTTTTTTTCATTTTTGTTTGTATTTTTTTATTAGTAGATATTATGGTTTGTTTTGATTTATTTTGTTTGTATATATATCTTTTTACTTGTTTCACATGTTATTTTCATATTTTCACTCTATATACTCTTTTTAATTTTTTCATACATTTTATCTTCTCTAACATTTCTTTCCATTATTCTTTCTTTTTATTTATAGTTGTTATATCTTCTTATTTATTTATGTATTATTGTCATGCATTCATGATTTGTGTGTGATCATTGTTTCATTCTTTTATCTTCAGAATTAACGTTCATAAATTATAATTATAAAAATTAGATGTAAATTTTGTTAATTTCATTATTTAGTTTAAACTAAAAAAATCCGTTGATGGATTTTGGGATTTTTGGGATACCAAATTTCTCGAACTACCGATGTGAGAAATTATTTTTGAGTTACTGAAAATGACTCCAATAATGCTTTCATTTTAAAAAATATATATAAAAACAAAAAATAATTTTCAATGGTCTTTGTACTATCCATTAAACGTTATTTGTTTTTCATTTTTATGATGCAAAATGTACCAAATGGGATATTAAAAAATGAATTTCTTTAATCTTGTTTTAAAATATAATTTGGATAACATTTGATTAAATTTGATAACTATTTTAACAATGAGTGTTGTGGGGTGCTAATACCTTCCTCACACACAAATGACTCCCCAATCAATTTTGAGACCAAAATTTTTATTTTAAAATTAGGTGACCAATTACACTAAAAAATGATTGGTAGCAACTCCGAATTTTTTTTTTCAAAAATAAATTTTAAATGACCACTCCGCATCGCAGGCACGTTACGACGGTATGCAAGAGATCAAATTGTTCAAGGAGAACGAGATCCAAGTTGTTCAATATGAAACATGAGATCAAGTTGCTCAATGTGAAGCATGTAAGTGTGCTATTTATCAGCATCAACATTAATTCTTTAAGATTTTTATTGGAAAATTAAACTTACTGGACTTAATTGGGAATGATAATAAACGTAGAGGACCAAAGCTGCATTTTAATTGCCTGATCAAAAGAAGTATGAAATAATTGAGACAAGAAAGTGGGTAGAGAAGTATGAAATAATTGAGACAAGAAAGTGGGTAGACTGTAGAGACGGTGTAAGTGAAAAGACTCCATTCCCTCTTCTACCCCTCAATTTTCCCTCTTCTAAGTTCTGCCCCACAATTTTCCCTCTTCTACCCTTTAAAACGATCATCAAAGAAGATAAAGAGCTGCATGAATAGATATGCATGGAAGCATGTTCTTTTCTGTGAAGGGAAATTCTAGGATATATGATATGCATGGATTCATGCCAAGCATGTTTTTTTTTTTTTCAATAACTAAAGGGTAATTAAAACACTGCGAATTAGTAGTTACACGTGTCTTTGAAAGAGAGGTGTCCCTACTAGTGTAATTAATATACATGCATGCAAGCATGTTTTTAAAATACTGGGGTACTCTAGTGTAATTTGGGTATTCTTGGAGGTAATTTGAATAAGCTAATGCAACATGAATATACATGCATGCATGTTTTCTTTTTCATATCTAAAGTGTAAATAAAACAGTAATGTAAACTATCGGTGTATCGTGACTTGCGTGATAATCCAATTAGTAGTTTTTTTATAAAAGAGATCCTGAGTTCAAATCCTAATTCTCCTAATTTATAAAAAAAACAAAGACAACTAGTACTGCAAGCCGCCAAGCCTACGCAAAACTCTCAGGTCCCACTTTGGATTATATAACTTGCATACAAACTCTTCATAACACACCTCCATAAAATATTAGCACTGAAAATAGATATGTCAAAGTTTACTCTTACCAACTCTAATACAAAAAGAAAACAATATTCCATAGTCTCCTACATAACTTAATATTGGTTTAAAACTGTCACCTCCAATGGGTGAAACTTACCAAATTACTAGTCTCAACTTACTCCTCTCATCACAAAGTTCTTCTCCAAAGTTTAACATCAAAATAAAAATTGAAAACACAACATATTGATAGGCTGTAAATATATTAGAACTTGCTAAACTGTAGCATGTTAATTCATCAGGATGCTCGCAATATAGTCTAAAATAGGTTCAATGTTCAAGTCAAAGTCATTCTCCTTAGCCTTATCAATCTCCATGTCTGCAAAACAAAACAAAATGAGAGAGAGAAGGGGGGGGGGAGAGAGAGAGAGAGAGAGAGAGAGAGAGAGAGAGAGAGACCTATCTTCAATATCTTTTGTAATCTAATAGCTCCGGGAAACATCAAGGTATTGAAATTGATAAGATCGTTCATAACATCATCATCAATGTGAGAAAACCCAAATTTACCCATCCACATTCTTTCAGCCTCAACAGCAGATGGAATTACTAGTGTTTCCACTTTCAAAAAGCAGAGTGCCTGATAATTTTTAAAATTTCCATCAAACCCTTTGTTTCCCGAGAAGATGCATACAATCTATTTAATTATATTAAGAAAATGGCTAAAATGTTACCAAATAGTCAAATGCATTCTACATATAATTAAAAAAATCCATTCTACATATATTTCTAACTATCAAACTACATGTGATATTATATATTGGCCCAACACCATAGCACGACCCTGAAGACGATTTTTGTCAAATGGCAGAAAACCTTAAACTAAAATCAAATGGAAATGCAATATATCACACAGTCATCCAATAAGTCAAAATGTTACAATATCTTAGCATGATTTTTCCTGTGAGTTTGAGAGCTCTTCATGTAAAAATATTTTAATACATTAAAAAATACTATTTCAAATCACATGTACTTGACAAACATTTTTGTCTGAAACATATTTTTGATATATGAAAATACTTTTACAAAAACAAATGCTCAAATGTATCTTAAAATATTTCTATATGCACATGAATATATTTTAAAATATACGTATGTAAGTATTTCATAAGAAAACATATATGACATATTTATAGATTATTAATGTATTGTTGTTATTTCAATTAATAAAATACTTTTAGCAATAAACACTAACAATTAAAAACGCCTTTGATACACTTGATTCATACAGTAAGTCAAAATATTAATGTGCTAGCAAGTGTCCAAGTCAAATGACTGTATTTGTATAAAGCTTACCATATATTACTCTATTTCAGGGCATTTAGTTGAAGACAATTAAATTGAAAAGAAAAGAAACTAATTAACTTACAGATTCAATAATAACCAGTAATTTTTGACACATTCCTCTTCCCCTATACATCTGTCTGGTTGCTATAAAGGGTAACTCAGCAATCTTTGTCCCGCGAATCCTGCAATAATCATTTGATGATAATTACTACAAATGAAAAGACTTAAAAGAAATTCTGTTCATAATTGTTTAGAGTATGTTCGAGAATATCTTATTTTGGTACGTATTCAGAAATAGTTTTCATTTTATGCATTTCTAAGGACCACCTACGTCTTTTTTAGGATAAAATGTACTTTTAATTCTCTAAGTTACTCATACTCTCAATTTAGTTTTTATAAGTCTAACTTACATACAACACAGTAATCAAGTCTAAATTCTCAAATCTTCTAATCGTTTATTAATATGTTGCCGGTAACTTAGGTGTTTGTAATGAACATGATCTTTCGGTTATCTCACTACAACAAAAATGCGGTATGACGACTGTTTTACTGTGACGGTTGCTAAAAAGTTAAAATGGGAGTTCTACTGTGACTGTGACAGAATATTCAAAATTTGAGTCTAACTTGAAATACCTAATTGCAACATTTACATTATCCACAAAGTTGAAATAAAAAAAAAATATGCTTACAAAAATTAACTGGCAATTAATGTAATCTTGGAGAGAAAAAAATTTGGATTTTGCACCCATTCCTTACTGCTAAGTACGTTTAAGTACTTTTGTGACTCTGAAAACATTGATTTTTATTATTGTAAAAGACCAAAACATGCTTGTCTGAAAACGTTTAATTTTTCAAAACGTTAAACGAACACTACCAAACACAATCTTAAATAATCAAATGAATGTATTATAGATTTACCTCAAACATGCAGCAGAGATGATTTCATTGCCCCTCTCCAACACAATAGTATAAAACCCACTAAAATTCATCCTGTTCAGGTTTGATCTAATCATATGAAAAAAAACAGAAATAATTAATAAATAAATTAGAGACTAAATTGATGCCTTAACCAAGGATAAAGTATGTTATGTGAGAGATTAAAAGATATGTGAAGGAATGTACCCGCAGTTATAGACGACGTTTTGGATGATATTTAGATTGGTGAAGCGATCGATTATAGGCTCGAAAGAAGAATCCATGACAGACCAAGCAAGAGAAATCATGGAGTTGCATTCAACTCTCTTGTGCATATCTTCGTCGGAGGAACTTGAGCTTATGTCCATGTGTTTGAGAATTCTCCATGAATATTGTTGATCATAGCTGATTTTTGTTCCAATTAGGATCTCAAATGTCCTATAAATCTACATTTTTTTGAAACCTTTGGTCAAAATCATATACTTAATTCCATTTTCAAAACTATGGTAATTATTATATATATATAAGATGAGCTAAAATTAGAGTACGTCTTTACTTCAGTAAACTTGTTTGTCGTAATTTTTTTAATTTTAAAAACAGACAAACTAGATCAAATTGGAGCCGAGACTACTAAGAGAGAGCGTTAGAAGCATACCAATTTGCAGGCAAGTCCACAAAAAGAGGAGCCCTCAGAATTGAGATCCAAGTGTTTTCCAACATTTTTGAGATAACAAGGCCAATGAACTACATTCATATCAATACGCAAAAGATTAACATAATTTCTTTGTCATACAAAAACAAAAACAATATTCTCTTATTCAAATAATATCTCCATATTCATGATCAATACTGACTGATCATTTCATTAAAGATAATAAATAGCAACATAATTTAGCATATACTTTATTAGTTGAAGAAAAAGAAGAGGAAATAAGCTAAGTTATGAAGAAATTACATACATCGCCTCTCACATTGAGTACAAGGGTGCAATCCACCATTATGATCATTCCCAGGACGCCCACAATACTTGCATACACAGTAAGGACACAGCCAATCCCCTTGTGGAATCTTCTGCAATTTTAAACAAACACATATATATATATATATTCAGTGGCTAAATATACAGTTTCTGTTTTTCTTTTGGAAAGATAATGAAGATTGTAGAAAAATGATATGTAAATCACTTGAGAGATATTTATCATAAAGCAGTATATTTTTCCAACAATAAACATTTCAAAAAACAGTCTGTTTCCTATGAACACCAAATTAATGAATCTTTCAAAAACATACACTTTTTTAAAATATAAATCGCGGAAATAAACATGTCATACAGAATTTATTTCCGAAATATGTTTGAAAATTTGTTTCTTTCTTGGTAAAAAAATCGTTTCCTGAGTTAACGATTAAAAAAAAGAAAAATAGTATATTTTCGTAAAACTAGAAATAATCTATCGAGAATATAAACATGTTCTATAAACTTAGGGAGAGTTGCTCTATAAATCACGTAAACAAACATGCATGTTTACTTAAAATAAACATATTCTCAAAAATTGTTTCTCGAATGTTAGCATAAAGCAACTTGTTTTTTTTTTTTTGACAACGCGAAAATAAACTATCCAAAATATATTATAAAGAAACTAGAAAATCAGAGAATGTTGCTATATAAATCAAGTAAACGAACATATTCTCAAACACATTTTCTTAAAAATAAAGTGTTCTAAAAAAATTGCTTCTCTAGAGCTAGCATATAATTGTTTTTTTTAAAAAAAGAAAATTTTGAAAAAACTAATTAAAATAAGATAGACATTTATAAAAGACGCCTTGCCTCCAAATTCATGCAATTTTGGTGGAAAGTAGAGGGGCATTTCTCACAGCAAATGAGGTTACCCCCATCAGCACAAACCAAACAAGCATCATCACTCATATCCTCATCATCATCATCATCAGCTCCATTAAAGTTATAAGCTGGCCCATATTCTTCACTCAGTTTCAGTCCCATAATCTGGCATTCCATCAGAGAATCCTTTTTGTTTGTCAAGAAAATATTCTGATAAGGATTTTCCAAATCACTCTTAATCCTAGCATGTGCTTCAAATTCCAATGCTGTAATTTCTTCCTCACAACATGCGCACATAATCCCTCCTCTTCTTATCCTCCCACCCAGCACAACCTTTCTCCCGTCTGTCTCCATATAGTAAACCTCTTCATTTTCTTTGATTATTCCCAAATCAATCAGCCATGAAAAGATTGTTCCTCTTCCTTCATTTTGATCTCTCACTACTCTTCTTGGCCTTAACCTTCTTCCAGCTGCTGATCCTGTTCTTGAATTTTCTCCAACTGGGTTCCTCTGTCTCATCACTACTCCTCCATTTCTTGCCCTTTTCTTGATTGGGTGTCTCTTTCTTCCAGGAACTGAATTCTGCAAACCCATATCAGAAATCTGTAAGCCTTGTGATCTTCTCTGGTTGCTTCTTTTTGCTTGTGTTCTTCTACGCATGGTTCTTGAGTAGTTTGGATCAGTAAGTTCTGATTCACTCTCTGATGAGCTGTCTGAAATTATGTGAATCTCAGGCTGCTTTTGCTTCCTGGTCCTCAACCGGTATGTCATGATTTTGATCTCAAAAAAGCTTAAAACATAAAACATGTTTCCATGTAAATTAATCATCAGAATCATATTTTGTAACATTGAAATAAAAATATGTTTTTTTTTTCATTCTGAGTCTTTTTTTTTCTTTGCTTTTATCTTTAATGGGGTGTAGAGAAACAGTCTTTGTACAATTTTGGAAGCCAACATGAAGAACAAATAGAATAAAACAGCTATAATATTTTCATCTAAAGCATTGAGTTAATTGTAATTATAATAACAGACTGTAAGAAATATTTAGACCTTTATTACCCATTAAATTAGAATGACAGTTGTTCATAAGATATAGTTAACTTTATGAATGATTATATAAATATATAATGTGAAAATTCAGTGAGAAATTTATTGAACCATGATTATGTGGGCATTAATAGTTTTAATGCAAGATCTGCACTTTACCTTTGTGTGCATATGAGTTTTAATAAGCTTTTAATTATAAGTTTATTAATAAACTAGATATGTTGAAAAAGAAGGGGAAAAACAAACAGTTTCATAATTTAAGATGGCCAAAAATTAGCATAACACTGGAAAAAAATCTCTAAAAAATTTTAGTTCAACATTTAATATTGTTTATTGAAAATGTACATACTAAAATTCTGTTTTTAAAACAAGACTTGATCTTGTTTGATCGATTTGGACCGTTAATTTAAAACAAATGATTTAAGAAATATTTTTATATGAGATCATGTTATAACATAAAGCATGTTCTCAATGTAAATCATTCATAAAAAAATCAAGTTTGTACAATTCTGTAAGATTACACGAAGAACAAATGTGGAACTAAACAGCTAAATTTTCATCTAAAGCATTGAGTTAAGTTTAATTATAATTACAGATTGTAAGAAATATTTAGACCTTTATTATCCATTAAATTCGGTTGACAGCTGATAAGTAAAGTTAACTTTACAAATGATTATATAAATATATAATGTGAAAATTCAATGAGAAGTTATTTTTTAATCATCATTTTGAGTATTTATGGTTTTAATGCAAGATTTACAGTTTTATGTGTATAAGTTTTAATAAGTGAAAATAGAACAAAAATGACCATATAATTTCGTTAATATACTATAAAGAGAAGAAAAAATCTGAATGACAAACATATTTTCATAATTTATAGACACAAAATAGGGATTTGGATCACTCATTGTCCATTAGGTGATTTTATACCACCTAGACCTAAACTGCTAAGATCTGAACTAATGATCCAAATTGACTCTTCATAGAAATCTAAAAAAAGAAAATGTTTATTTTTTATTTTTGAAAATTGATCCAAGCCATTGAAGTGTAAATCAATGTGCCAGATCAAACATTAGTTACTCATACTCAGTCAAACATGAGGGACTCCACAACATAACACCGAAAAACAAACCATTCAAAAATTCGGTTAATCTGAAAATGAGTTGATGATATTCGATTAATCTTAACTGTTGAGATCAGAACCAACGACTCAAATCGACTCTTCCAAAAAATTCGCAATTTTTTCTTATTTTTACTTTTTGAAAATCGATCTAGGTCCTTGAGATTTGAACTAATGACACAAATCAAACATATAATTTCTCCCTTGTTCAGCCGAATATGAAGGAACCCAAATTCCACAAACTAGCTTAACACTAAAGAAGGAGTCGATTCATTAGAGTGATATGGACTGTTCATTTGAAAATTTCAGATCAGACGAACTCGAGAACAAAAGAGTTAAAAAATATTTTTTAAATTTAGACTGTTACTTTTTAAGGAAAAAACAGTCTAGATACAACATAGCTCCATCTATTTTGACGAACATGAGCAGATCTGGATTCAAATAAATCCAAAATTTGCAAAAACTCATGTTTTATTTTATGAAATCCTTTTTTAATTTTTTTAAAAACTACCTTTTTTCATAGATTTAATAGAATTCTCATAATCTATTCATTTGCATGTCAAGATCAACATATTTGCATGTCAAGATCAACATATAAAGAACGCAGACACACTAAGGAAAATTCATTAAAAAAATTACGTAAACAAAAAATTAACATGCAAGATAGAGATCAATCCAACCATGCAAATAAAAAAGGAAAATCCTTTAGATCTCTTAAAATCCTGTAAAATTAATACAACAATCAATATATGAAATTACAGTACAGCAAATGTGGCACGCATGGTAAAGAAGGAATGACATTAGCCAATTTCTTACTTGTTTCCTTGAAAGTATCGTTGGATAGTAAATCCATAGATTCAATTAAACAAACATTTAATACAAAACCGAAAAGTTTTGTGAATAAATGAGTAAATCTTTAAAACAAAATACATCTTAGATGTTAGATATCATTTACCTTGAAATCTCTGGAGAGATCACGATCACTCTGTTCTAGCGATAGGTCGATCTTAGACACAGATTCTCGAGAACAGATTATCGGAAAAACCCTTTCAACACTTGAACAAAACCCAACCATAACATGTAGCTTTATAGTAACAATTTAGGTAAGTAGGTAAATGGCATGAGAAACGGCTGTATCCGGGTGATTTAAAGCTACATGCCAAAGTTGCCTTGTCATAAAAGAGAAAGACACCAGGCAATTCTAATTCACTGCATGCAATTCTGTGTATCTAAGTGGTTATCGTTTTGAAAAAATGAATAGGAGAATTCAGATATGGTTTGTAAGGATTTTTTTCCTTCTCTCCTTATATGCATTTACCATATACGCATTTTCTCTTTTTAGTTTTTGTCGTAACGCGGATTTGAGTGAGCACACGCGCTCGAAGCCGTGTTAAGAAAGACATGCAAAAGAGAAATACAAAGCACCTAGAATACTAGTTTATAAGGAGTCTCTAATGCTTAAATTAACGTTCTAATATATAGATCAACAAAAGTTAAATATGATGTGGCTGATGGCACATAGGGTTGTCACATATATGTGATATTGCTAATGGTAATTGGTGTGGTATCTACTTCACATCATCTAAACCACTTCATGTAAAAAATCAAATTATCGTTGTGATTATATATGATTACTTCATCGAGGTGACTCCTTCCATTAGGCATTGACTCAACATTAGGCTGTGAATGAGCAGATCAAACTTGAAGATGATGAAATTAATCAAAGACAAAATGCTTTTTCGAGTAGAGGACACACTTAAGATCTTGAGTTGCCACCTTTTCTTATTAGTTAAATCACAATTCCCACTAAAAAACTTAGAAGAGATAATTGGTTTTCAAATTTATTCATACCATTTAAAGTAAAATGAAATGTTCAATCACTCTTATATTGTTATATTTTTCTTATCAATTCATTCATTAAAACCTTGTAGAACAGTACATCAAGGAGGGCGTAATATCTACGTTGCAATAACTTTCATCCTTATCTACTAGATGAATTCTACGAAACATAGGCAAACAGAATGAATTTGTAAGAAAAGAATAATCACTCGACTTCTCATTAAACTTGTGTAATCACTACATATATATATATATATTGTGCTACTAACTAAGTGTACAATAGAGCTTGATCAATTTTCTAACTAACTGGAATCTGTTAGTACTGTTTACTAACTTGCATGGATCCAACACGTGGATAGATTAACTACTAAGTTGTTTTGGCTTGTTGCATCTATATACTCTATCACCCCCTTCAAGCGAAGGGGGAAGTTCTTGCTTGAAGCTTGAAATTTGAGATATTGAAATTGCCTGACAGAAATTGATTTGGTTAGTAAATCCACAGTCTGATCATATGAAGGAACAAAATAAACTTCAAATTTTTGTTGATAACCTTGTCACAAATAAAATGTATATCCATTTTCAAGTGTTTAGTCCGTGCATATAATATTGGTTGCAACTAGGGATGATGCACTCATGTTGTTATCACACAAAATAACTAGAGGGTGTGAGATAGAAACATGTAATTCAGTGACAAGAGATTAAATCCATGTTATTCAACTGTTGTGTTTGAGGGTGCTCGATACTCACTCTTAGCACTAGAGCAAGCTACCACTAGCTTCTTCTTATAGGACCAAGAGATGAGGTAATCGTAAAGAAATATTGTATATCCTCTAGTGGACCTTCAAAGCATCCAATTTGATGCCAATCTGCATTAAGATATTCCTCTAGAGTAAAATTGGAGGCTGGTTTGATCAGAATCCCATCATAACTTGAACCTTTGAGATATATAGTTTGTAGGCTTGCCAGTGAGTTATAGTAATCCTCTGAATAAGCTGACTCAATTGACTTACAGTAATATAATGTCTGGTCTTGTAAGCACTAAGTATTGCAAGGCTACTAAAATACTTCTCTAGATAGATAGATACATTTGAGAATTCTGTAAAAGAATCATGATGTAGTTTGACTGAGGTAGCAGTGGGAGTGGAGCAAGTTTTATCATTGTTCATGTTAGCCTTAAGAAGTAACTCAATGATATATCTATCACGAGTTAGGTAAAAACTAGTGGAATCTCACACAATTTCCATGCAAAAAATGTGATGAATATGACCCGGATTCTTAAACGCAAATTTCTTATTGAGATCATGAATAAATGTATGAATATTATCTACATTGTTACCTGTAACAAGAATGTCATCCACGTATACAAGTAGGATGAGTACACACCCTTCATATTTGTACCAAAATAGAGAAGTCACTGGCATTGTGTTTTTGAATCCCCATTGCAACAATGTGCTTTCTAATCTGTCATACAAAGCCTTCTTCAACTTACACACATGAGTAGGACATGATACACTAGCATACCCCTTAAGTTGTACCATAAACACAGACTCTCCAAGTATTTTATTAAGGAATGCATTGTTTATATCCAACTGATGAACTGACCAATTATAAATAGCTGCCAAAGTCAGGACAATTTTGATTGTTAGGCTTCATTATTGGTGAGAATGTCTTAGTGTAATCCATGTCAGGGGTTTGATGAAACCCTTGACTACCAGACGTGCTTTTTCTCTTTGGATACTTACATCAGCATTATGCTTGAGCTTGGAGATCCACTTATTACTTACTAGATTCATGGTAGGATAATATGGAACTAACTTTCATGTATCATTTTGCATTAATGCCTTATATTACACACCTATAGAATGCTTCCATTGAGGTTTAGATATGGTTTGAGCTACTATTCTAGGTTCAGATAAGGCTCCCAAGGTGTGCTGTTTGGAATAAAAAGAAAACATTTTTGGTTTTAGGGAATTAGTTTTGGACTTGTTATCATATGATTTGTCTTAGGCTATGGATTTGTTACATTTCTCAGTGAGTGAATGGGATATGTGAGATTCAAGAAGTTGAAGGGGAATTAATTGAATCAAAAGGTACTTGGATAAGAAGAATAAATATATCAGATTTAATTCAAATGGAATTATACATGACAGGAGAATGAGAGAAATTACTTAAATGAGTTCTTTTCTCATGTGAGACTTGAGAGGATGTTATGAGTTGATCTTTTGGAAATGAAAAGTTGCTTTAGTATAACCACTTATACATAATTGAAAATTGACTCATAGGTTAATGAAAATACATTTGATTTGGTTTTGGACAAATGGATACCTTTGGAAAATGGGAATTGTGACTTATAAAATATTACATTTATTATTGTATACAATCTGAAAAAAGAGTGAAATTATAAGTATCCTTTTTGAGATTGAGAATAACCAACAAACATATATAACTTCTAAATTGTAATTTGTTTTGGTTGTAAGGTCATAAATGAGGGCGACATGCACAACCAAATGCTTTAATAAAGCGATAGCTAGGTGATTTATTAAACAATACTTGATTTGGAGACATACCATTAAGAACAGAAGTGGACAATCTGTTTATAAGAAAGACTGATGTATGAAATGTATTTCACCAAAAAGCAATTGGCACTAAAGCTTGACTAAGTGGTGTGAGTCAGGTTTCTACAATGTATCTATGTTTACGTTCAACCCCACTATTTTGGTTATGGGTGAGTTCATGAGTGTCTGAATTCTATGCCATGAGATGCCAAAAAATTTGTCAAGACTCTGAATTCTCTCTCCTAGTCTAACTGCAGGGCTTTTAATGTGGTTGAGAATTGGTTTCCAGCAATTGAGTGTGACTTAGAGATAGGATGGTGCTAAACATGTTGGGACATGCATTGCATGGTGATTGCATGTTCTATGGTAAAAGCACATTACATTGTTTTAGTACTTGAGATACAATCTTAGATGTTGGATGACCTAGCTTCATATGCGTTACCCTTCAAGAACTTATTACATAGAGTATTATTCACAGATGGTCGATACTGCTTGAGTTTGTTATTCTCACAGTATTTACAATGATTGGAGAAGTAAAAATTTGAAACATTACTAGAACTATCGTCTAGACTAACAAGAGATTTAATGTCTAGAATTTTAGACTTGTTTACGCTAAAAACATAAGACATATTAGCAGACTTAGTAGAAGATTTAGAAGAGGTATCAATGGTTCTACATGTCAAAGCAACTACTCCTTTTCCTTCTGGAAACTACAACTCATACAATCCCTTTCTAAGTTTCCATTTTAGCAGAATTCTCATGGTTACTCCATTCTTAATAAGAAAAAAATTGGAATGAAATTCAATGAAAAAAGAGTTATCATTTGTTAATGGAGACACACTAATATATTTTTTTATTTGATGAACTCTAATTATGTATTTCAATTTTAAAACCAATGAATTAGGACGAATATGAAGGAAAGATGAATCTATGTGTGTGATTTGGAGAGCCTTACCATCACCGACCATCAATATCTCCTTAACATGATAATCTTGTGCAATATGAATTTATTAAGATCTATAGAGATATGGTTTATGGCAGCACTTTCCACATACCAAGCAAGATCAGATGTCATTTTAGATGATGTCACCATTGCTAAAGGTCCAGAGTTGTTTGACTGTTTGAAAATTAAGATCTTGAATTTGAAGAGGATGCATTTTGAATCTGGTGGTAGCTTTTGTCAAACCTATAATAACAAGTCAAAGCTCCATTTCTTATCCTGCCACATACTTGGCACTGCAACTTATTACCATTTCTTCCTCATCTTCCTCTCCTTCCTCCATGAAAACTCCCACGAAATATTTGCTGTTGATTATAAACTCTGCCACTTCCTCTACCATAGTAGTTTTTTCATTGTAGTTTATTTCTAATTGTATTTCCAGCATAATTGGCTGACATTTGATTTTTCACACTGAGCTTAATCTCAACATTCATCCTCTCAATTTTGCATTCATGACTCATCACCAATGTTTGTACTTCCTCTATGGTTAGATCCTGAGATCTTGAAGTTACATTGACAACAATTAAATCAAACTCAACTCTGAGTCCATTGAGTAAATGAAGCAGCAAATCTTGTTCACAAATCGGTTTCCTACAACAGCTAAACTGTCAGCCACATTTCTCATTTTATCACAATAATCAGCTACTGATTGATTTCATATCTTCATTATTTATAACATGTTTTTCATCTGCAACATCCTTACCTTCTACTGATTGGAATAGCTTCTTTCCAAAGCTTACCACGATTCTTTCGAATGATTGTATTGAAGAACTGTGCTTAACATACTCTCTATCATAGATGACCTCAACCAACTGAGAAGTAATTGGTTAATCCTAATCCAAGTAACATACTCAGAATTAATGCTTCCATCAACTAATATATGTTGTGGATTTTCAATATTTCCAAACAAGAACTCATCTAAACCATGCCTTATCACAGTAGGTACAATCTATGACTTCCAAAGCATAAAATTATTCCTATCTAATTTGGTAAGCAATGAAGAATTCAAGGCATAATTCAAGGATTTTGACAAAATATTGTTAACTCTTGAATTATCTTCAGAACTAGTACCTGAAGAGACTGCCATTGATGAAGGATCAAGACCTATGCTCTAATACCAATAAGAATTCTACAAAACAGAGGCAAACATGGTGTATTTGCAAAAAGAAAAGAATAACCAGTTTACTTCTCATTAAACTCATGTAATCATTACATTAATCTCTGCTGATCTACATATATACATACATACATATACATGCCAGTCTTGATTTTCTTGAACCATGTGACACATGGACTCTCGTGCGAGCCATGCAATGTTCCTAGGCAGGAACTTCTCCTTTCCTTGAGCTCCCAATTTCATTTAGCTCCTCACACTGCTTGGGAGCTTATGGTTTCATCTTCTATTTCACTCCCTGATGGGGTTTTTTCACCCTTCCGTCACGATACTACTTCGTTATCGGTCACCTAGGAGTCTTTAGCCTTGTAAGGTGATCCTTGCTGATTCACATAGGATTCCACATGCCTCATGCTACTCGGGTAAGAGTATAAGCTAGTGATGCTTTTAGCTACTAAATTCTCACCATCTGGGGTGCAACACTCGACTACTTCCCATCACTAAGAAAATGATTTACGCATACATGCTGCAGTGTATTGTTGTCAACTTATACACACACACACACACATATTGAGCAATTGACTACGTGTACAATAGAGCTCGATCAACTATCTAACTAATTGAAATCTGTTAATATTGTTAACCAACTTGCCTGACTTCAACACATGGACAGATTAACAACTAACTAATTTTCGCTTGCTGCTTATATACTATATCACTACTAGACCTACAATATTAAGTGGTAAATATGCTGGTCGTCGCAGCGCGTGCGCGGCGTAAGAATGGAGGTGCGTGGTCTTAAAAAAATCAAACTTTTAATAAAAATCAAATATTTTAATAAAACAAAACGTGCGTAACGCCACGATAACCAAATAAAAACTTTTATTGAAAACTCTTTTTGAATCAGTCATGATCCATTATATATTTATAAGTTAAATCTACAACATATAATGTTAGGAATCATATACCTCATGAGTCTATGTCAAATGTCCTTACAAAAATCGATCAATCCTCCAACGATCAATAGACTCTGATATCCACACCAAGATCTTCCAAGTCAATCCTCAACGCACTTGGACGTGTGTGGGCACGTAAAATATTATAAGATACTTTTTCTGTCTCTAGATGTTCTCAACACATGAGATCTAGAGATTTACAGAGAATGACTTTAGTGAGACGATTCTCTTAAAGAACATGATGATTATTCTTATAAAGATTTGATTAATGTTTAATCACATAAAAAAAATCTCGCTGACACCTATCGTGATCTCAATTCAACTCTTGATCGACGAACTGATTATCTGATCAACTGATTCTCTCATCTTCTTTCAACAACCTAGGCCATTAGAATAATATCTGCATATATTCTAGATAATGGCATATCAGATTTTTTGGAATAAACTGAAATAATATTTAATTATAAAATTACCAATTAAAAAGTGAGACTCACTGTAATTGTGCACAACTGCAGTGCCACATGGCACTGCAGTGTGCCGTGAGCCAACACAGTGCCTCATGGCACCACAATAGTGCCACATTAGTCCATGTCAATTTCTAATATCCTATTAGTGATTGACATGTGACAATTACTGTGAATTAAATATTTATTTTAGTCAGATAATTATCTAGATATCAGTTAATTCAAAAGTTAATATATCTGATTATCCCTATCAACTAACAACTAACTTATTTGTTATTTACAAATAACATATTTAGTTGATTTAAATTATTATATAATAATAATTTAATTATCTAATTTCATAAATTAGATATTCTGTCTCACTTATCAATAATTACAAAAATCGATAATTATAAATATATATATATATATNTAGTATAGTGGTGACATTATGATCATTGACCAATAATCCTAAGCTCCAATAAACTAGATTATTAATTAAATAAATTAAATAATCTTATTTATTAATTCTATTATTACTTCACTATAATATGGAATTGCACTCTTAGAGATTATAGAGTGTATTTAGAGAGTATTCTCATGTAGTCCACTGACATAATCATTTCAAGTAATTCTGTCCTCCAATTATTGATTCGTAAATCAAAATTAGTCAAAATTATCATTTTACCCTTCTAATTACCTTTTGATCCTTAAGTACTATTAATCTACTAGTGACTGACTAATTTATAATTTTATTATAAATTTGAGCTCAATAACCATTCAGTTTCAAAATTAACACTTAAGAGAACCAATATACGATCCGTTATGAAAGCTTAGATTCCAAATCTTGTAAGATCATGTTCTCAGCCATCTACATCACTGAATCTCCAAAGTAAAAGTCACTAGCCTGATTAAAAAATAGACTTTAACGAGTGAATCAAAAGATCCAGTAGACATGCATAGGAGTTCATGACTATTTAGGATTCAGACTAATCTACATATAATCATCGAATTAATGTGTATTAAATCTTTATGATAAGTAACCCGTTAATAAATATTAATTCACATCAGTCCTGCCATATATAATCTTATTATATAAAGTACATTAACTAAGTTGTCTATCCACATCAATGATCTAAATCTAGATCACACGCATTCATAATGCTTAGTGATCGTACTAGCATCCATTCATTAAAGATTTCACACTTTAATATGTTGCTGACAATTTTATTCATTATCTATGATCTTAATCCTCTCGTACTAATACAAGATCATAATCTCATTAATGAATATGGAATTTTTAGATATTTATATAAATTATTCAACAATAATTTGAAAGAACAATTATAAGAAAAATGTAATTCTTTTTAAATTTCATATCAAAATGTCAATACACATACTTTGAGAGCATAACCTCCAATAAAATACAAGTTTTCTATACTTCTAAAACTCTGATAATTGATGTATTTGCATATAGCATTAACAATTGTATTTACAATCAAAAGAACACTTTGTAGAATCCCTTACAATCGCCCACTGGCCATAATGTAAATGTGGCATCTCTCTTATTCTCATGTAACGCATGTGACCCTCAAATGATTTCATAGGAAGTGTGTTTGTAAAAGGATCAGCTAGGTTATGTTTCGATGTTATCTTCATAACAGCCACATCCCCTCGATGCGCGATCTCTCTTACAAGATGATATTTCCTCTGTACGTGTTTACCCCTCTTATGACTCATCGGCTCCTTAGAATTTGTTACCGCCCCACTGTTATCACAATACAAAATTAGTGGCTTGTCCATATCTGGAGCTACTTCCAGATCAGACTAGAACTTTCTAAACCATAACTCCTCTTTCACAGCTTTACAAGTCGCTATATATTCGGCTTCCATAGTGGAATATGCAATGCTAGATTGTTTAATACTTCTCCAGAATACACCTCATCTACCTAGGGTGAATACTGATCCAGATGTCAACTTTCAACTGTCTATGTCTGATTGAAAATCAGAATAAGTATATCCAGTGGGGTTCAGGTCTCCGCCTGAATAAACAAGTATATAGTTTCTCATTATCCTAAGATACTTGAGAATGTGCTTTACTGCAATCTAGTGTTTCAAACCTAGATTTGATCAATAACGACTGACAATTCCCACTACATAATAGATGCACAGTCTCGTACACAACATGACATACATGAGACTTCCAACTGCTGAAGTATAGGGAACCTTTCTCATATCTTCTTCCTCTTGAGGTGTCTTAGGACATTGTTCCTTGGAGATGACTTTTTCATGTTTGGTCAGTTTTTGACCTTTCTTGGAATTCTCCGTAGAGAATCTCTCCAGCACCTTATCAATATAAGATGCTTGAGAAAGTGCCAAAAACTTGTTCTTTCTATCTCTTAGGATTTGGATGCCTAGAACATAGCTTGCTTCTCTTTAACTTTAATTTGAAATTTCTCAGCTAACCACTTCTTTACCTTTGACAAAGATTCTACATCATTTCCAATTAGTAGAATATCATCAACATAAAAAACTGAGCAAGCGACTATCTTATCTTTGGTGTATTTATAAACATAGGCTTCGTCAATATTTTGCTCGAAACCATAAGACTTTATAATCTCATCAAAGGTAAGATTTCAAGATCTAGATGCTTGCTTTAACCCATAAATGGATTTATGCAACTTGCATACTTTCTGATATTCCTTTTGTATGAAAACTTTTGGTTGCATCATATAGATGTTTTCTTCAAGAGAGCCATTTAGAAAAGCTGTCTTGACGTCCATTTGCCATATCTCGTAGTCAAAACTAACGGCTTTAGACAAAAGTATCCGAATTGATTTTAGCATGGCCATAGGGGAGAATGTCTCCTCATAATCAACTCCATCCCTGTGTGTATAGCCATTGGCTACTAACCATGCCTTGAAAGTCTATACTTTCTAATTTAAATCTATTTTCTTCTTGAATATCTATTTACATACAATGAGCCTGACATCTTTAGGTGGATCTACAAGTCCCCAAATGGTATTGGAATATATAGATTATGTTTCCTGGTTCATGGAATCTAGCTATTTCTCCTTTTCAGGATCATCCATTGCTTCTTCATAAGATAATGGATCGTTCTTATTAGTGTCTGACACTGGAACATGTGCCTCTAGTTCGTAGCGAATTAGTTGTCTCACAACCCTCCCACTACGATGTTACACCGTAGTTTCCTTTGCAGAAACTGTGATTTTTCTGGTTTGTCATTTATCAATAGAAATTGAAGGTGATTTGATCTCATCAGTCGCTAATTCCTCGAGAACTACTTTGCTATGAGGTTTATAGTTTTGCATATAGTCATGCTCAAGAAATGTTGCATTTGTCGACACAAACACTTTTTGATCATTGTGACTATAAAAGTATGCACCTCTAGCAACGAATATGCATACCTCAGACCTTGAGTCTAACTTTCCGGTCTTGGGTCTAAGAACGTGAGCTGGACACCCCCATATACGGAAATGATGCAAAGTAGGTTTGAAAACATTCTATAACTCTGAAGGCATCTTGCTTACAGACTTAGATGGCACTACATTCAAAATATAAGCTGCCCTGTGTAATGCATATACCCAAAATGTTAGTGACAATGATGAGTAGTTTAACATCGATCTAACCATATCCAATAAGGTTCAGTTTCTCCTCTCTGCAACACATTTTGCTATGGTGTTTCAGGTGCTGTAAGTTGAGATAGGATTCCACACTCCAGTAAATAATCATTAAATTCTAAATCCAAGTATTCACCACCTCGATCGGATCGAATACTTTTCAATGATTTACCTAATTTGTTTTCAGCTTCAGCCTTGAAGTCTTTAAACTTTCCAAAAGTTTCAGACTTTCAATACGTTAGGTAACGATAACCATATCTTGAGTAGTCGTCAGTGAAAGTGACAAAATACTCATACTAATCTCTAGCTTGTACATTGATCGGTCCACAAACATCACTATGTACTAACTCAAGTGGTTCATTAGCTCTTTGAACCTTTCTTGTGAAAGGTCTTTTGATCATTTTACCCTCTACACAAGATTCATAAACATGAAGAGTTCCAACTTTTAACTCTCTCAAAGCACCATGCTTTGTTAACATGTTTAACCTATCTAGATTAATATGTCCCAACCTAAGATGTCACAAATATGTGTTATCATCATGAGAAACTCTTTGTCGTTTGTTATTTTTAGGTTTTGCAACTTTAAATAATTCAGAATTATTTAACGTACGTTCAGTCAATTTAAGCATATACAGTCCTTTTATAATTTTAGCATGACAGATATCGAATATATTCTTACAAATAATAAACTCTTTATTAATGAAAGAAATTTCGAAAAACTGTTCTTGCAAAAATGAAAGATAAATCAAATTCCTAAAAAAACAGGAATATAATAAACATTGTTCAAAACTAAGTAATTATATCCAAAAAGTATATGGACCGTCCCTAATGCTTTAGCTGACACGAGGCACCACTACCAACTCTCAAAATGACATTGCCATCAGTTAGCTCTCTTGACGAATCAAGCATCTGCAAAGAAGAACATACATGATTTGTGGCTCTTGAATCAAGTATCTAGGATGAAAAATCTTAAACCACTAAACAAGCTTCAAGTGCAAGTAAATCACATTTACCTTTCTTTTTCAGCTCATAGATACTTGTTATTATTTCTCTTCCAATGACCTTTAACCCCACAGTGGAAACACTTTCCTTTGGGCTTGTTGTCTTTCTTGTTTTTCTTGGTTTGTGGCGATGTCTTAGCTTTCTTTACTCTTTTGTTCTTACCCTTGTCCTTACCATTGTTCTTCTTCCTTTACTTGTTCTTAACAATATTGGAAGAAGGATTTTGCTTGACAACATTTACCTCACCCTCTTTGGTCATTCTAAGGTTGAGTGACTCAAAAGTCTACAGTTCATTCAACAATTGGGTCATGTTAAATTGTAACTTGTTCATAACATAGTTGGTCATGAATGCAGAAAAAGTTAGTGTGGGAAACTCTAGTATGATGCTAACTTGAGTCTTCTCATCAACGGTCGCCCCATGTACTTCTGCTTTGTGCATTATATTAATCATGTTCAAAACATGTTCTCGAACAGAAGTACCATTCATCGTCTTAATTGTCATATAGCTCCTAGTGACCTTATGACGACTTTGATCGGACTATTGCCCACACATTGCCTGTAAAGATTCCATAATCTCATAGACAGTCTCCATGTTTTCATTCTTGGTTCTCAAAATATCATTTATGCTCACAAGCATGTAGCACTTCGCCTTATTGTTTGATATGATCCAAGCATCATATTTGTCCTCAACATTCTTAGGGGCGTTAGTAGCGAGATCTTCATGGCATTCTTCAATAAGAATGAACTTATGGTTATTACAAATCATCATTATGTTCATATTTGATTTCCAACGTACGAAATTATCACCTTTCAATTTTTCAAGATTTAGTAAAAAAGTAACAAGGTTGCCCATGATAGACATAATATTGATAATTGAAATTTAAAATATACATGATTCAATATAACTGATAAATATCTAGAATTCGAAAAGTAAACGTGATACATGAATGAAATCATAATAAACACATAATTTAGTATTTACTAATCATGATAAAAAACCCAATGATTAATGTGCTGTCTTAGGGCAGTCACACTAATCTCAGACTATCTATGAAACATTCTCATCTTTATTAATTAAAACTTAAATTATCTCATATTTTCTCTTTTAACAATAAGGTATCGTTTGTTCAGCCAAGTCACAACTATCCACATGAAAGTTCATTGGGACTTTGTGAGTGTAACCCATCATTTTCAGATTTCATGATTTCATTTTGAATATGCCGTCTTAGAGTCGGTAAAAACTAAACTACATTACTTCCTTCTATCTTCTTGATCTAAAGAAGAACAGAGGCTAGACGCTATTAGTAACAAGTAAATCCTTTGTATTTGTATGTAAAAAGTATCGATATTTTTCATTTTCATTTTTTGGGGGGGATAAAGTCAAATCGCAAGGTCTGAAACGACCCAGAAAGAACTTGAACATGATCAACTTTGTAAGCCTACTAGGGTATTGAGCATTTTTCTGTACGAACTGAATTACTTTTAATGGATAGTTGTAACTTTGGAAAACATAATCTGTTAAATTTTTTCTTACATGAAATTATTTATATATGTTTGGATATGGATAACATATCGATTTTTTATATGGATCCATGGGGTTCGTTTGATTTGTGTTCGAGCCGGATGATGAAAAATTATCATGTCCGGTTCCTTCGGGGGATGGATCTATAATAATTCACCTATCCTAATAACAAAAAAACCTGACTTGAATGATCCTGTATTAAGAGCTAAATTGGCTAAAAACCTAAGTATTGGTACAGCTCGAAACCTTCCTTAGAGGGAAGAAAACAAAGCCATCTCAATGCCCTCACTGCACCTCACAATGTTGTATTAATGATGAAGATCATAGGTTAAATTAACATGTCAACATTCTCCCACTTAATATTTTAGGATAATGTATTTCTATTTTAACTAATCAATTAATTTCAAATTAATTACTAGTTAAAATAATAACCCTATGAATATTTAACTATCAGTTAATCCAATCACATTGGTCTAAGTTCATATAATTTTCTGCAGCACTTAAATCATAATTATGTGAACTTAGATTAACTAATTAATTATATTCATTAAATTTTAATAAAAATCTTTTACTAAAGTCGGTTAACCTAAAGATTACTGTAGCATTTAGTGTGGTGTGATTACTAAGTTTTAACTAGTTAAAATCTAGCATTTTACATGCAATTAATTTCATAAAGCAATACATATAAACATATTAGGACAATCCTAATAAATCATATTTCTACAGATTAGATGCATGATTAAATAAAAATGTGAGACATTTTCATCCATAGCATGTGACCGAGCGACTATTGAGTATTTTTAAATTACAACATTTGAAATAAGAAAATAAAATTACAAAGTAGACTTCAAGAATATATATTTTCCAAATATTGCATTCTCCCCCTGATATACATATTCATAATTTTCAAGTTTTGAACAAAATTTTTTTAATTAAAAAAACTATTTTTCTTAAGTAAAAAAATTTCTATAATTATCCATTTTAATATAGTTGATTTTGACTCAATCAAATAAACACTTTATTTGATTTGGTCAAACCCAATCAATCTATTAATTTTGATTTTTATAAAATCAAAAATTAATAATTAATTTAAAATTAAATTAATTTCAAAATTTAAATGGATAATTAAAAGAGTTTGCATTTTAATGAAACACTTAGGTGATAGAGTTGGTTGTATGGTTCGTTGAAAACTTTCCTAAAACGTGACAACAGTTATCACAGACGATAAGACTACCCGATCGCCGCCCATCACCACTGCTGCCCGTCTCACTACCGGACAACCACTGTTCACCACCGGTACAGTACCTTCGGCATTGTTCACCTCCGCCAGAACAGTAAATTTTCAGTGTGAACAGTGCTTTGTGGATGAACAATGTTTTCGCGGACGAACATTATTTTTACGCAGTAAATTACTACCATTCGTCTCGTGCGCTCTTCTTCTTCTCGCATTCAGAATAAATACAATAATATTCAAAATAAAATTACAAAAATTCTTACACCAGAATTCGGCTTACACAAGATCTAAGAAAAGTTAAAACAAAGCATAACCCAATAATCACCATACAATTAACGATATATTATTTTTTATACATTCAAAAATATAACCATCCATCATCATATATATCTCATATATATCATATTATATGAATAATTCTAGGAAACACACACGACATTTAACATATAAATATATAAAGACTGTTTTGATACCACTTGCTCGTCGTCGCGGTATGTGTGCGGCGAGAGCATGGAGGTACGTGGCCTTAAAAAAATTAAACTTTTAATAAAAGTAAAATCTTTCAATAAAACAAAACTTGCGCAACGCCATGATAAACAAATAAAAACTTTTATTGAAAACTCTTTTTCAATCAGTCATGATCCATTATATATATATAAGTTAAATCTACAACATACAAGATTATGAACCATATACCTCTTGTATTCTATATCAAGTGTACTTGCAAAAACCGATCGATCTCCGTTTCCACGAAATCATTCCAACGATCAGTAGACTCCGAGATCCATACCAAGATCTTCCAAGTTAATGCTCAACGCACTTGGACACGTGTGAGAACATAGAATATTACAAGACACTTTTTGTGTCTCTAGATGTTCTCAACACACGAGATCTAAAAATTTACTGAGAAGGACTTTAGTGAGACGACTCTCTAAAAGAACGTGATGATTATTCTTTTAGAGATTTGATTAACGTTAGATCACAGAAGAAAATCTCTCTGACACAATTTGTGTTCTCAATTCAACTATTGAGATAACAAACTGATGATCTGATAAACTGATTCTCTCCTCTTCTTTCAACAACCTAAGCCATTAGAATAATATCTGCATATATTCTAGATAATGATGTATCAGGATTTTCAGGATAAACTGAAATAATATTTAATTATAAAATTACGAATTAAAAAGTGGGACTCACTCCAATTGTGCACAACTGCAGTGCCACATGGCACTGCAGTGTGCCGTGAGCTAGCACTGTGCCTCGGCACCACTATAGTGCCAAGTGGCACTATAGTGTAGGGTGGCAAACGGACCAGCCCGCCAATGCTTGGCCCTGCCGGTTTACGGGCCGGTCCTTTCCAGGCGGTTCACGGGCCAGTTTCGGGCTGGGCCGCTTGAAATTTTCCACGGCCCAGAATGAACCGCGGAACCGGCCCGTCCCATTTCCCTCCCTTTAATGTGTTTAATTCTCAAAAAATGTAGATGGGAAGAGTTGAACTTTGATGGAGAATAAATGGAATGTAAGGATTACCACTGAGTTATATGGAAGTCATGTTACTTTCATATTATTATTTTATTACTTTAAAATCTCAATAAAAAAACTTATAATGATAAGTAAAGTAATTATTTTATTTATTAAATTCATAAACTAGTGATATTCATATTCATGTAAAATTTAAAAATATAATAAATAATTAATAACTAATTTACAATTCATGTTCATTAACAAAGCAAAAAATATTAGAAATATTAAACCAATATTTTTTAAAGTTTTCATGAATCCAATTTTTCATTGAATAAAATATTCATTTAAATGAAAATATTATATTTTTTATTTAATTAAATACATTTATCTCAAAATTATATTATTTGAAGGTTCGATAAAATGTGTTAAAAGATAATAATAATATATTTTAAACAATATATTTAATAAATGGTTTCTTGATCTATTGGTAAAGAGTGTGATTTATAAGAGAGAGGTCAAGTGTTCAAACTTCACTACATGCATAATTGTTCAATTTTTTAGACAAAAAAGTGGATTCACGGGCCGGGCCGGGCTGGGCCTAGCATCCGGGCCGAACCGGGTCATAGGCTTTGAAGACCTATACTCCTAAGCTCCAATAAATCAAATCATAATTAAACTCTTTAATTAAATCATCTTATTTAATAATTTCATTATTACTCTACTATCAATATGGAATTGCACGCTTAGAGATAATATAATGTATTTACAGAGTATTCTCATGTAGTTCACTGACATAATCATTTCATGTAGTTCTGTCCTTCAACTATTAGTTCATAAATTAGAACTGGCAAAATTATCATTTTACCCTTCTAATTATCTCTTGATCTTTAACGACCATTAATCCACTAGTGAATGACTAATTTATAATCTTATTATAAATTTGAGCTTGATAACCTATCAGTTCCAGAATTAACACTTAAGGGAACCAATATACGATCTGTTAAAAAATCTTAGATCTCAAATCTTCTAAGATCATGTCCCCAGCCATCGACATCACTGAATCTCTAAAAAAGTCACTAGCCTGATTAACAAACAGACCTTAATAAGTGAATCAAAAGATCTTGTAGACATGCATATGAGTTCATGACTACTTAAGATTCAGACTGATTTAGATATGATCATCGAATTGATGTGTATTAAATCTTTATAATAAACAGCACGTTAATAAAGATATTAATTTACATCGGTCCTGTCATATATAATCTTATTATATAAAGTACTTTCACTAATATGTCTATCCACATCAATGATCCGGATCTAGATCACACGCATTCATAATATTTAATGAATCGTACTAGCAAACTAATCGTGTACCTAATTTTGATCTATAATTACGTTGTATAGGAACGAGAAAATAGACATTTAATTTTGCACTGTTGATGTTACCTGGTTAAAGAAACTAGTCTTTTCACGTTATGCGTGGCTTGAGTCAGATGTAAGAAGTTATTTATAATCTTTTTTAATGTGGTATTTAAAATAAATATAAATATCTTAACTAATATTTTTAATGTGTATTTATTACATTGCAGCATATTGATGCATACCTAGAGCTCATGATGAGGGATTTAGAAGACTACAAACCCTCATATCAGAATCTTTATTGGTGATTTGATTCGGCGAATAAGTAACATTTGTTTTTTAACTTAACGAAGACTTCATGTAGTCTACCAAAGCCTTCACATTGTCTCGTGTAGACTACATGAAGTCTACACAAGGCCTAAACTACATGAAGTATACACGAGGCCTTCACGTTACCTCGTGTAGACTACATGAAGTCTACACGAGGCCCGAGACTACATGAAATCTACACGAGGCCTTCACGAGCCTTGCGTAGACTTCGTGTATTCTTCATGAGGCATCATGGAAGGCCTCGTGTAGTCCACTGACACAATCATTTCATGTAGTTCTGTCATCCAACTATTAGTTCATAAATTAGAACTGGCAAAATAATCATTTTACCTTTCTAATTATCTCTTGATCTTTAACGACCATTAATCCACTAGTGAATGACTAATTTATAATCTTATTATAAATTTGAGCTTGATGACCTATCAGTTCCAGAATTAACACTTAAGGGAACCAATATACGATCTGTTAGGAAAGCTTAGATCTCAAATCTTCTAAGATCATGTCCCCAGCCATTGACATCACTGAATCTCTAAAAAAAAAGTCACTAGCCTGATTAACAAACAGACATTAACAAGTGAATCAAAAGATCTTGTAGACATGCATATGAGTTCATGACTACTTAGGATTCAGATTGATCTACATATGATCATCGAATTGATGTGTATTAAATCTTTATGATAAATAGCACGTTAATAAATATATTAATTTACATCGGTCCTGTCATATATAATCTTATTATATAAAGTACTTTGACTAATATGAAGTCTACATGAGACCTAAACTACATGAAGTATACACGAGGCCTTCACGTTACCTCGTGTAGACTACATGAAGTCTACACGAGGCCCAAGACTACATGAAATCTACACGAGGCCTTCACGAGCCTCGCGTAGACTTCGTGTATTCTTCATGAGGCATCATGCCTCGTGTAGGCTTCATGTAGTCTTTATGGCCATTTTTATTAACATTGAGGATTTAAATTTTTTCTGTGACATTACAGGGGAACATGTCTAGCCGAATGAAAGAGTTTGAGAAAGATCCCGCGTGCTAGGATCTTGACATTGATGATTCGCTCTGTTACGAGGTCCTCGACTTGCAGACGAATTTTGGAAAGAGCTGGGAACAGTCTTATAAGGTTATCTTTCCAATGATGTGAACCACAATAATGGGATTGTGGTTGAGCTTGATTTAAATGACTAGTGTATTCGTATTTATAACTCCATGAATACGTCATATCAACGCTCCCTGTACATTGAAATAATGAATCCTTTTATGAAGATTGTCCCTCGACAGCTTTAAATGATGAACATTTTTTAGAGAAGAAATGAGGTTAAACCCAAAGATGAGTGTGACCTCGTGTACCCATCGTGTAGTATACATAATGGTTATACTGACCTCGTGTAACCATCGTGTAGTATACACGATGGTTACACTAACTTCGTGTAATCATCGTATAGTATACACGATGTTAGAACCACGATTAAAATTAATGAATAGCTTCATTTAATTATTTTTCTTACACGTGATTTCTTTTTACTTCATCTTTCTCTCCCTGTTTCTTCCCCTCTCTATTTTTCTCTTCTCTTTTCGTCTGCTTCTCTGTAACCCTTTGTTGCTCTTCGCATTGATGGATTCAGTTCGATCAACAGAGCAGTCCAAAGATGGAGAAGAAGAAGAGCTTGTCTGTCTTGGTGACCTCGGTAAGAGGAAGATAAAGAGATCTCAGGTTCTAAAGTCACGTACTTGGGAAACCGTACAAGTTGAAAAGAGGAAGTAGCGAATGAAAAGAGATGATGAGAATATCGTTGCCCAAATGGACTTCAAACCTTTTCAACCATATTGTGATATATCTTCATAGTATGAAGCCCGTTTTAATGTTTGGTTCACTTCCCCAAGGGCAAGGTAAGTTCTATAATTTTACTTCTTATTCTCATACAGGATGGTTACACTAAGTTTATGTAGCCATCGTTTAGTATACACAACGGTTACACTGAGTTCGTGTAGCCATCATGTAGTATACATGATGGTCACACTGATTTCATACTTTAATATGTTGCTGACAATTTTATTTAATATTTTTGATCTTAATTCTCTCATAGTAATACAAGATCATAGTCTCATTAATGAATATAGAATTTTTAGATATTTATATAAATTATTCAACAATAATTTAAAAGAACAATTATAAGAAAAATATAATCCTCTTTAAATTTCATATCAAAATGTCAATACACATGCTTTGAGGGCATAACCCCCAACAAAATACAAGTTTTCTATACTTATAAAACTCTGATAATTGATGTATTTGCATATATCATTAACAATTGTATTTGTAATCAAAAGAACACTTTGTAGAAAATGAAACTATTTTTTTTCGAAAAACAAACTTCTTCCCTCATATTAGTATGGTACATGTCGTAACGTGCATGCGATGTAGATGTGTGATTGAAAAAGATATTTTGAAAAATATATTCGAAGTCATCACCAATCATTTTAGGGCGTGATTAGTCTATCAATTTAAAAAATATCTTGGTCTATGAAAATTCGAAATCAGTTTGGGAGTTGTTTGTGTATAGGAAATGTATTAGCACTTCACATTACCATCATTAAAATGGTTACCAAAGTTAATGAAAATGCTATCCAAATTATTTTAGAAAAATGAAAGAATAAAAATATGAAAGACATTTATTTTTGAATGTCCCCTTAGATATATCTTGTGTCATAAAAATGAACAAAATAAATTATCTTTAATGGATGATACAAAGACCATTGAAAAGTAATTTATTTATTTTTTTTTGAGAAATAAATCATTATTAGAGTTATTCTCGGTATCCCAAAAAATAATACATCACCTCAATAGTTCACGAAAATTGGCATCTCATAAATCCCAAAGTCCATCGTAGGAATTTGTTTGAGTGAAAACTAAAAGACAAAGTTAAGATGATCTAAATCTCAATGTTATTATTGTAACCCATGCATATACATGTTGTAAAATTATGGATGATAACTAGTTAAACCGAGTGTCACAAAAAATAATATATTAAATTTTAAAATGAAATATCTAACAATGAAAAAAATAAATTAATGAAGGTATATAAAAAAATCCAAGATCCAGAGCTTGATGTTTGCATAATTTTTATCTATATAAATGATTACTCTCTACATGATATTTTATATATGATAAATTTTGTAGGGAAATTTTCTTGTATGACATGTACATTTTCAATCCATTAAGTGGTTGATTGCACATTTAATTGATTGACACCCCCCCCCCCAAAAAAAAAAACTTTATCCCCATTCTTATTTATTAAGTTGATGACAAAGTATATTTCATTATCAAAATTTTAATCTTTTAAAAAAAGAAAATCACCAATGCCTTAAGAGTGTAAATGAAAGAAGATGAAGAGTAATGATATTTATTTCTCTTCTTTTCTCTCAAATATAGCTTACTCTCTTACTCTCATTCTTCTATCTTTAAGAAAACCTCTTCTATTTCTCATTTTCTCTCTCTAAGAGATCTGACATTCAAGTGAAGACCTCCTCAATTTTTATAGGCAAAGTTAAGGGTTTCTTTTAGTTTTTTTGGTCATTTGGCTCCTATTTTATTTTTTGATCATTGGGTTATTTTTCTATTGTTTTAGTTCTTAGGCTATTTTTCTACTTTTTAGACATTGGACTATATTTTTAAGTGATTTTTAGGCAAATAGCAATATCATAGGGTATAATTAGATTTTTATCAAGCATTTGAAAATATTAGATATTTTTCAAATTTGTAGTTATATCTCTGATTTTAATAATATAAATACCGTAAATTCCCTTCAATGTAAATTTTGAGAAAAAAATAAAAACATCTTTCACTCCTGCAAACTATCCTTATTAACTGTAATTATATTTCTCATCAAATACTTACCTAGCACAACTCTCTTTTGCTCAATTAAATATTTTCACTTTTTACATACATCTCGAATCTCTATCCTCAAATCTAGTTTAGGCAAATCAATAGGCAATTCTCTCTCCTCAATCAAATATATTTTTAAATTTCACCTTTTTCTTACTTACTCCTCTCTCTCTTCCATTTCAACTTTTATCATCTCTATCTTCCATTCAACTTTCCATTAAACAGAGTCTCCCTCTCTCAACCTCTCTCATCACCGGAAAAGGTAATGTTAAACATGTTTTCCTTGCCGGAAAACATGTTTTTTTTTGTGTGAAAATCATTTATTCATTGGCGTGCATGTAAATCTCAAAGCTTTTTTGTCATTAAAGATTTTTTTGAAACCCTTATCACTATTATAAAAATGGGATACAATGACAGCCGGCTGTTTAGTATAATGACAGTTTTGTAAAATCTGTCAAAGGAAAAAGATGTTGGGTAAGATAATTTTGATAATATGACAGTTTTTTTATTAACTGTCATAAATGTCTTACTTATGATAACAGTGTAAAATAAACTGTCATCATTTTATAGTATTAAAAACTCGCTTATTAGCTAAATTTCATTTTATTTTTAAAAATGCCATCTTATTTAAGTCACCATAATTTCATCTTTTACACCTTTTCTCTTTCCCGAACTTGAACCCAAAGTCCACATCTCTCTCTCTCTCTCTCTCGATCGCTCTCGCTCTCAATCTCTCTCGAACAGTCACAAGAGAGGACAAACTCACCAGGATCGTGAAGGAAAACAATGTCTTTGGCGATGGGATGAGCTTCGACCAAGGTGTAATTACTTGACTTTCGTCATTTTGCACGCTGATGACGAGAGTGAGTGCTTGTACCGTAACTGTAGCGGGGATCGTTGAGAGAGATCTATCATGGTACGTTAATTTTAAGACAGTGTTGGAGTCGTCCTATTGTCTAGAGTTTTGTTCCCTTTAAATTGTTCTCCTATTTTTCCCTGCAAGCATAGATTCTCACAGTGAATTGAACATGAATTTTCTATTATAAGATATAAAAACCATTGATGGTTTGAATGTGACATCTTTTATCTCTGGCTTGCTATGATAGTCGTCGGTGTGATTATTTTTAGTAAAATGACTTTCTTTTTCTTTTAACTCATAAATAGTTGTATTGGATGTAAGTTTTCTTAACCTTCTACCTATGTGGCATTGTGTTGTACCAAACTTTTTTTCTTGAGAATATTTGTGCTTTTGTGAGGACAGAGAGAGAGTGAAATTTTTTGAAGCAGTTGATCGAGATTTGAGAAAATTTCTTATAAAGACCAATGTAGAGAATCCATGGGTTTAGGGAATTAGAGTGTGGCCACATGTTATTCCACAGTTCTTAGTTGGTCATTTAGATCTTTTAGAAACTGCAAAGGCTGCTCTCAAAGATGGTGGATTTGAGGGGCTGTTTTTGGGAGGAAACTATGTATTTGGTGTAAAAACAAAATGCCCCATCCTCTTAATCACACTAAATAGATAAGTTGCAGGAAGCATTTGCGGTTGTGACAGAGGCTTCAAAACCAGTTTTAGGCCTTCGACCCTTCGATGTTCAACTTATAGGTATCTATATTATTAACTGTGTACTCCATTTGGTCTTTTTTATTGTATTATGACAAGTTGTAGAGCTAAACGTTTCTAGTTAATAATTTTAATTCGTTGAAGCTGATAAAAAGAGCAAATAATTTAGTACATACTCCCAAAAATTTGAGCATCTATGGTGCTCTCACGTATTTCTCAAGTTCATATACCCTCATTATTATCAAGTTTATAAGTTCTACATCTCTTGATTTTCTTTTCACTTCAAGGTGGGATGGGGGCGGAGTGGGATGTTATGCATCTAAAACTAATAAGCTTTCATCAGAAATGGAAGAGATAAACAACTTTAGAGATACTAATTCAATATTGTTTAGCTTCATTAGAATATGTAAAGAAAATATGAGAGGATGAATTTGCATTACTTTATCAGTTTCCTTTTCTTTCCTCCTCATACCTTATACTTTTTCACTTTTCCATACTAATTTTCAAGATTTAAGCATAGATTTTATGTTTCATAATTTTGTCACCTAGGTGGCATGGTGCTTCATAAGGGAGAAATAACTGAAATGAGGACCGGAGAACGAAAGACCCTTGTTGCTATTTGCCATCCTATTTGAATGCCTTGACTAGGAAAGGGGTTCATGTTGTCACTGTCAATGATTATCTAGCCCGAAGGGACTGTCGCCAAGTTCCTCGCTTCCTTGAACTGAAGGTTAGCCTTATTCAACGTATATCTCATTCCTCTATTTTACTTCATATTATGTACTATGTTTGACTGTTTCAATTATTACTTTTTTATCCTTTTTAATCAGTAAAAGTATTTGTTATCACTCAACTATGAGGTTGAAATTTTTTGTAATGTTTGAGTCTTGAAGTTCTAATTTTCTAACTTCCTTGGAGTTATTTTTTACTATGTCTACTTGAGGATACTTGTTTATATAATTATATTCACCTCATTCATAATATTTTGAATATTATTGTGTATAGTTTTTTGTGAATCCCTACAGCAACTAATCCTTGAGAAATGACATATTATTTGGTTATAATAATTAAACCGAGGTGGATGCTCTCTTCTTGTTGTCTTGATGTTGACAACTAATATATAATGCACTTAATGAGTTAATCCTTCTTAATATAACTTCTCTTCTATGTTTATGAACTTCTATTTTGTGATGAATTTTTCATTTATTGATATACTTCTAAGGTATATTTTCAGAGTCCATCCAAGTTATCTATTCAACATCCTATAATTGTTTCAGTGCGTAGAATAGAGTACCTCCATCATGTAACAAGAGGATTTTTTTGTTGGCAGAGAATATGACAAGTGAGCAAAGAAGGGAAAATTATTTGTGTGACATCACATATGTCACTAATAGCGAGCTTGGTTTTGATTACTTGAGAGACAATCTAGCCACAGAAAGTAAATCTTGATTTATCTGCATTTTTGTTCAGTAATTATTTTTACATTTTGTTAAGATCTAGTAAAATGTAATTTGCAAGGTAACTGAATGTTGTTTCTGGCATGTATAGAGTGTTGAAGAACTTGTCTTGAGGGGTTTCAATTACTATGTGATTGATGAGGTTGATTTGATCCTTATTGATGAAGCGAGAACTTCTCTCATTATATCTGGTCCTACAGAAAGACCTAGTGATCAATATTATAAAGCTTCCAAAATTACTACTGCCTTTGAACATGACATCCATTATACTGTGAGACTTTTTTCTTTAATAACTGCATTCAGGAAAAGACTGTTAATAACTTAGTGAGGGTATGAAGAGTGTAAATTGAGTAGGCTTGAGGGTTTCTTGACCTCTTTTGTATATTTTCATATCTTAATGAAAAGTTAAGTTTCTTATATAAATAAACTTAGTAGTGTATGGAGGGCCTTTAGGCAGGTCTCCTTTCTCTAACCAAATATTCTACTGGACCTGAAACAATGCATTAAAGATTCTTTTCACAATGTTAGTATGATGGAACCAGATGATGCTGAATGATGGGTATTGCATAAGCATTAGTAAAATTGTCTACATACTTCAAAATAATAAAGAAGGTGTTGGTTGGACTATTTGTTGCATGACCTGTACCTACATTTATGTGTCAGTGTAGTGTCTGATATTGCTTTTATTTCTCCTTTTCTCATTTTATTCCTCCATTCTAGTTTAGTTTAGTTTTGTTAGATTAAGTACAGATTGATGGAATCCATCTGAAAGAAGTAGTATTTGAAGAAATAGCCTATGTGTTATCATTAATACGAGTAGATGAGGAAAACGCTACGCAGTCAGGTAACAGTTTGCAAATCATCATTTTCCTGAAACACTATCTGGATGTTAACTCTCGAATCTAATCTAACTTTGTTACCTCTATATCCTTTCAGGATAAGGGTAATTCTGATGTTTTATTTATCCAGTTTCTAGTTCACTCATTTTTTGCTCATAAAGTTTTTTTTTTCTGGTATTGAGCTTCGACAGTTTCTGATTCACCAAGAATTCTTCTTTATTCTTCTTGTTATATTTTATGTTCTTGATAGTTATACCCTTCTTTCATATTTGGATTTTATTGGTTTGCATGTTAGTGGAATAAATGATATGTAAGTTATCTTTTTTCTTCTTTCACCACATTTTCTTTGTTTAATATGTATTTTTTAGTTGTTGGTAATATTTTCTGGACTGGTATGTTCCAATGTGAGATGATTATGGTGCTTTGGGAACCTTTATCCAGATTGGATCGACAGATATTGAAATCAAATGTACTAAAATGGGATCTAATTAATTAAATAGAAGTTTTATTTTTTCTCTTTTCTCGAACTTTAGATGACGGGGATTCCCCGTCATCTATTTACTTTATGCGGTACCTAAGATGATGGGGAATCCCCATAATTTAAAGTCTACGTGGAGTAATTTTAGATGACGGAAAATTCCCGTCATCTATATGCTTTTTACGATGACTAAGATGACGGAGAATCCCCGTCATCTATCTACTTTTCGTGATATCTATGATAACGGGGATTCCCCATCATTGTACCCCTTATAATGATGGTTTTTTTAAATGACTAATGATGAGAGTCCGGTAGATGACAGTCGATCAGCCGTCAATATAGGGTTATAGTGACGGATTTTACCCGTCATCTAATCACCTTTTTGTAGTAGTGAATACTAGAAGATTTAATATTAATACACTTGATTAAACATGGATGCAAGTAGAAAAAACATGCAAATCATCCTTAAAAATCAGACTTTGCGGAAACTACCAAGAAAAAGTGGTATATGTGTCAATTTTTTGAAATCTCTGTATGTAATCTTTGTTAATCTCTCTGCAATTTTTTTTAATTTTTGTTAATCTTTGTACGAAATAGAGGTATATATGTTAATTTTTGTTAATATTTGTACGGAATCATTTTTTGAGCCGATATTGATATCATATATCTACCGCCTATTGATTTGCCGAAACAGAGGACAATGTTCTACTTCCGTACGCTCCTTTTTCCTCTTTTCGTTTTGTTGGTTTTTTATTTTGCTTCTTCCAAGTATGAAATCTTTGTTAATTTTTTGAAACTGTAAAAATTTCTAAGAATATGAAAATGTGCAATTTTTTTTGTTAATCTTTGATTATGTGATAATTATTTACATATCAATATTAATTTTTTTAAATCTTTGTTTGTAATCTTTGTTAATCTTTATACGACATATATTATAAACACCATTGGTTATCGCAATTAATTCTCTTTCTCGACATGGGTTATTCACTGTAAATCATAATGCAAAGTTCGTGGATTTTGTGGGGCCATTTTACAATTTGCATATGCAAAGTTTACAATTTGAAAATCAATTAATCTGTATAAATATGAAAATCATTTTGGGTAGACTTTTGTTTTTTAGTACACTATCATTTTGGGTACAACTAGTATTGATATAAATAATTTATCAACTTTTTGTAGGGCACAAACCAGTAACAATCATGTGGGGAATGGGAACCAAAGCATGAGTAATACAAATCCATAAAAAAGAAACTGATAAGCATTGTAAGTTAACATTCTCTATGTTCAACTCATGTATCATCTAATTGTTGTAGACTTGTAGAATACTCTGAATTACATGTTTGGTTTATGCATTTATGTTTTTTTTATCATTGTCAGCCTAGTGAACGGAGGACTAGTAGACGGTTACAATTGATGGAATCAAAATCAAAAAATAAACAAATTCACACGCAACAGAGTACGATGATACTTTCTGATAGTGAAATTAATGAAGAAAATACTAATATTGTCAAAGAGCTTGAAATGAAAACCTTGTTGACAAAAAAATCATCAAAGATGGCCGAGGACTCACATGAGGTAAATATTAATCAAATTTAATTATCAATGATAATCTAGAGAGTGTGTTATTTGAAAAAAATCATGAATGATGTTAATATTTATCAACGAATCATGGACTAAATTTAACAGCACTCTTTGTTTTATTTATGGCTCTCGGCTATAATTTTCTTTGTTAGATTGAGAGCACGTTAACTTAATTGTTCAAGATATAAGTTGTTGCATGAATTGATCTTTGACTAAGAAGAATTGGGACTGCCTTTCTCTTTACTTGTGCATTTATATTTTATTGTATTATGATTTTCTCACATTATTACTGCTTTTCTCTTTACTGATGTATTTACATTTTTTGGGTACATTATCGATAAGATTGTGGTGAATTTGAGTAATCTTGTTATTCCATTCCTACTTATAGAATCTGACCATGAATGATTGAGTTCCTTACCTAAGGTGAATGAGGTATAGCATGGTGTCAATTTATAATGATTTGTGGTATTTGCTTTTGAATGAAAGTTAAACGTATATAAAATAGTTGTATGTTATTTTCGAACCGGTGTATATGGATTATAGTATCTCTTTATCAATGAGTTTTTTTATAAATTTATACGACTTTATCAAACTATCAATAGAACTCTTTGATAAATTTATCAAAATAAGCTTTATCATTTTTACCAATAAGTGTTAATCTTTATTTAGATGTGTATTCGGATTTCGTTTAAATTATATATCATATTTATGTAAATGATTGACACTAAGTATTTTAATTAAATGTAAATATTTGTAGGACTTTGATTTGCTACTCCCTAAATAATTCTAGATGCCTGCAAAAAGAATAATGGTTCATTCAAAATATGAATATGTTGCCATGTTGAACAGTAGTTTAAGTCCCACACAAGTAGAGAGGTTTAGAACAAATTGCCTATGTCATCTTCTAGACTTAAAATTCAAAAAGTTTCCTCATCAATTACTTCTACACCTTGTTAGGAGGCAATGTACGTCCAACAATGCGGGTGAAATGTGTTTCAACTTTAATGGGAATATAGCAACATTTACTTTAAGGGAGTTTTCCCTAATTACTGGATTGAATTGTTCACCGTACCCTAATTTAGAGAAAGGTTCACTACTCATGGGGGAGTTGATGGGTAAGTACTTTCCAACCTCTAAGACTATCGAGGAAGGACTTGGCGGTGGTATTTACAGGGATGAGGGAGGCAAATGATATGGACAAAGTGTTTATGGTAAAATTGTATTGTCTTGAGAATATACTATTATCTAGGCAGGATAAAACATATATTATTTTAGAACATTGAAAGATGTTGGAGGTTGAGAGTATCCTTGGGGTAGAGCATGTTAAGACATGACAATAGAATCATTAAATAATTGTTTGAAAAATCCTGATGCTACCGGTTTTGGGTTTAATGCATTCCCATTAGCACTAATAGTTTGAGCACTAGAAATCATTCCGAGCTTGGATCCAGAATATCATCATTATGTGAAAAAGGTGAGTGGTCTAAGTCCAAGAATGATCAATTGGGAATCTGATAGACAACCAAACTAGAAAGATTTACAAGAAAATGTCTTTGGTGAAACAAAGGTACTCAATTATGATATGTGAATAACTATGAAATTTATTTTCTGAGTAAATATTGTACTAATCTGTATTTATGTTGACATGAATAGTTGTTTATTCAAGACATAATATTTACCAACGATGAGGAAGATAGTGATTTCATGAGGCCATTCAAACAAATAAATAACATGACATGTGTGGCTGAAGAAACAATTGAAGAACGTTTTAATAGCATGAATTACATGGTTGAATTGATTGTGTGCGCTTTTGAAGAACGTTTGAGTACTCCACCACCTAAGACAAGCGGAGAGGAAAAGGTAATGATGGCAATGCTGCATAAATAGTTGAAATCCATTGAATATTATCAAATGCATATTGATTTGAAGATTGATGATTTATACACCATGATTTACAAGATACAAACTGACGTTGAAGACATAAAGAAATCGGTATGTCTATAAGTATAGTTTTTACTAGTAATTGTTATTGATAGTATGTAACTACACTACAAGAAACCAGCTCTATCACGACGATTTTTTTTGTCTTTCGCGACGGTTTTCAACCATAGCGATAGATATTCTGACGGTTTAAATTCCGCCGTCGGAAAAACTATTGCGATGGTTTTTGCAACCGACGGAGGAATGTCGTTAAAAGATATCTATCGTGACAGTTATAAAAGGTCGCCATAGACCACCTATTGTGACGGTTAGACAGAATTGTCGCAATATATGCATGCTTTTTAAATACATCAGGGATTATACAAAACTGCCGGTATTGTTATCATATTTAAAAAACTACATTTTTAGCAGGTATTTTAATCATTCGTTTTATCATATATTTTCTTACGTATTTCTCCCAAGTATATAAACACCAAAGATAATACTTACAGCTCTAAATTGAACCTACATCATCAATTACAGCATTGTTGGATATATTAACAGTCACTAATTGATCTTTGTCTAAAGAGCATACTCTTAGAAATGACAAAAAAAAGATAGGGATCTGAAAGACTTTAAATGAGATTTAAGCAATTAAGGTTCAAAACCTTAATTGTTGATTGGATAAATCAACGGTCACTAATTGATCGTTGCTCTACTTTTTAATGAAGTAACCAAACCGGACCGCATATGAAAAAACCGCCTATATATAAATTTCCCTTTTCTCCATTTCCCTAACCCTCCCATTTCCTCCAAGGTTCAAAACCTCATTTTCTCTATAAATAAATATCCATTTTGCCCATTTCACTCATTTCTCTTCATCTTATCAATCTCAAGCCTCCCATTTTAACTCATATTCCTCACTCTCTTTGGCTCTCTTTTTCACTCTCTCCTTCACTCGTTCTCTCTCCAAATTAATCGACAGGTTTACATCCTCCTTATAACCAACCACCCAAATGCTATATAGCATTACCCTTTTCTCTAATCGACTTTCTTTATTTGAAAATTGTAATTTCATCGCTCTCCAATCCTTCTGTAATTCAGCTCTTCTGGCATTATCATTGTACAAAATAGACTAGCAATATCATTTATCATTGTACAAAATATACTAAAAATATCATTTATCATGGTACAAAATAGACTAGCAATTCAAGGCAACACATGTGCTAACAGACTCTACATTGAAAAAATATTGCACAAACCTTGCAGGGGTGAACCTTGATGACGATGTGACTGTTCTTACGGATGGTACCAGCTTACTGTGGGTGAGTCTTGGAGGCTCCAACATTGGCTTTTGATTCGAGCGAGGGGAAGAAGAGAGAAGGGAGTAGGGGAGGAAGGGGATTGAGAAGGGAGTGGGGGGGTATGGTTTTAGGAAAAAAATCGAGAGAATGAAGATAAGTAGAGACGGAAGAGTTTTTGATAGATGAGATCGAGATAGGAGACATAGAGGGCTCGGTGCGCTTTTAGGTTTTTCATTGAATCCCCGCTCGATTTTTTGGTTATTTTTCATGTTTCCCGTTTTTTGCTTCTCTATCACTACAATAAATTTGACATTTTATAAGCTTTAAGTACATGGTTTTTTATCTTCTCATGTAGAAAACTCCAAACAACAAGGTTTTTTTATGAATCATGTAAAAAAATTTGGTAAAAAAGCCAAAAAAGAAGGTGGGAGTGAGAATTTAGAGGAGTGGGACTTGATACAAAACGTGGGCATGAAAATTTTATTCGCGCTCAATGCGAATAAATTCGTACAGTCTCTCTCATTTGGTTATCTCAACTTTTAGACAAAAGGAAGCCAAGAGGGAAAGCAAACCCTAGCTTTGTCTCTTTTAGTCTGACCCTCCCATCGCCTCTCTCAGTATCAAGATGACCCTCGCCCCGTCTCGCCTCGCCTAGCCTCAAGCTTCTCAGGTAAGGTTTTCATTTCTGATATGCTAAATGTGAATTCAGAAACCATACATTTTGAATCGATCAACGTTATTGAGGAGGATCTAGTTGTGTTAAAGCATTCTTACTGTGCTATTAAAGGAACTTACGCACTCTCGGATCATAAATCGTCAGATTTGTTCACTATTGTTGATGCAATTGCTCCCATATCGTGCGAGGCATCAAAAGCTTATACTATTGCGTTTAATTTGATGGACTCAAGCGATGGATTTAGTGAAAATGAGAAGGTTGGAATCGCTAATGATATGGAGGTCTTGCTTAACGGGTCGAAATTGGTAGGTCTAGTTAAGATTGAAGGAGTTTCGAAAATTACAAAAATTCATGGGAGTTTGAGAGAGCAACTGAAGTTGGTACACTCAAAGATACGAGTCGAGTTGAATTCAGGCGTGAAAGTTGGGAAATGAGGGTCTGGGAGTTTTGGAATAGAGGATGCAGTGAGGACATCCTTGTTGCCCTTGACGACAACCCTATGGGACTTAGGGAAGTGTAGTGTGGACCGGGGGAGAAAGAATTTGGATAAAGTTAGTAATGATAAATTAAAGTGGAGTTTGATGGGTTTATTTGAGAAGGAATGCCCGAGTTTTAAGACTTTAAGAAATGGTTTTAAGTTAGTTTCAGAATTGGTTTTCGATGAAAAATACGACGAATTTGTGCATAATACAAACATGTTATTGGGGACTATATGGAGAATGTGGGAGGGCATATCAGCTTTTTGGCGCTTGAAGGTGGCGAATTGTTTGAAAATAATAAGAACGTTCTGGTGAATGGAGGTGTGAAGGCTGAAAAGAAGAGTGAGAAGAAGAAGAAGGTGGTCTTGGGTAAAGGAACTAGTATGATTGTTCAATTAATTAAGGATAGGTTGCCGAGAAAAGGAGGCGATGCACTTGAGAATTTTGAGTTATTGGAGAAGTGAGTAAATGATCTTTTATCCTTTTGGAGCCGAAAGATCCAAAATTTGATAATTTGGTCAAGAAAATTAAAGAGATGGTGGAAAGCAATGAAAGTAGAAGGCTTCCCAAACTCCCGAAGGTAATAATCTACTTTCAATTCTATGTAAGTCTCATTTCAAATGAGATCCAAGGAAGAACCTTGAATTTTTTCAATTGGAATTTATTAAATCCAAGCTGCATAATTTAGTAAGATTCTTTATTTTTATCTCGTGAAATTCAGACACTATCCCTCTAACTACAAAGGATATTGCTTTAAAATAAAATGTAAGACAGTATTTAGTTTTCAATAGAAAAAATTATTATATTTGTTAATAACTTAATGAGATTCTACAATCTGGTTTTATCGACGTACTTGCCTCTAAGAGATGTTTGCACTTTGTCGTCGATCGGGAAAAAAATGAAACGAAAACATCCTCACTCACCATAAACTAATTATTGCTTTTCATATACTTGTTTTTTTGGTCATCGTCATTCATAATTTTTTAAAACAGAAAATCCAAACTGAATCACCAACTAGCATCTATGAAAAGAACAGGCATGTTTGTAGAAACATGTTGCATTTCTGTACCTTTGTTTGCTATTTACATCTCTAGCAATACACGAGTCACAGCTATTTTCCTTTTTTTTTTTCAATTTATTAAACTTGTTTTGCTAATTCGAGGTTTCAATTACTTTTTATTGTTATTTTGATGCTTATGCTTCTTTTATCGGTTTGGCTTATTGCTCTTTTATCAACTTTCTGGGTTTCTAACCTTGTTAATATGAATAAACACCAGGGGACTCGTGATTTTGCAAAGGAACGAGTGATAATTAGAAAGAAAGCATTTTTAATAATAAAGGGTGCCTTTGAGAGGCATGGATGCCATCGCATTGGATATTCCAATTTTTGAATTAAGAGAAACCCCCATGGGGAAGTATGGAGAAGATTTAAAGTTGATCTATGATCTCGCTGACCATGTCATTTTATTCGACTTAATATCAAACTCCTTTGCTACTTTATTTTCTCTTTACTTCTAGCTATGTTTGTTTTATTTCATTTAGGTTCGTTTGAGATTTGCATATGCTTTTACGGATAAATTAGTGGACCCCGGTTGACCAATTAGAATATCTTTCCAGTGATGATATTGAACTTTTGGCTTGACCAAGAAAAAGTTGACATTATGAAAGGATGCTCTTGAGGTTCCTTGCTGGGAATGTTAAATGGTTAAGCATTTAGCGAGAAGTAACATTGTGGAGCTTCAATACCTAGTAGAAGGCAGAAAAAAGAACAAAATAATTATACATGTAGATCAAAGTAATCGCAGTTTGCACCAAAAGGGGATAATAAATAAATTAATCATATATTTTATCTCAGGGGATTTTACTATTTTTGAATTGGCGGAATCTTGATTATTATGAGTTATTATGTTCAAATAACGTACCTTTGACTCCATTAGAACTATGTGAAGGATATTCTCAGTATCCCTTTTTTTCTTTTTTTTATTATTAACCTTCTCAGTATCCCTTGCACATGTCATGGTAGTGATGGAGATTTGAGATTATGTGCAAATAATGTACCTTTGACTCCATTATAACTATGTGAAGGACATTCTCAGTATCCCCTTTTTTTCCTTTTCTTTTCTATTTTTTATTATTAACCTTCTCAGTATCCCTTGCACATGTCATGATAGTGATAGGAGATTTGAGATTAAATCTCTTGATTTCCTTCTCCTGACAGCCATTCTCTTGTAATTATGGTGAAAATGAATAGGAAAGATTTCCAGGCTTTGATTGTTTATTGAACCAAATTTTGGACTGTTGGAGTAAGTTATTCTTACAGCAGTTTTTTATTGATAAAAAGGATGGAGCTATTTATAGGGCTTAGTAATCATAGAACACAATCTTTATCGTTTTGTTCTGTGACCAAAATCCTCTGGCTATGCATGTTAACGTCTCCGCTCTACTTCCATTCTTTTTGGAATATACCATTTAGTATACTAATAACAGAGAGCCATGTTGAGTGGCTAAAGCTGAGTGGTAGAACACTTGTGGAAAGTCTATACGTTTTATCTCTTTCATGTATTCGCTATTCTCCTCTCTTCTCTGTTCTCTCTTTTTATGGTCGATAACATAGCGATGAGTATTTGAATAATCTGGTGTATGCCTTTTCCTGTTGAAATAGTTTTTGTTGCCTATTTAGCCTAGTTATTATATTGTCTCTACTAATAGAAAGAAATGTGTGTTTGTGTGTGTGTTTTGTCCTTTTTAGTGTAGTTTGAACAAAAAAATTATTTTCCTACCAAAAAAGTTTGGACAAATAATTTGTGTCTGCAGGTTGGTTCAATTGCTAATGGTGTTGTACGGGATTGAATTGTTCAATCTTATATATTTGATGCAAGTTATTTGATTTGTTATCATAGTGAATAACTAGTGTTATTTTCTCAAAGTATAAAATGGTGATGTAAGCAATGTTAAATTATCTTAAACTTATTATTTTATTCTTTAAAATGCAGGACCTACAATCCCTTGAAGGTTTTCAACATGACATCAAATTTTGAAGAGTAGCAGTGAAACTTTGAAGTTATTTTGTAGCGTTGTGAAAGTTTTAGATGTTTTTTTATTTTGATACTTATGGATAATATTTTGTGAAAATTGAATGATGTTTGAATGCATTTTAGTCTAGTAATATATTAATTTTGAATGATTAAATAGGTACGTAAACATGTGCATATAAATTGATTGTAAAAAATAGTATTTATAAAATGTCAGGAAAATCACTTTATAAGAGGTATAATTTATAAAAAAAATCATATATCAATGAGATTCAAACCTTATGGCATTTGATTTAATAGGATACAAAAATACATGTGAATATTAATTCACGAGAATTATAAACACATGTTGAATAAAAGGAGATGAAAAATCTTGTAAAAAATGAGATACCACAGGGATCTTCACATGAGGAGTTGCGCCTCGCGAAAAATACGGACTTTTAATATGAACGACTGTCACAGGCGCCGCATGATCCCTGTAGATTACTTTTCACGGGGATATCTGACTCTTGTAGAATGTCATTTTCTTGTAGTGTATGTGGCGATGGTTATGTTAAAACCGTTGAGACAAAACGTCTTTATTGTGACGGTTTTAATAGACCGTCACAAAAGGTTCACTTAATATCTCTACGCCGACGATTAAGTGTAATCGTCGGCCTAGTTTGGTTTTCGTGATGGTTCTGGTAAAACCGTCGCCGTAGATAACTCTACACTGATGGTTTCACAAACCGTCGCAATAGATCTCTCATGTTCATATTGTTGTGACGGTTGGGATAACCGTTGCGATATAACCATCGTAATAGCTCAATTTTCTTGTAGTGCTAATATCTTTTATTCTGAATGTTTGTATTGACAATCAATACAAAAATTCATAACAAGAATGTGAAGTGGAACAAGATGAATTAGATGATGATGTAGAACTCAACGAGAATGTTGTTGACAATGAAAATGTTGTCATTCAGCAAATAATGATCAACATATGGATGTTGACTCTAATGAGAAATGAAGCAGGTAAAACATTATCTAACAATTTCATTGTAAATATGATTGTTTCATACCTAATATTCTTTAAACTACGCAGGGCAATTGCTACGTGTATTAAAAAACAAATGAAGGTGATTTGAAGATAAAAATTAAATTTATCTTGTCATCAATCTTAATTAACATAGACTGATTATTGATTCTATATATTAATGTCATTTTAGCGTGATATTACGAGACAACAAAAACATTTGCCGTCACTAAATGAGGTTACAACTATTCATACCGAAAGATAAGTCAAACATTGTATGGTTCAACTTTTGTTACTGGATTTGAAAAGAATACATCCAAACAACTAGAAGAGACTTTGAATTTCAATCTGCTTCATTCGACCCAAGAGAGTTGAATGGACTAGAACACTATCTATTATGCTTCTTCTAATATGCTTCATCTGAATTTTTTACTTTTTGTTGATTATATTAGTTTGAATATTTTGATTAATTTTGGAACAAAATTTCTTTAGTAATTATTTTGCACTTGATTAATGTTATGAATTACCATTAAACGTTACATTAATTTAACGATATTATATATTTCTTTATTGTCCAATTAGATCTATTATTTATATCATTAATAGGTGAATAGACCTCCCTATGACAAGGTATAATACTTATAAAAGTTAAACTACATAATATTATATATTCTATGTAGATCAATAACAAGTTAACTTCGAATTATTAACATTACATATATTTCTTTATTGCCAATAATAAGTTGAACGTGTATGTCAATCATATAATTAAAGTCAACAAATGTTGTAATAACAAACATCAAGATACATATCCCTTCTTCTATCAAATAACTTCAAGGTGAAAAGTCCTAAATATATTATCCTTTTTTCTTCACCTCTTATAGGTGAAAAGTCCTAAATATATTATCTTTTTTTTTATCAAGCTGCGTTATGACCCCTTTTTTAGAACTCTTAAACATGACCCTTTTACTATTAACAGACCGTTGTCAATTGTATGTTTATGTTAATCTTTGTTTGCATACTTAATTAATGTTAATAAAAAACAATTGAAAACGTATTGAGTGGCCTGACAAAAATAGTTAATAAAAACCATTTCCATTAAATTCGACTAAAACCATAACAAAGTGAGTGGTCTGACAAAAACAGTTAATAAAAACCATAACATACTAATATATGTTAATAAAAAATCAATCTGAAAAGTAAATACCTCAACGTACTAATATATGTTAATAAAAAACTAGTCTGAAAAATAAATTAATACATAATAAATATAATATTAAACACCTCTACGACGCTTCTTATTTAGCGAAGGATTAACACTTGAAATGATTAGATTCTTGCATATCTTTCGATTGTGATCCAACTTGTGACAACGTCCACACTTCACAATTTGTTTCTTCTCATCAATTGATGGAATCCTCTTCTTTTTTAGACGTCCTGCAACTCGTAAAACAAACGGAGGTATAACAACCTTATTCTTGGTATCATCCAGAACATCTCATTGACTTCTATTGCCTAGTGAGAAAATGATATCAGAATAAGTCGATGAAAGCTCAGTCTTCATATAATAATGAGAAACATATTGGCACACAGACAAATTCCTCTTAACAAGTACAAAATCCCATTTTATACAAGTGCAGCCTCGATTGAACAAATGTACAATATGTTGTATATCCTCATCATTAACTTGGAATATATTTGCACCAACCAATTGTACATGCAAGCAATAATTAAAAAAGTAATAACAATTATCATATACAATTACGATTATTTACATAATATTAATGATAAAAAATTAAAATGCATATAAAATAATAAGCAATAGATAAATAAATGTAAATATGTTTTTTTTAAATACTTACAATCATCATCCTTCCCTTTCTTAGGTTAGAACGTAAAACTTTCTCAGCCCATTTAGACAATGTAGTAATCGTTCTATTAGCATCCTCCCTCCTATCGTAGAACTATTCTTTCAAAAACTATCGTATGTACTCAACAAACGATGCAGTAGGCAAACCTCGAGCAGTCTTCAGCTTCATTTTAATACTCTCATCAATATTACTAATCATCAAGTTATATCTACATCTAACAAAATATGCATGTGCCCACTTCCCATAACCAACGGTTTTTAAATATTTACGAATTCTGGGGACCATTTCATTTAGTTGATGCATAAATCTTTCAAAATCCTCAAAAGTGTAAGCTTTCGCACAAAGGTAAAATAAAGCATCATAGGAACCATGATTAAAATGATAGTTCAAGTTTTTTAACAAATGGTGCATACAATGACTATGAAAAGCATCCAGAAAAGCTTCAAAAATAGCATCATGTATTCTCGTGTATCGATCAAAAACGATTACCAATTACTCACGATAACCAATCGTTTCCTTCAATTTTAGAAGAAACCATCCCCAAGATTGTTCATTCTCATAGTCAACAAGAGCAAATGCCACAAGAAGGATTTGATTATTACCATCAAATATACATGTGTTTAATAGGGTACGAACATATTTACCTTTTAGGAAAGTACCATCACCTACAATGATGAGTTTGTAGTGACGAGATCCATTTAAACATACACCCAACGGCACGAATAAATACTTGAATCTATCATTGTCATAAGTCAAAATGTGCGTAAAAGTACCTGAAACATGTAAATTAGAAAAGGAAGGTAAATATATGTAATTCTATTATATAATTGATATAGTTAAATAAATTACATAGTAAATATTTATTAACCGTTAATTAAAATCTAACTAAGTACACATACCGGAAAATACAAAATTAAAACTAGGTAAATATGTATTACAATTATATAATTGATATGGTTATATTAATTACATGATAAATATTTATTAACAGTCAATAAAAGCTAATTAAATTATACATACCGGGGTTTAACTTCTCCAATATGTAACAATAAGATGTGAGAGCAACATATGATTCTTCGGGTGTACCAAGCAACATGTCCATAGCACAATGCAAAACCTTCCATGCTTTGAAGTAGCTTATGTTGACTCCATGATTCATCCGCATGTGCTCAACAATATCATTGGAGTAGTTCGTTCACCAAACCCAATTCTAACTCTACTTTTTATGTACTCACTAATCAAAGTAGATGTAGCTTGATAATTGTCAGATTTAATTGAATCTAACGAACATGAATGACCCTTTGCATACTTCTTAATAAACCAAAAATCACCTTTTTAACACGCGCTCCGCGTACATACCAACCACAATTATCATCCATACAACGAACATGCATGTATGATTTATTCGATCTAACAACATTAAATTGGAGATCAAATTTTACTGCTATAAATTGCAACACTTTTTTTAAAATGCATGTATGATTTATTCGATCTAACAACATTAAATTGGAGATCAAATTTGACTGCTATAAATTGCAACACTTTTTTTAAAACATCATTTAATGTAAAAAAAAATGACTTATCAAATATGTCAAAGGTCCTAGGCATCTTCTCAACATCAATTTCTTCCACATAATATTCATCTTCCATTAGATAAAAATAATCCACATCGACAATCTTTTCATCATGACAAACTAATTCTTTCCCAACGTCTTCTTCAACATAAACAACATCATTTGACCATTCCAAAGACACAATTAACGGATTACATATTCTTCTGTTACCATCAATGATATTTAGGAACCAAGACACATCACTATCTTTCTTTAAAATGATGTGATTAGAAACGCCAAAATTAAAATCAAACTTCACATACACATAATTCAAATTGACTTATTTATAATTCAAACTCTATATCGATGATATTCTTCAAATGAATAAGTGAAACAACATCATCAATAATGTACAAACAACATTATAATCAATATAATCATTATTCTCATTCCATCTCCCGCCATTCAACAAAACAATTGAGATTTGCCCCATTTACAAAAGATAAAAACATCAAACTATTAAAAAACTACATATTTTCTCAAGATACAATTACAATATTTTTTGTGATTGAAAAATTTCTCATAATAATCAAAATTAAAATAATATATAAACATGTAATTACAATAAACATAACAATGACAACATATATGAATTACACACGTACCACTATATGCATATTATCATCATGGATAATGAAAACTTACATTAAAATTTTCTCTGCACTCTCCACGTTCTCTATCGATCAACAATGAAATAATATCAATTATCAATACATGAAATAAAAAGCATGATAATTTGTAGTATAATATTCTGAAAATATTAAAAAAAATATTCACTTACCAAAAATTTCTCTTCATACACTTCTTTCCATAACCATTCCCTCCATGACAAAATAATTTCAGTATTAATAAAAATAAAAATAATAAGTATCTACATCTTTCTCCGTCCATCTCTCCCTCTCTCTCACAAATACAATTACAATATTTTTTGTGATTGAAAATTTTTCTCATAATAATTTCATATTTTCTCAGAAATACAATTATAATATGTTTTTGTGATTGAAAAAATTTCTCATAATAATCTAAATTAAAATAATATATAAACTTGCAATTACAATAAACATAACAATGAGAACATATTGAATTACACATGTAACCGCTATCTACATATTATCATCATGGACGGTGAAAACCTACATTAAACTTTTTCCACATTCTCTATCGATCAACAATAAAACAATATCAATTATCAATACATGAAATAAAAAGCATGATAATATGTAGTATAATATTCTGAAAATATTAAAAAACATATTCGCTTATAAAAATTTCTCTTCATACACTTCTTTCCATAATCATTCCCTCTACGATAAAATAATTTCAATATTAATAAAAATAAAAATAATAAGTACCTACATCTCTCTTCGTTCGTCTCTCACAAATCAAAACAATCCCATTTTTTGTGATATTAATTCCTCTCTCATCATTACACTCTGGTTATTTTAATCAAAGCAATCCCATTAATCAAAATAATTTCCATAACAACTCCCCTCCCTCCTCCCTCCCCGTTTCTCATTTAATCAAAGCAATCCCATTTAAAGTTATTTTCTATTGGAGATGGAGAGAGAAATTAATTTCTCTCTCACCATTTCACGAAAATAACCTCTAGTTTTATATCGCATGCATGTCATTCTCTCTTTCCTATTAAATCACTATCTCTCTCATTTTTAAATCTCTTATTTTTAGCATTAAAATCTCATTCTCTCTCTCCAACCTAAAATCTAAATATTTTAATGCTTAAATTTAGAAATATTACACTATAAATTTGGAAATATCTCTCTCCTATTAAATCTCTCACTCCATCTAAAATGTAAATACTTTAATGTTTAAATTCAGAACTATTACAGTATAAAAATTCCAAATCTCTCTCTCCTAATCAATTCAGAAATTTCTTATTATACTTAATTAAACATGAGTGTAGTTATGTCTATTAACAACATTATGTAATTAAAAAAATAAAATTTGATTGAAATTTAAAAAAAATTAAAAGCATGATAAAAATTTAATCAAGTGTTTAGAAACTGCTATTTGGTGCAATTTTTATTTTTTACATTTTAGATATAGTCTTAAGCTAGTATATGAGTCAACAAATAAATTGTGCATATAAAAAATATTAAGTTAGATAAAATACGGTATCTACAGTTTATATTGATAAATTTTATATTGTTTAAACCGAAGATTAATATAGTACACTTTGATCAATTTTAAACTAAATTATATACATGCAAATTATAACTAAATGTGTGATGTCTTCCTGCAATAAGATATTAAATGTGTGCTTGACTTTTTCGTATTGACTTTTTTTTGTCATTTCATCTCCTTAGTTCTCAAGTCACAAAGGATCCGTTAGTTTTAATGCAATACATTGTTATCCAGATTTTTGCTATTAATTGCTCAAAATGATATAGGGACCAAACTAGGGCAAACATAAATTAGAGAACATCCAAACGCGCCCTTAGCTTCATAAAAATTTGGCGCGAAATATATCCCGCTATTTATAAGAAATTAAAATTTAGTAAAAAACTAATTTTAATAAAATAGACATCAAGTGGTCTTCAGGAGAGTGAAAATCGATGGAGAATTCGAGTTTCCAAATGCCTCGAAACCTTTGACTTCTCTACGTTAACGTCTCCGATACTCAGGTAAATGATGGTTTTCGTTTCCTGTTTCCATTGCTCAAGATAGTTTCTATTTTCTGTTTGGTTCCTGTGAAATTTTTAAGGGATATTAGGAATTGTAAGTCCCGGTGTTTTGATTCAGTTCCATGTAGATAATGAATTTCATCTTGAAATCCTATAATTTTGGTTTTATTAATATTGTCCGGCTATAGGTTATGGGTTCTCCCTGCTCGCTTTCACTCCCTTCTGGTTCGTAATTCTTCTCTTAAATCTTTATAACTATTTGGGTGCTAAGAAACTTGAGGAGCGAAAGAAATTACGACATGGGTATCTCATGTTTCGAAGTTTCTTTGCTTTCTCCATGTTTTTTCAGCAACCAAACAGAACATGAAAATTCCTCTGCAGGTTTGCATTGTGGTACTCTTTTATTTTAATAATTTATAAATCCTTGATCAGAGCCTCCTGATATCACAAACTGGTTTTCAAGCTACGTATATGAATCCCCTGAATTGGATTCAGAAGAAAAATTTGGAGATTCTAATTCTGAGAAAGGAGAGTTCAGAAGAGATGAAAACAAGAAGATTGGAGAAAAAGTTGAAATTGTTTGTGGATTTGAGAAACTTAGAAAGAGAGATGAAGAGCTTGATAGCAATAGGATTTGCCCAATTGGGCTTCATCGACCACGCAGCAGCTCTTCTGTGGATAAGAAGCATGAAAGCCAGTCTTTGAGCCTGGTGCTGATCTTTCTTTTATAATTTGTATATTTAGAATCAATCTGTGCGTTTTTAAGCTTAATTCTTTTTTTTTTTGTGTCTGATTATCTTGGTAGGATCAAGATTTTTCATGCTCATCCTCGATCCTTTCCGGTTCGTATTGCTTCTTCTTTAATTTCTTTTATGCTATGTTTGGATATTGAAAACACGAAGAAAACAAGAAAAAATAGAGGAGAATTAAAAGGAGTAAGGAAATTGACAAAGTAGTGTACTTCTTTCCTATGAAATTCTATACCATTTCTTTTCCTTTTCCTAATATGGAAAGCCAAAAGTGTTTATCGTACTTTTCAATTCATCGTCTTCTGTCAATTTATTTATTTCTTCAATCAACCAGTGGGAGAGAAAATTATCCAAGTAAGAGAAAGGAGTAATTGATATTTGCCTCTTTTGTTTTGGCAGAGCCTCCTCATATTAGGAACTGGTTCTCAAGCTATGAGTATGAATCACCTCTATTCAATTCAACCGATGAATTCCGAGATTGTGGTGCCAAAGAAAATGAATTGGAGAAAGACGGATTCATTGCTGAATACAATAATACCAATGGAGAAAAGTGTATTTTGGAGGAGTTAAGAGAAACTAGGAGAGTAGATGAAGAAATTGTAAGGGATAAGGTACAATCGGAAGTGTTAGTTAAGTGTAAAAGCTCTTGTTTGGATGATACGCATGTCAAGCAAGGCTCTGATAAGGTACCTTTTTTATAATCTTGGTCTTTTTCATTGTAGCTTTGTAAATACCAAAATTTTAGGAATACATACAGTATACACACTCTAAATACGGTCTCGGTCTAATTGTTAACTTGGTTCTCGTAGTTCTAATTTCTTCAATTGATACCTGACATTTTGAAATTGCTTGCAATTTAAACGCTTCATCCATATGCTTTTAAGTTCAATTACGAAGCACGTGACTGGATGAAACTTAAAAGAAGATTGATATAAGGTTTGAATAGCACTCAACTTTAAAATATAAGAATAAAACCAAGGAATTTAGAACTCCATGGACCAAAGTGACTATGTAGCAAATTTCAGAGGGTGTAGAATACACTTTACCCAAATATTTACTACTATTGGTAACTATACTTGGTTTCTAATTTGAATATTGTGTTCTCATAGTAACTGGCTTTTGATCTACCCCTACCATAGAGTCATAGATAATGTCCAAGTATGTAATGATCAATAAGTTTTGGCTTTATTCTTCTAGTTGGAATGTTGAGTATTTACTGATTTTGTTGAAGACATCTTCCGATATTTGTAATTACAGTCGTCTGATACGCTAGGAGGTAAAGGTCTGCATAGTCAGCCAGATCTGTTTCTGCAGGGAACTTGTGAGAAAATACAGAAAGAGAAAACATTGGAAAATCAGGGAAGCAGTAAATTCAATACCGTTCAGAACTCAAGTTGCAAAGGCTCTCAATGTAAGCTACAAGAAGAATTCCCCGAAGGAACGGGTTTTATACCATTGCATACAACTAAAAGTTCAAACAGTAATTACAGGAATTCTCTAATTCAAGGAAAATTGATGCACACTAAAGATCTCGCCCCCGAAAGGTTGCAGAATGATGTCCCGAAGCGAGTTGACCGTTTGTTACCTGCAGGTGACTTGAAGTTTGTGACAGGAAACGAAATTGGCAACAAAGAAAATGGTCCTGTGACAGCTAGAAAGAGCAGATTTTATGTGGAAAGGCCACAAGATACCGTTGACCAAGTGACAGTGATGGGTGACGAAAATGTTAGTCGTATAAGGAGAAAGGCATTGGCAGAAAGAACAAATTTTGAAGGCTATGGTGTGTCTGAGGTGACCGGGAAATGGCGGTGTCCACAAAGGAGGAAGCTGAATCTCGGACCTCCTTTAAAGCAGCTTAGACTTGAGCAGTGGGTTCGAAGAGAATGAAAACAAGAACAATAGGTGCTTGCAGAGATTTAAACTACTCAGAGGAGGGCTGAGATGAAACAATGAACACATACTGCTGTATTTAATTGCTTGATCCTCTTATAAATGCCTATGCCATCCTGCTTTAGCTTTATATCCTGTAGATTCTGATTGTAGACATTTAGCAGAAAGATATTTCATTGCTTAGTAATCACTTACTAAGTCACAAAAAAAACACTGAAATGTAGAAAAAAGTTCTTTTTATTTCCTTTTAATATCAGTGTTTGTTTCAAATGCAAGTTCATTTTATTAAAAATGTGTTAGTTCAGGTGTGTAAAGATAAGATTATCCCTATAATCCGATCAGATGCAATCATTTTTTAACCCCAAACCTTAGAAATTGAGGTTGTCTTGGGTTAGGTGAAATTGAGTTTGAATATTAAAAAATGATTTTATATTTTCTTAATTGAGAAAAAATGACGTTAGTTTGAAATTTATCTTTTTTTTTAGTTTTTGTATTGAAATCTAACATGAAAGGATGTCAAGTCATTCTTACAACTAGATGGGTGTGCATGACATTTAAACAAACTATAAAAGGTGTTAGAGTAATTTTCCCTAATTTATAGTGTTTTTTTATCTTTTAATAAAAAAGATATAGGCTCTCTGTTTTTTTTTTTAACGGTTGGTTCATACAGGGATTGAGTGTAAAGCTTTGATCCGCAATCTTTCATAAAAGCTCTTGATTACTTTCCTGATGAATTGCGTCCCATTATTAGAAATGATGATTTTTGGGATTCATATCTGCATATAATTTCTTTCCATAGAAAGCTTCTAACCTCCTTTTCTCATATTCTTGCAAGCGCGACTGCTTCTATCCATTTTGTGAAGTAATCTGTTGCTACCAGCATGAACTTTTTTTGTGCATGAGCCATGGGCAATGGTCTCACTATGTCAAGCCCTCATTGCATGAACGACCATTGACTAATCAGCGTTTGCAATGACTCCGAAACCATTCGGGGAATGGGTGCAAACATTTGGCACTTATCGCATCTTTTTGCGTATTGCGCATTCTAGGCCAGTAATATCCTTCATTTGGAATTTCATGTGCCAAGGTTCTTCCTCTTATGTGACTTCCACAGACCCCTTCGTGAAATTCTACCAAGACATAGTCGACTTCTGTTGAGTTGAGACATTTAAAATAAGGCCCTGAGAAATATCTCATATAGAGCTTGTTGTTGATCAAAGTGTATCTAGCTACTTGCTAACTCAGCTTTTGTGCTTCCAATTTGTCTTTAGGAAGTTTACCGCTTTGCAGGTATTGAATGATTCATCTAACTTGGTTTCGCAGATTCTCTATTGTGAATTATCATAGGACTTTCTGTACTTGGGAATTATAATACTTCACTGGGATATTCTTTTTTCCGTGATTGCTAATAGATGACCACAAAGTTGTTAGAGCATTCACATGTGAATTTTCTCCTCTAGAGATTTGTTTTATATGATATTCCTCCAATTGTTCTAACAGTTGCTTCGCACATTGGAGATATTTTGACATCCTTTCATCTTTAACAGTGTATGTTCCTGTGACTTGGTTAGTCACTGATTGTGAATCATGATAAATATTTATTTTTCTTACTCCAAACTCTTTTGCGTGGCGGACTCTCACTAATAATGCTTCGTATTCCGCTTTGTTATTTGACATGTTGAAACCAAACGAAAGGGCTTGTTCGGTGATTTCTCTATGTGAGGTCTGGATGTTGGGACCGGTTGGTTTTAAAACTAATTAAAAATAAGCTTGAACCATGAACGGTTCATGGGCGGAATATCAATTTTTTTCCAATTAACTTATTTAATCAAATTAAATAACTTAAAACTAAACAACATGCGATTATGCATATACTACATTAAACGAGAATATAAGGTTAGAAACAATTTTCTTACTTATAATTTGTATCGGAGAATTTTTGAACTGGTGGAATTTCTCCGAGCGTTCTTTGTGTTCTTCAGGTTTCAGGATCCGAATCACGCACTTGAATTTCAAGAATGATTTGTGAATTTCGTCCACCAGCAACTACCGTTAATTTCAAAAATATATCTCATGAAAATTTTGTGTAGGAATTTGATTGTGTGTTCTCAAAATGATTGAAGAAGAAAAATAAAAAATTTTCTCCTTCAATATAATTTTCGGCGGCAACAGGGAGGGAGGGGAAAACCTTTTTTCTCCTTTTGTTTTTATAACAAGCAACTATATCTTCTTCAAGATCTATCTGCGATCAAATTGCTATTAGATATTGATAAAATATAATTTTTTATATTTACAAATATATCTATATATTTTTAAAATTTCAAAAATTCACCCCATATATTCGTAATTGCTGAAAATCGTAATATTTCCTAGACTTTGAGTTGTATCGAGATTCATCAATCTAATTGATAAATTAATTGATCATTATCAATTAATTATATTTTTTATTTACTAATTATCTAAATAATTAGAAAACAATAAACTAATTAATTTCAATACATATAATCACACTTAACTAATTAACTTTGTTTCTCACCCATCACACATAGGTGTAGGAAATATGCCTTAGCACCAAAACACATTTTAATCCAATTTACTTTATTTTTCTATTCATGTTCTCATAAGCTATTTCTGAGACCTACATGAACAAAGCTAAGGATTCAAATACCCAACGAAATTATCTCCATAAATTTCTGACCTAGTTAAATTCTGACATCGTACGACTCCATTATAGGTTTGATGCCGAATCAACTCTTGATTCATGCGCGCTACATTTTCTAGCCGGTGTAAATAAACCATTTTATTTTCACGGTCTACAAAATATTTTAACATAATACACATCGTGAATATCAGTAACAAGAGTGAAATATAAAATTACCGTTTTACCACTCTTGTTATTATTTCTTTAACTCATTTATTGACTGTGAATAACAAAGACATAATAGTGAATTGTCTCGTACAAAACACAAGTCTTAATTAATAACTCAATTCATTGAACACCTGGCCAAGTTAATTTTTTCACACACCCATCAATAAATCATAAGGTGGTATTGTCGCTTTCACAATCGAACCATGAATTTTCATATATGTGAATCACACAACTCTAACTTAATTGAATTACAATCCTAACAATCGAGGTATTGCCAGCCAATTCGAACTCACTCATTTAACATATCAAAGATTGTAACTAATTAAGTCAAGCTATGTATTCACCTCAAGATTAAGGTAATTATGAAAATATCCTTAAGATGTACGATTAGATTTAGAGCTTGGTAAATGATTTTGGGCTCTAAACTAATTTGTTACTGGTCAATTCAACATGTCCAGGTTAACCATTTAAGTCCTCACTCCCATGCCCCAAGACTGGCATCCATTGGTTAAACCTAACAGTTGTAATCAGATTTGATTGCCCAGTCGATCCTAAAACTGTGAATATCGTTATGAACTTTCTCAAAAGAGTTCGTCTGAAGACGCCTCTGTCTTCACTCTTCGTTCGTTGATGAAAGTTCCAGGACTTGAGTAATTTATAAACACACTTTAATTTAAAATAAAACTTTCAATTTATTTATAAGAATTCAAGAATGTTAAAGTCTGAGAAATAACTAAATATAAATAAATAGATAGTACACGCTACTTTATGGACATATTCTAACACCGGATTGTTGCGCCTGCCCCAGATCCTTTTTGATTTGACCCCTCATCTACATATAATTATCATTTATCCTTCTACGGATTGACCTCAGTGATGTCTTTGTTTTGTCATGTTGTGAACTCCGCGATGAAATCTGCTAGTACTTGTGACTTCATTACCGTTCTTGGGATATAATGTACTTCATATTGGCCGAGCTCCACTGCCCACATGGCTAGTTTACTCATTAAATATGGGGAATGTAGGATGCTTCAGATTGGGAGCTCAGTCGGCACAATTATTGTATATGCTTGAAAGTATGGCTTCAATTTTCGTGATGCTACAATTAAAGCCAGAACCATCTCCTGGATCTTCTGGATCTATGAATTTCCTTCTTCTCTAACTAATGTTGTACTTACAGCTACCTCTGAGACTTCCAAGTATAAGTACAATTTGTCGCTTGGCTCTGGTTTAGACAAAATAGGTGGCGAGGCCAAGTACTCTTTGACTGCTTGGAAGACCGCTTCCCAATCTTCGTCCCACCTTTGAGTTGGATTTTTTTTAGAAGAAAGGCATACACTTGTCTGTTGATCCAGCTAGAAATCTCTCAATAGTCGTTTGCTTCCCTATGAGACTTTTCAAATCTTTTAGGGGTGTTAGAGTTTACATCTCTACTATCGCCTTTACTTGATCAGGGTTAATTTCTATTCCCCTTTGTTTGACCATATGTCTGAGGACTTTTTATGCTTTGACTCCAAAAGCACATTTTTTCAGGTTCATCTTCATATTGTACATTCATTATTCTGACAAATCTTCTTCCAAATGTTTGATATGGTCTTGACGGCTGATTGACTTGACCAGTATGTCGTCCACATAAACTTCCATCGTGTTCCTGATTCAATCTTCTTCCAAATATTTTGTGGTGAGGGGCCCACATTTAATAATTTTTCAGCATAAAAGCCACGCATGTTGAAAATTCAATAATTTTGACCAAAAAAATTAAAATTGCATCTCGATATCTCTACCCCCAACATCGCTTTGTGTATCTTAAAAAAACTTCTTTTTATGTAGATGTGGCAACCAGGCCAGCCCGGGCGGTTCATGGGTTGGTCCTCAAGCCATTTCAGGTGGTTCACGTGCCAGTTCTAGGCTGGGCCGCTTGAATTTTAGGGAGGCCCAGAATCAACCATTGAACCGGCCCGTGCACGCACGGGTCGAGCCTGCGATGGACCGGACTGGGCCGATCCTAATTAAATAGCTTGACTGACCCATTTCCCCTCCCTTTAATGTGATGTAATTCTAAAAAATGTAGACGGGGAGAGTTGAACATTGGTGCAGAATAGATAAAGTGTGGGGATTATCACTAAACTATATTGAAGTCATGTTACTTTTCTTTTAATTATTTTCCTTTCTTACTTTAGAATCTCAACAGAAAAATTTGTCATACTAAGTAAAATAATTACTTTATTCATTGAATTAAATAGTTTCATTACTGTAAATTAAATACATTCCAATAAAGTATTTATTTAAACAAAACGTTATAATAATCATGTAGACTCTAAGTATAATAAATTTATTATTTTTATTTATTGAATTTGAGAGTTGCATCACTATAAATTAGACACATCTCAACTAGGTTAGCACCTACCTATTTATCAATCACTTGCAACAATATCAAAAATATTCATAGAACTACCTACTTCTGTAGATGAACTACTACCATCATTAATATTACAATCATCATTTTTATATTCTCATGAATTTAATTCTTATGTTAGGTTTTTAATATCCACAACGGGGGGAACTCTTAAATTCTTAGAAATTAAATCAATAAAAATTTCAACTCCAACTAATTTTATCCTAGGATCCATAGCAGTAGCAAAATAAAAAATCATAGTAATATTGTGCCAATATTTCTTAAATATTTCTTCCTTTTTCTCAACAATAGGTCGGAAAGAATCATTTGTCTTATAACGTGCAAAAATGCTAGTAATTTCTAAAAATTGTCTAAGAACAAGATGTGAAGTTGCATAGTAAATACCAGACCAAATATTGGTTGAAACATAAAAGGTTTCAAAAACTCAAGAAAATAATTAGCTATTTCACAATTAATACTATTTACAACAGTTTTACCTTTTTTTCATTTAAAAAATTACAAATTAGACTCCAATAAAGTTTTTTTAATTTACATTTAAATACATCTATCTCAAAAATATATTATTTAAGATACACAAGATTTAAACAAGAGTTATTTTGGTCTATTGGTAAGGAATGCGGTTTGTATGGGAGAGGTCAAGGGTTAAAGCTCCAATACATGCACAACTTTTCAAATTTTTAGATAAATGGAGAATGCCACGGGACAGGCTAGTTTAGGCCCATCGGGCCTTACGAGTCGATTCTGCCCGGGCTCTGTGCCTGAAATGTGAGGCTCGTGAGGGCTTGGGCTTGGCCCGCGGTCCTGAACCAACCCGATGCTGTTCATCATCTATCTTTGAGTGTCTCTCTCATGGGTCTCTGTTCTCTTCATCTCTCTCTCAGGCCTCTTCCGCTCTTTCTCTCTCTCTCTCACTCTCTTTACAAGTGCCTCTTTCTCCTCTTTCTCTCTCTCTTTCTACAGGCACCTCTCTCTCGAAGGCGATTATATAGTGACTCAACTCGATGAGCTCAGCCCTAAGCTCCGTCGTTCTTGGTGAACCACTCTCAATTGGAGAGTCATTCGTCAAACCTAGGTTGCTAGCTTAGTTTCTAATTTTCTAGGGCTAGAGTTCGATTATGCCCCATGTATTTCACAGTGAGTTTTACTCTTTATACATTTTTTATTTTGTAATTTTTTTTGTGGTTTAGACCTCTGCATGTCTAATTGGGAGTTTTGAATAAGAGATTGGTTCTAAGTGAGCGTGTTTGGTCATGAAGGATTACGAATTTGAAATTCAGAAGAACACTTATGCTGGCTTTATATAACATAGAAGTTCTATGTACGTCTATATATATGTATCTTAAACCCCAGTTAAGTAGTGAGATCCTTATTGTCATATTTATATTTTAATGGTGTTTTAGGGCACAAGTAGTAGGATGGCCACCAGTAAGATCCTGCAGGAAGAACAGAATGGCATAAAAGAACACCAACAAGGGGGATGAGAAGGGAGCAGGAAACAACAATAGTACTAACAATGTTGCATTTGTCTAAGCATAGATGGTGCACCTTATCTTTGTAAGGTGGACTTGAAGATGTATAAGAGCTTTGAATAACTTTCTGATGCCTTGGCCAAAATGCTTAGCTCTTTCACTATGGGTAATTATTTTTTAATTAATTCAACTTTAAGTTTCTCGTTAATTCTACAGAGAGAAACAAATCACATAATGAATGAAAAAACAAAATCTAGAATTGTGAGCCACTAGAATTGAGAAGTGAAAAAATGCAAGAGTTGGGTGTACAAATAATGAAAAATGTTGGTGGTTCACTTAGGTACCATCCGGCAACATGCATGTAACCTAGACAAACAACACTTGCTAAAAAAACAATCCATTAAAAATGCATGCATAAAAGAATCCAACTAAGCAAATGCTTTGTCTGTGGTCATAGAGCTTAGAAACTAGAATTTGGAAAACAAAATGAGTATAAGAAGAAGAAAACGACCTCTAGAAACTAAGGAAGAGAAGAAGAAAGGAGGAGAATAGAAGGAAATTAGTACTTGTGGGTTAACTTTTTCTTGCTTTTCTCTTTTTCTTTCATTTTTTGGGCTTGGTAAAATAAAACAATTGCATGTAAGGGTGTAAATAAACCCATGACTCAGATATAAACTTGTGTACGCCTCAATAGCCTCAATGCGTAAGCCTCAAGGGCATACGCCTCAAACCACATAGGCGTAAGCCTCTGTTAGCTACTACCACTACAAAAATTAAGTGCCTTTAATATCACTAAAAGACCATGTTTCTTATTAAAACGCAATGGCGGGCAAAGGCGGGGAACAAAAATCCAAACCCACGCCTAATTAAAACTAAAAAAACTAATGTTTAATTTAGCAGTATGCTATGAGATTTATAATGGATAAAACTAATGTTTTGAGATAAAGAATAAAAATGGTGAAGCTATTTGAATTATGATTAGTGATTTTTGTGCCACTGGCAATGGGCATTTCTGTTAACTAGCCGTTTATGCTACTGCTTTTGTAATTACTTTGGTCTTTTATCCTTTTTCCTAATTTTGATTAAAATTAGGCTTTTCTTTTTTCAGGGTTTTCCTTAATGTTGTGGAATCTACATATTTGTGTTAGATTTATTGCTGGTAATTGTTGGTTAAAGGCTGCTTTGGTATTCATAGGTTGGCTCTGTTTTTCTAAACCAATATGTATATTTAGTTGGACCCTTGTATGGATTTTTCTTTCTTCTGTTTGAGGTTGTCATTATGTAAGTTAGCCAATTATGGTATTAGAATCAAGTTGTTAGTTTTATTGTTGGTTAATTAGTTATTTGGTTTAGTTTTATTTAATTGTTCACTTCAGCCAATTAAATTTTCTAGAGATGTTGAGTACTCGTCATTAACTTCTAGAAGAAAATGATTGGTTTCATGAATCATTATATGGGCCCAACAGTAAGCTTCTTCTTAAAAGGAGTTTCTTGTAAATTAATTATAATTTTTTTTAAATTACTTATATGTACATATATTTCTCTTGTAGTTGTAAGAAGAAACTCATCAACTTCTTATACCCTAGAGCAAGAGGTGGCGAAGAAGATTGGAATTCTAATAGTTGGGTGGTAAGCTGAAAAGGATATAAATGTCCTTGCAAAGAATGTCGAAATGTATGTCATCAATGTATTGATATTATTTTTGAGCATTTAGTCATAAAATAAATATATCCAACCTATACAACTTGGTATCATTATGGTGAACAAGTGCTTAGAGAAGACAAAACGGATGAAGTAAACAAATCACACACATATAACATGTATTGTTTTAGAAATTTTACATTATATATTACTAGATGAGAATTTATGTGGCTTTCTAACTGACTGAGGATTGCATCATCTCTGATTAATGATTTTTCTTCGTTGTTGTTATTGTTTTAACTATGTTTAGTGGAAGAGAGATGATAAATTTATGTACTTACCATGATTGAAATTGTAGGGGGTATATGGTGTTAAAACTAACGAAGCATTGCATCATTTTTTTTATCAATGGGTTTTATTCTTTGTTGTTATTGTTTTAACTATGTTTAGTGGTAGATGGCTGATAAATTTTTATAGTTACCATGATTGAAATGTGGGGGTGGGGGGGAGGTATATGGTGTTCAAACTGACCAAGGATTGCATCATCTCTAATTAATGGTTCTTCTTCTTTGTTGTTATTGTTTTAACTATGTTTAGTGGAAGGAGGTTGATACAGTATTGTAGTTACCATGATTGAAATGTTTGGGGGGTATAAGGTGTTCAAACTGACTAAGGATTGCATCATCTCTGATTAATGGTTTTTCCTCTTTGTTGCTATTGTTTTGACTCTGTTAAGTGGAAGAGGGCTGATAAATTTTTGTAGTTACTGTGATTGAAATATGGGGTATATGGTGTTCAAACTTTTATGTTGAACATTATTTATTGTTTGTGTAAAGGTAACTTTGTTTAACATCCTCTAACTAGCTTAATATTTGAAAAGTCTTCTGTAAAAATCATTTATAGTAGGTTTATAAGTGGATATGGTCCATCGAGGTCACAACAAATACTTAGTAACTCAGGTGGGTGCATGGCTTGACATAGTGATGAGAATCAGATACTATAGGGCTATGCAAACTGTTTTTTGGTTTGTGGGTTGGTCGGTCCTACTAGTAAATTAGTTTTGTGAGATGACCTTGGTATGTTTTTTGAAGCATTTTTTGGACATTTGGCATTATGTTTGATCTGGACCGTTTCTCCATCAACTAATGCACAATGAGTGAACTACATGCTAACTCCAAACTTTGGTAGTAGATTTAGTATCAAATATTCTAATGGTTTTGAGTATCCTATTACATTGTATGTATTTTTCAATGTAATCCTTATACTTCCATGCAATTCATGTTTAATCTATTTTCTTTTTCTTCTTTTTAGGGGTGGGGCAATGGATTGATTTGAAAGGCTTAGTGTTGTTATGAACATTCTCTATCACTTAAGTTTTGTTATGGTCTTATAAGACATTATTTAGATAAACTTGGCTTCTTGTTAAATGTTGCATTTTGAGAGAGAAGATAATAAACTTGGTTTGCAGTTAAATGTCATAATTTGGTTGCTCTCCACCAACGACTATACTATATCATGGAATATTGTAAGTCTGCCACTAATTCTTAACTTCGTTATCTAATAAGTCATTTCTTAGTTGTTGATCAATTAGATTGTACTATTTGAAATAGGAGAATTTCTCCTTCATTTAAATGGATCATCCAATCTTTGGTACAACACTTTGATCTTGTCCTAAAACATCACTAAGGCGGTTATCTGCGCCGCCACCACCTCCTTATCAAGGAAAACCACCAAGTGGACCTCCTAGGGTACCTCCACCTTCAAGATCGACGATAGCATTTATAAAACTCTATAAAAGACTTGTTACAATATTTATAAAACCCTATGACAGACTTTTTATGGCGTTTTTAAAACGCTTGAAGGGCTTTTATAGCATTTTTAAAATGCTATGAAAAACGTTTACTAGCGTTTTCTAAATGCTATAAAAATCCTTTCATTGCGTTTTAAAAACCTAACGTAGGATTTTTCATAGCGTTTAAAAAATGCTATTATAGGTAGCAAACTTTTAATAACGTCGGTATACATCACATTTTCAGAAACGCTATCGAAATCCTATGATAGCACTTTTTGGCCACTATCCTTGCGTTTTTTTGTTGTAGTGGCTACACTCTTTAATCTGAAAGGAAATACTTTGTGAAAGGCAATACTTTGTAACAGTAAATACCATGATCAGTTATGAAAGATGTCTTCTTTTGGTCTGACATATACATTTTTACTTGGTTGTATCTTGAGAATGCATCCATGAAACTCAATAACTCATGCTCTGCTGTTGCATCAATCATTTGATCAATCTAAGGAAGTGGATAGGCATCATTGAGGCATGCTTTATTGAGATCTGTGAAATCTATGCAAACTATCCACTTCTCATTCCTCTTCTTTACCAACACTATATTGGATAGCCACTCTGGGTACATAACTTCCTTGATGAAGCCTACCTTTGTCAGATAATCAACTTCTTCTTTAATTGCTTTCTTTCTTTCGGGAGTGAAGGTCTGCCTCTTCCGCTCACATGTCTGATTTATGGTTCTATATTTAAGCGGTGGCATATGACTTCTTCGTTTATTCCTAGTATATCCGTTGGGGTTTTTGTGAACATGTTATCATTTATTTTTAAGAAATCCATGAGCTCTTACTATTCTTGTGGGGCCAATATGGCTCCTATCTTGGTTACTTTTGTTCCTTCGTTGAGTTTTACTTCCATCAATTCTTTGGCTGCCTCATATCACGGGGGTTCATCTTTAGACGAGTTGTTCAACCTCTTCAACTGCTATTGTTGTTGACTTATTGGACATTTTCTAGCTGTTTTCCTTGTTGCGTCGAGTGTTGTGACCCTGCAACATCGGGCTACAGCTTGATCCCCTTTAATCATTCTCGTTCCATCTGGACTTGGATATTTTAAAGTTTGGTGGTAAGTTGATTGAATTGCTTTCATCTTATGAATTCATGATCTGCCCAATATGGCGTGATATGGTGATGGTGTATTGATGATTGCGAACTCCGTTAAGTGGTTGAATGGTTCTGTCAGTAATGGAAGGGAGAGTTTTCCTTCTGAGTACGTGACTTTTCCGTTAAACCATACCAGTGATTGCCCCAGATTTCGTAGCTTTGCCACTTCTACCCCTATTTTCTCCATGGTTGATCAACATAGGATATTTAGGGTGCTACTGTTATCCACCAATACTCTTCTCAATAGATAACACTTGAATGGAAATCACCAAGGCATCATTATGATTTTTAGCGACCTGCAGGTCAACCTTGCCATTGAACATAATAAGCGCCTCCTCAAAAAAAATTTTCTTTTCTTCTGTAATTACTGTTGTCTTCTTACATTATTGTTTCCTTTCCTTGCTACTATCCCCTTATAATTCTGTCAGAGCTATTATTGTATCAACGAAGCGCAACGGTTCTACTACCTTTCTTTGTTTTGTTTCTCATTCCACTTGTCTATTGTCTGGCTTAGTGATGTATTGATGAAGATGGCCTTTATTGATGAGTTCCTTGATGTAATCTTTTAATTAGTAAAGATCTTTCGTCATGTGCCCATTACTTTGGGGAAACGAGCAGAACTTGTGTTTCTCTTTTTCAGCTGGTTCCTTTTCCATTGGTGGTGGCCTTTTTAGCCATGGCTCATCTTTTATGGCCCACAAGATCTGGTTGACTGGAACAGTGAGGGGAATGTATGTTTTCTCCCTTCGAGTGAATCGTTCGGGTCTCTTGGCCTTTTTTTCTTGTCCGTTGTCAGTGCATTTATCTTTGCTCCTGAGTGTCTCACTTTTCCACTTGGCACTGCTGCTAGAGGCTGCGGCTAACTGTTCTAACAACCGCATCATGCTTCTTTTTTTCCTCTTCAAGGTTTATATAAGCTCGAGCCCTGAGGAACATTTCTGTCATTGTGAGCGGCTTTTCCTTAGATAAGTCTTTGAATAATGAGGATTGTGGGTCCAATTCTTTCCTAAATGACAGTCGAGCTTCACGATCATCACAATCCTCCACTTTTCACACATATACACAATCCTCTCAAAAAGATAGAAGACATAACAAACAAGTTAGTTATTAAAAAGGGGGAAGAGAGTGATACCATTTTAGGGCGGTGCTGTCGAGGCTGTTTGAGAACAGTCTACACATGAGTGTGTCTTCGTGTTGATAAAGTGTCATCATTTGTCAAAACTGTCTCAGGTGTTCAACTGGATCCGTTTTTCCTGCATAATATTTAAATTTTGGTGGCGTGAACGTCTTTGGAATGGGTATTGACAAGATCTCCAGAGCTAATGGGGTTTGGGTAAGGGAGTCCAAATCTGCTACCGTTGTAGTGCCCAATCTTTTGGCTTCTACCATTTTTTTGTCATGCATTTTTTCTATATCGTGTTAAGTTAATCTGTATTTCACTCCGGGAATTGATGCTGCTCCATTTTCTACATTCTTAGATTGCCCTTCACCCTCTTCATTGTGTTCTTGATCGTGGTTTTGGTTTAGTCCATCGTTCCTTCTTGTCGCTGCATCTTGAGTTTCATTCATGTCCTATCGATACGATTGGCTCCTCTCATTGCATGTTTGCTGGACTTCTCGTTGTAGGGCTGCAACATGATCTTGATACATGTGAAGAGTTGTATACAAAGTTTCTACGTTTTGATTTCCAACTCTATAATTCTCGTTAGGATTGTTTCGAGAATCAACGCTACATCATGGTTTCTTTGTTTAGGATCATTTCTGCTCTCGGTGTTACAAGCTACGCTTGATCTGGTTCTCAGCATTCTCGATATTAGAAAGTAAGATCTTCTTGAATGTCTTTCAGCTCTCAATGAAAGCATAAATTTGTAAAGGAATTTCTTCCTCTATAGTATTCGAGAATAGAATACATATAAGAAATTTGAGAGTCGAAAGAAAATGGAGAGAAGAGAGTAATCATGTATATTGTATTCAATTAGAGTTGCCTTTGTTTGATATATATGGAGATATTTATAGGTCTTTTCCTCGATGGCAGTTTACAACCATTTTATTAGATTGAATGAATATTTAATAAAATTATAGCCGTTTGATCGAATCGCGGAGAGGGGAGTCACTGCCGCTCAAATCTGATCCTCTTTTGACTGTCATGTCATCTTTGTTGACTTTATCTTCCTCTACGTTCATCCACATCATTTTTTTCTGACTTTCCCTCATAATGTATTGTGAGAGGTTTTGAGATATAGGACGACATTTCAACATTAACTTCAGATGATTCTTTTGTTATCATGAGAACTAAATAGTCATCTTCCTGGTATTCTCTTTCTCCTTTATGACTTATTGTAAGTATTTTTGCATCCAACAACTTTTGCACTTCCATTTTAAAATCAGCACATTCCTCAATTGTATGCCCCGTCACATTCTTATGAAACAAACAATCGAAGTCATGCATATGCTCCCTCGAAACGCCCTCATCCTCTGAGCGTGTTGGGTAGGTGTACCCTGCTCTAGAAAGAAGATGGAAAAGTGTTTCCATTGACGTGCTCACATCTTCCACGTCCCTCTTTTCATATGAAAAATATTTCACAATTGCATTTACGACATGATTCTCATAATTTGGTAGAGGGTTGGAATTGATATCTGAATTCTCATTAACCTTTTTGAAGTTCAACCATCCAGTCTTGATCAGTGCCTATACTCTATCTTTTAATGTCGTGCAATTCTCAGTCGAATGTCCCACTACCCCAGCATGATAATCACAGTGAGCAATCGGATTATACCACCTTGGATATGGTGGTTGTAGAGGTTCATAAGGAATTGGCACCAATTGATTATTCTGTATCAATTGAGATAAGAGTCCTGTATATGACATGAGGATTGGATCATATTGGATAAAACGTTGATTATTTCTATTTCCCCTCAGAGGCTGATCAGCCTGACCAACATTTTGCTGGTGAATCGGTGGTCTGAAACTCAGTCTCGGGTTGTTTGAAATGCTGATTGTTGAGAGTGATAATTATACAGAATTTTTGAGGTATTGGCCACATATGATGTCACAGATTTGGGCCCCTCACTATACTTTGGGAATCCTGATCTCGGGTTCACAGCTTGTGATGGGTACCCGAAATCGATCATCTGTACATCCCCTTCTTTTCACTTCAATTAAGGCCATTTTTTTTACTGATGATGTATCTAATACGATTTCCAAAATTCTTCCATTCTTTATCCTGTACTCAATCCTTTCACCAATCAATATGATGTCAGAACAGTTGTTTGAAGCGTTCCCAATCAACCTGTCATAGAATGGAGGTCTGAATGTGTTAATAAACATTCCATCCATCTCATTGTCTGACAATGGGGGATGTACCTAAGCAGTTAATTCCCTCCACATTTGTGCATATTCTTTAAAGCCTTCTGTGGGATTTTTCTCCATCCTTTGTAAGTCCAAACGACCAGGGGCATTGTCTATGTTGTACTTATATTGTCTTAAAAAAGCATCTGCAAGATCTTTCCACCTCCGAATATGTTGGTTATCCAATTGGATATACCAACGAGATGCGGCCCCCATCAGGCTATCTTGAAAGGAATGAATCAGAAGCTTATCATCATTTGCACAAGCGGCCATTTTTCTGCAGTACATAATAAGGTGACTTTTGAGGCATGTACTACCATCATATTTTTCAAACTTAGGAAGTTTGAATTTATGTGGGATGTTCACATCAGGGTCCAAACATAATTGGGTGGCATCAATGGTACCGTATACATCATATCCTTCAATAGCACGTAATCTCTCCTCTAGAAAGTCCAATCTATCTTTTGATCATGGGTCGTCACTTGGCTTGGTAATAGGCTTTTGCATCTTTGGGTCATCAACATCGGTTATGATGATTGACTCATTAGCGAGTTTTCCTTGTGGAGTGAAAGCTTGGTTGTGACCATATGCCATTGTGGATGGGTTGTACCCAGTTTTCCCTGTCTGCATTATTTCCTGGACATTTGGAAATTGATGATGCTGGATATTTATTGGTCGTGAAGCATGCTGAAACTGGCCAACCTGATGACGTTGATAGGTTGGAGTGAACCCATGAGGGTGAAGTCAAGTATTGTTTGGCAGTTGATTTTGTGATGATTGAGCCCCTTGTGAATTTTTAAAACAGGCATTTCCCTTACTTGCGACGAGGAGTTCGAGTACTTTAGCCATTTGTTCTTTTAGCTCCCTAATCTTTTCCTTCATTTCCTCTCATGATTGCTCTCTTTCTTGCTCGTCCATGACCCTAACTTGAGCTCGAGTTCGATAGGGATATCGAAGTTGTCGGGCTATCTTTGGAAAATTTCTTTAAAATAAATAAAAAATAAAGCAATGAGATGTAGATTTTTTGCTAATAAAAAAAAGAAATAATGAGAGTAAATTTATGCATGAGAAATGATACTGCACAAAGTAAAAGTTCTAAAATGATCAATTTTATTCAATTAGTAGAGTCACCCACTACATTGAGCATGTAGAAGTCAATTACATTACTTCATAATATGAGTTCATACAAAACGACCAAAATGACCCAAATCCCAATTGACTTCTTCCAAAAACTTAGACAAGTTCTCCCCATTATGATGGATGAGCAAGACATTTCTCTTCAAAAATGAAGCTTGTTCCGCCAAATTTCCCGCTCTCATAGCCATGCCTTTAAGCCATTCCACAGCCTCCCAGATCGTTGTCGAATTGAGTTGTACTCTTGTTGTAGCAAATAATAATCATATCTCAGTATATCGACATTAGCATCATTGTTTCTTGTCAACTTCTCTACCACATTCTGATAAGCTCTAACTTGGTGCTTAAGGCTTACGATAACTTTCAATAATTCTTCAGAATCATTTGTTGACTCAGTCTTCTTAACTTTCTGATTCTCTAAATCAACTTGCAAATTATCAGTGATTCGTCGTAATGCGTCATATTGCTCTTCTAACTCGACTATGTACGCGTTTTTCTTATCAACAGTTCCCTTCACCACTTATAGAATTTCTCGTACCAGTTTATTTTTCCACTCTAACTTCACGATTTGATCTTCTTGTTCGTAGATTACCCCTCACAAGTTCTCATTGTCTTCCGCCATGTTTCTAATTTTGTTGCTCAATTGGCGAGTGTCAGTTCCCAACTCTGAGTTTTTTTGCTTCAGATATGCCCGATACTCAACCTTATTTCTTAACTTTTTGAGTCGTTCATCAGCTTCGATTCTGTGCTTCTCAGAAAAATTCGCCTCATTTGCTAGTCGTCTGTTTTCTTCTAAGAGGGCTAGAACTTTTTGCCGCTCCTCATATAACTCATCTAGCTCCTCCTTTTTAGCAATCTTTTTATGTACTTCCAGTGATTTGGATGATGGTATATCCTCTACTGGTAAGGCAATAATTACTTTGTTTCTACTTTCAAGCCATGCTTCATACTCCTTTGTGCACTTCATTCGATTCTTCTCATTTCGCATCCTTCTTGTTATTTTCCAAGCTCCAATCAGTTGTTGTAGTTTTTATTCAATTTCTTGATAATCTTAACTAACTTCAATATCCTTCAATGCATGCGTGGTGGGAAAAGTTGTCTCATGTATAATTGACAGAGTGCCATTAGTGGAGCATAATTACTACAACCCCATGGTCCCGGGAGCGGAACCCATTGAAAATCACCACATCCGTAGATCATTGGTGTTAACGGCATCCAATGGGATTTTCAAATAACATCCTCATCTTTCAACTTGGATAGGTATGAGAGCCAAGCCTTTTTTGTAGGAAACTGCGGATTCCATTTGGCCATTCCAAATTCTGTAATAGAGATCATTGTCTTCATTCATGAACTTGAGAACTTAACTTGAGGACATTTGAAATCTAGCGGACATCTTAGATGGCTGAGAAACCAAATACACAAAAGAGTTGAAGAACCGATGAACTTTCCTTTTCCAGATACTCGGATGTGATTCAAAGAACGGAAAGTCTCAACGAGAATTGAGATAACAGGGTTAACACCATGTTCGACTTGAAGGAACATTTTTATCACTTTATCATCCATATAACCTTGGATCTTTGGAAATAACACGGTGCCATAAATACACAGAGCATAAAGAGTCATGCATTTATCCTCCCTCAAGAAATTTTGGGTGAGATCTAGGAGGTAATCCAACGGCACACACTCATTTTCCCCTTTAATTTTCAAACTTTTCTCAATCTTAGACGCATGGACAGTGCCCAAGAGCTTAGACAAAGCTCTCTTCAACGTGAACTTTTTGTCATAGTTATCAACTTTGTCTGCATTTTGCAATGGGACATTCAGTAGTACTTGATATTCTTTAATTGTGGGAGTAAGATCGATTATTCCGAAGGTGAAACATCTATAATGAGGGTCCCAGAAATGCATTAAAGCTTCAAGGATGGGAACGTTGACTACAATATACAATAGATAAGCTATGTGACCATATTTTCCAACAAACAAACTTTTCTGCTCTAGTGAAAAATTCTCCCATATCTTCTTCAACCTCTCCAATTCATTGCGTGAGAACTCTATCTTAGTGATTGATGGTAGAAGAACAACGTCTTCCTTTTTCAGACAATCTCCTTTATGTTTCCGCGACTCCTCTGACCATTGGGCTACCGTAACTTGATCTTCTATCACACTCGAAGTGGGAGTCATGGTCTGAATTGAATATTTCTTTACAATCTCATTACGCAGCATTATGCATGTATGCAAAATAGAAAGATGAAGTTAGAAGCAAAACAACGAAGAGAAGACATGTTTAAGTGACACAAGACATATATACATGCACAAAATTAATCATGATATCATATTTCAGCAGAAATCTAACGTTGGTCATGAGTTGGGCTCTAAAAACATAATACATGTGTGGTTGGGCTCTAAAAATCTCTTAAAAGCTCTCAGGTTGTCCACACTGTTATCCCAAAATGGTCGATCTGAGTGAAAACTTTCGTGAGCCTGCACGGGAACCATAGTTCCATGAAGGCATTCCACTACTCATTCTCGCTAATCCTAAAGGGAAAGCCCAGGCATAAGGCTAGTGTATATGTGTGAAAGTAGAAGTTATGTAAAGAAATATACTTCGTAAAAAAATAACTTATGTACAACTACAGTCACAAGTTAGAAAAAAAAACAATAAATCAAATAAACAAACCAAGAACCATATAAAAAGATAGCATACGATGAAATTTTGGCTTGACTCTCTATTGATCTTAAGATGGTTAGACCAATTTTTTTCCCCAATGGAGTCGCCAAGCTGTCGTAACGTGTGTACGACGCAGAGCGGCGATTAAAAAAATCATTTTTTGAAGAAAAAATAAATTTGGAGTCGTCACCAATCATTTTAGGGTGTGATTGATCACCTAATTTTAAAATGAAAATTTTGGTCTACAGAAACTCAAAGTTGATTCGGGAGTCATTTGTGTGTGGGGAAGGCAATAGCACCCCACAACACCCATTATAAAATGGTTACCAAATTTAATCAAATGCTATCTAATTTTTTATTTTAAGGAAAAGGTTAAAGGGATTCATTTTTGAATGTCTCATTTGGTGCATTTTGTATCATAAAAATGAAAAAGATAATTTACTTTTAATGTGTGGTTCAAAAACCATTGAAAAGTTATTTTTTGTATTCTTATGTCTTTGTAAATCAAAGAATTATTAGAGTTATTCTCGGTATCCTAAGAATGACTTCTCACCTCAGTAGTTCGAGAAGTTTGGTATCCCGAAAATTTCAAAATCCGTCGTCGGGTTTTTTTTAGTGAACTAAATAAAGAAATTTACGAGCGTCAACTTTGATGATAAAAGAATAAAATAATAATCACATACAATCGTGACATATGAAAATAATACATAAATAAATAAGAAGAGATAACAACTATAAATAAAAAAGAATAATGAAAATGAATGTTAGAGATGATAAATATGTATGATAAATTTTAAAAAAAAAATATGCATGGTGAAAATAATGAAACAAGACGTGAAATAATTAAAAATAAATTACAACAAACTAATAATATCTATTAAAAAAATAGAAAAATAAATAAAAATAAAAACAAACAAAAAATATAAACAAAAAAAAATTAAACTAAAAGAAAAAAAATTTACAGAGGGTAAGGTCACCCTCTGTTAAGTGACAGAGGGTGACGTCACTCTCTGTCTTTTTTCTTTTTTTTTTATTTTCATTTTTTATTAGATATATATATATATAAATTTTTAGTAAATAAATTTTTTATGTATAAAATAAATTAATCTATGAAAAAAATGCTTAATTTCATACATGATTAGCATGATCATACTTTTTTTTACTACATGATCTATTAATTACCCTTTTTATTTCTTCACTCAATGCTAATCAAATAGAAAAAGAATGATCATAAATGATAATTAATTTAAATAAGTGTCACTAAAAATAAATAAATAATTTTGTTTGTGATATAAATATACCATTTTTTGTTTTTGGACTACTTAGTTCACTAATTATCATTTTTCCTTTCTTCTTTCATTGCTAGGAATGATCATGGATGATAACTATTTTAAATAAGTGTCCCTAAAGAAAATCCATAAAACTTTCAAAATAAAATAATTTTTGTTTGGGATATAAATATACCATTTTTTTATTGAACTACTTAGTTCACTAATTATCATTTTTATTTTTTTTCTTCATTACTAGGAATGATCATGGGTGGTAACTAGTTCAAACATGTATCACAAAAAATGATGGTCAAAAAATTAAAAAGAAAAGAAAAGAAGATTTGTAAGAACATAAAAAATCAAAGCTTAAAATATTTGCATCATATTGTATAAAGGTTTTACTCTATATTTTAGGCATTTTTATGTATGAGAAATTATCATAGGAGATCTTTTCATCAAATGTACACTTTCAACCCATTAAATGGTTGATTCACATTGAATTAATTTTACACCCCTCAAAATTTTATCCTCATTCTCATTGATTGAGTTGATAACAAAAAAATTTCATCATCAAAATTGTAGAGAGATAAACAATATATGAAAATAAAACTTAAGATTAAAAGTAGGAGAAATGATAAGTAATGAGCAAACAAACCTATATATAAAAAACGAAACAAAAAATATCAAATATATGAGTATGAAAAAGAGAGATGATTAATTAGAATGAACAAAATATATTGTAAGCTAAAATGTAAGAGATTTGAACTACCTTAATAAAAAAAAATGAGAAGATGGAAGATGAATAGAAATGAAATATCACATTCTTTCTTTTTTCACTATTTTCTCAAAACCTCTATTTCTCTCTCTAAAATCTCTTCTCTTCCTCACTCTCCCAAATCTCGCCTTTCAAGTGAAGACCTCCCATCTATTTATAAGCAAACTTAGGGTTTCACTTTTCTAATTTTAGTCTTTTGTTCATTTTTACTTTTTAGTACTTGGACCACTTTTTCTTATTTTAGTATTGGACTAGTTTTTAAATTATACATATAGTCTTAGACTATTATATGAGCCAAAATACAAAGTATATATATTTAATGTATTATATGAGCCAAAATACAAAGTATGTATATTTAAAAATAAATACTTAGCTTGCAATTTGATGTCCTGCATAAGACGACCTGTGTGTTTGAAAGCGGTAGCATCGCCGTAGTTGAATGTTGAATGAGGTTGAACTAATTCATTTTCTGGAATTTTTTGTGAAACCTTTGAAAGCTCATGGTCGAATCTCACAATTTTAATGGGGATCATCAATGTTACACTTCATTTTGAAAAAGAACGCAGATTCAAGCTATGATGTCTGCATCCGAATCTTAAAACTCGTTCTTGCCTGATATATTAAATAATATTGATGCAAATAATTGCATTATTCTCTGGACATTAAAAGCACATCAAATAGCGTAATTTAATTATTGAGAATTTTGTAAATTGATTGCATAATAATAACGTAAATAAACTTTTCCTTAAATGTTGTATTTATTATGTATTCGCTTTGTCATTTTTGTTTATTCAGAACTTGGCAAATTTGAATTGGAGGAATTGAAGTGGGTCATTTGAAGGAGGGAGATGCATTTGGGCCTATGAGGAGCTAGACAAGGTGCTTGGCTGGTCTCTGATGGACGCGCGGGACGTGGACGGGTGGAGCTCGGACGCAGCTCTCAACCGGGTCATGAACGGGTCGCACTAGCGGGCTGCGCGGTTGGGCTTGTCATGGATTTGCTAGGCTGATCTGCGGGCTGGCCCGTCCTTGTAGAGTGTTGACTTGAAGTCCGAATGGTCCGAGTAGGTCGATGGCACGTAGGGGCGCGTGCGGCGGTCTTTTCTGGCCGTGAATGGCTTTTAACCTATGAGAATCACGATCTGAACGTATTTATGGTGGTTTTGGGGCCTGGAAATGTGTTGACCGTTGTAGATATGAGTTTTTATGCTCGGTGACGAAGGGAGCTTCTTCTCCATCGACTTCCATGGTTGTTTTCAGCCTGAAAGTCTCTCGTCTCACACAGATTAGAGTAGAATTGAGGGTGGCCACACTCGTGGCTTCTCCTTCAGTTCCGTCAATTTGAGATTGTTCTTCGGTTTTTTTTCGCTTGAAGCTTCCACGATGCTGACGTTTCCATGGTGGCGATGTTGCCCCTCGCAGTTGGTGATGACGCCGACGACCATTACCACAATTTTCCAGATTTGATTCCACGAATAGAGTTGATAATTTTTTTTCTTAATAAATAATTGTATAAAAGAGATATTTTAAACAAATATGAATGAGTTTACTGCTCTTTGCTTCCGTCTTTGATTCTGTTTTGAGTTTTCACTTTCGTTTTTGCTTATGTTTTGAGTTTTTGTATCGCTGTCTTTTCCGTTCTTGCTTCTGGTTCGGCTTCAGTTTCCACTGTTTCTTTCGTCTCCACTTCCGCTTCCATTGTTGAGGAGGCGTTTGATTTAGTTTTGAACATTTTGGAAAGGAATTTCTTGAGTTTTTCTCTCAGCTCTCAACAAGAGCACCGAATGTAAAGGAAAAAATTCACGGTCTTTGAGAATTGAACGTGAATTTTCTACATCATAATATGAAAATATAGAGAATAATTAAGAGAGAGAATGAGAGAATAAATACACCATGATTTACGTGGAAAATCCTTAAAGGGAAGAAAAATCACAATGAGATTTTGATAGCCTTTCATTATGGAGAAATAGTTTACAAGGTTAATGGATGTTGAGAGTTGTTTTCTCCTGTTTAGAGTTACATCTTGCCTTTATTTATAGGCCTTCAATCGGTTGCATAGAATCTGATACAGATTATCTAATTCTATCTGAAAATAGGATGAACAAAATATTTCTTGAGATCAAGCTGTAGATACCTTATTTTATCCGGCCTAATACATGAAATATACATGCTTTATATTGTGGCTCTTATAATAATCCAAGACTATATGTATAATTTGAAAACTAATCCAATACTAAAATAAGAAAAGTGGTCCAAAGACTAAAAAGTAAAAATTGAAAAAAAAGGACTAAAAATAAAAATTGAAAAAAAGACTAAAAGTAAAAAAGGCAAACCCTAATTTTGCCTATAAATAGGAATGAAGTCTTCACTTAAGGGGAGGTCTTTTGGGAGTAAAAAAAAGGGGAAGTCATTTTTTACAGTGAGAAAGAGAGGGGTTTGAGTGAGAAAGAGAGGTGATTTTAGAGAGAGTAAGAGATTCTACACTTCTATTATCTTCATCTTCTTCCATATCTTCTTCTCAAGATAGCTTAATTGTTTGGTACATTTGTTCATATATATTTTGTTCATCTCTCTTCTTCATATGAATGTAGTTGATATCTTTTGTATTTTTTATACATAAGTGGATTGTTCATTCTTTATCATTTCAACTCATTTAAATCTTAACATTTTAATTTCATGCTTTGATGATGTCTTTACAAGTTGGATATTGAGATGTCTTTGTCATCAACTTAATTAATGAGGATGATGATAAAGCTTTTGAGAGGTGAAAAAAAACCAAATGTGAATCAACCCTTTTAATGGGTTTAAAGTGTACATTTAATGCAAAGATCCCCTAGGATAATTTTCTCACACATAACAATGCATAAAATAGAGAGTAAAACCTCTATACAAGATTATGCAAATATTTAAGTTGTGAAATTTTCAGTTTTCCTACAAAGTCTTTTCTTTTTTTAAAATATCATGTTCATCATTTTGTGACACTTATTTGAACTAATTATCATCCATGATCATCCCCTTTGCTATTTGATTAGCAATGACTAATGAGGGAAGGAAAGAAAAATGGCAATTAGTAGACTAAGTAGTAAAAAAAACAGACATATTTATGTTAAAGAAATATATTGTTTATTTTTCATTTTTTCAATTTATTTATTTATTTATTTAATAATACTATTATTATTACTATTATATTATATTATAATATATAATATTATAAAAAAACAAAAAATGGGTGCAACAGAGTCAAGCCAAAATTTCATCATATGTTATCCTTTTGTATTGGTTCTTGTTTCGTTTATATAATTTATTAATTTTTTCCGTGACTGTAGTTTTACATAAGTTTTTTTTACGAAGTATATTTTTTTACATAATTTTTACTTTCACACATACACGCTAGCCCTATACCAGGGCTTTCCCTTTAGGATTAGCGAGAATGAGTAGTGGAATGCCTTCGTGGAATTGAGGTTCCCGTGCAGGCTCATGAAAGTTCTCATTCAGGTCGACCCTTTCGGGATACCGTTTGGGGGCCCCTGTTACTCTATTCAGATAACAGTGTGGACAACCTGGGAGCCTATTAAGAGATTTTTAGATCCCAACCACACATGTATTATGTTTTTAGAGCCCACATTATGACCAACGTTAGATTTCTGCTAAAATCATGATCAATTTTGTGCATGTATATATGTCTTGTGTCACTTAAACATGTCTTCTCTTCATTGTTTTGCTTCTAACTTCATCAATCTGTTTTGCATACATGCATAATGATGCGTAATGGGATTGTAAAGAAGTATTCAATTCATTCATATTTTAGAGACCATGACTCCCACTTCGAGTGTGATAGAAGATCAAGTTACGGTAGCCCAATGGTCAGAGGAATCGCAGAAACATAAAGGAGATTATCTGAAAAGGGAAGACGTTGTTCTTCTACCATCAATCACTAAGATAAAGTTCTCACGCATTGACTTGGAGAGGTTGAAGAAGATATGAGAGGATTTTTCATCAGAGCAGAAAAGTTTGTTTGTCAGAAAATATGGTCACATAGCTTATCTATTGTACATTGTAGTCAACGTTCCCGTCCTTGAAGCTTTAATGCATTTCTGGGACCCTCATTATAGATGTTTCACCTTCAGAATAATTTATCTTACTCCCACAATTGAAGAATATCAAGCACTACTGAATGTCCTGTTACAGAATGCCGACAAAGTTTATAACTATGACAAAAAGCTCACGTTGAAGAGAGCTTTGTCTAAGCTCTTGGGTACTGTCCATGCTTCTGAGATTGAGAAAAGTTTGAAAATTAAAGGGGGAAATGAGTGTGTGCCGTTGGATTACCTCCTAGATCTCAACCAGAATTTCTTGAAGGAGGATAAAAGCATGACTCTTTATGCTCTATGTATTTATGACGCCGTGTTATTTCCAAAGATCCAAGGTTATATGGATGATAAAGTGATAAAAATGTTCCTTCAAGTCGAACATGGTGTTAACCCTGTTATCTCAATTCTCGCTGAGACTATCCGTTCTTTGAATCACATCCGAGTGTCTGGAAAAGGAAAGTTCATCGGCTCCTCACCTCTTTTGTGTATTTGGATTCTCAGCCATCTAAGTTGTCCGCTAGATTTCAAGTGTCCTCAAGTTAAGCTCTCAAGTCCATGGATGAAGACGAGGATCCCTATTGCAGAATTTGGAATGGCCAAATGGAATCCGCAGTTTCCCAAAAAAGGGGCTTGGCTCTCATACCTATCCAAGTTGAAAGATGAGGATGTTATTTGGAAAGCCCATTGGATGCCGTTAACACCAATGATCTACAGATGTGGTGATTTTCAATGGGTTCCGCTCACAGGACCATGAGATTGTACTAGTTATGCTCCGCTAATGGCACTCCGTCAATTATACATGAGACAGTTTGTCCCCACCACGCATGCATTGAAGGATATTGAGGTTAGTTACAATTCTCAAAAAATTGAACTAAAACTATAGCAGTTGATTGGAGCTTGGAAAATAACAAGAAGGATACGAAATGAAAAGAATCGCATGAACTGCACAAAGGAGTATGAAGCATGGCTTGAGAGTAGAAAAAAAATAATTATTGCCTTACCAATTGAGGATGTACCATCAGCCAAATCACTGGAAGTTCATCAAAAGATTGCTAAAAAGGAGGAGCTAGATGAGTTATATGAGGAGCGTCAAAAAGTTCTAGCCCTTTTGGAAGAAAACAGACGACTAGCAGTCGAGGTGAATTTGTCTGAGAAACACAGAATCGAAGCTGAAGAACGACTCAAAGAGTTATGAAATAAGGTTGAGGGTCAGGCGTATCTAAAGCGGAAAAACTCAGAGTTGGGAACTGACACTCGCCAATTGGGCAACAAAATTACAAAGATGGTGGAAGACAATAAGAACTTGCGAGGGGTAATCTACGAACAAGAGGATCAAATCGTGAAGTTAGAGAGGGAAAATAAAATGGTACAAGAAATTCTAGAAGAGGTGAAGGGAACTGTTGATAAGAAAAATGCGTACATTGTCGAGTTAGAAGAGCAATATGACGCCTTACGACGAATCGTTGATAATTTGCAAGTTGATTTAGAGAATTAGAAAGTTAAAAAGACTGAGTCAACAAATGATTCAGAAGAATTATTGAAAGTCATCACAAGCCTTGAGCACCAAGTTAGAGCTTATCAGAACGTGGCAGAAAGGTTGGCAAGAAACAATGACGCTAATGT